>OZ038451.1:17252800-17275982 GCA_964036195.1 Sphaerolaimus hirsutus | reverse complement strand
TATTTTGTGGGTAGGTGTCATTCCTTTGAATGTTAACCAGGTGTCTGTCCCGAGACCTGTAAAATGTCATGTAAAATTATTCAATTTGTCAATTGTGATGCGAAGTGTCAAATTTCAGTAATAAAATATTGACTTTGTTTCTATTGACATTTTACATGACATTTGACACTCCACTTTACAAGGACTCGAGACTGCCGCCTGGCAGCATTGGGTGTAGTATCTGGCACCTTTTCATTCGATTCCATTCTGCCTATTACGCGCTTTTTCCGTCTCTTCGTCAGTGCGCGTGCACACAAGCGCCAGAACGTATGACGCCGTGGTGATACTTAAAATTCCAGTAAAAATACCCACTGAAATAACGCGTCACTGGTTCGTACCCACCTCAGGTATGGTCAACTTGAGTGTCTCAGACGCCTCTCTAGTGTACCTGGCGACAAACTGTTCCCTGAGTAGGATGTAGGCCGTCTCGCATGGGCGGCTGTTGGCGCATACGGCGCGCACGTCGGCCGGCTTTATGACGCAGTCGCGGCTCATGCCTAATTCCTGCTGCCCCGTCAATGCTGGGGGGGGGGGGGGGGTTAATATGAGTCGAGTACACTTTTCTGTATTGGATGCTGTTTGCTAGTAGGGGGGGGCGGATTGTATACGGAGCTCGGCGAACGGGCCTAAATTTGACCCCTGTGGTAAAGGAATGGCGCCTTGGCGCCAGCGCCATTCGTAGGCGCGACGCCATGGCGCCATTGGCGTTGGCATTGGCGCCAAATAGTGCTGTACTTGTATGTATTTTATATACATATACAGCGACGGGGGCGAATTTTCAGTGCTTTTTTGGTCCTAAACCACAGGTATAACTAAAATATACTGTGCGACGCCGAAATGCGCGCTTGCGCGCAAAATTTTTCCGGACTGGCGACAAAATCGCTTTACAGAAGCACCATTTCGGGTATATTATCTTGTCCGACCCGGGAAGGGGGGGGGGGGGGGCGGCCGCCCCCCCGCCCCCCCCTGGCTACGTCCTTGGCAGGCTTTTACATCACTAAACGTGGCTTACGATTGGCTAGTGCTCCGCACTGATCATAGAAGTCATCGATGTCCCTGTATTCCAGCCGATCGAATGATTCATATCTGCGCAGTGTTTTTTTGCTTGTTTGTTTTTGGCTTTGTTTTTAGCATTGATCCGCATGCAAGCTCGTATGAATGCAATATTTTTATTTATTTTTTGTCTTTATATTTTCTGATTGATTATATATTTTTAAATTATTATTTTGACAGCGCGCACACTCTTATTTATTATGATATTTATTTTGGTATGCGAAACCTCATTTGTAATCTCAAGCAAGGAAGATGCATGTTTCTGGGCGTGCATTGCATATGCACATGAGCAGGTTTGCTTAAGTACTGCACTGTGTAAAGTTTCAAACGCACTCGTACAGTCTCGAGTACTTGTACACAGGCTCCTCCACAAGTTGGGCGGGCGAGTAGATGCCCAACTGGTGCTCGTTGATTTTGAACAGATTCACGTCACCATTTCCGTGCCTGGCAGCCATGAGTGGCGGGCGGACGGCCCAGCCCCGCTCTATGTACCACGTGTCCAGTGATTCGACCAGATCTGTTTTGTACTTACAGTGTGACATGTTTATTGGTTCATTTGAAAATTAGAGAAAAATAGAACGGCATCCTCCAATACAACGGCAGGTAAAAAGTCTACAAAATAGACTGGCGCTTTTCTAAATAGATATGAGAAGAAATACGGTGTTAACGTTGCGTTATATTGGCCCTACGCACACTAGTTTTCACCGTGACTGATGTGAAAACTGAAATGGCGACATGGCGACATCCAGCCTACTCTTATTGTATGCTATATGTGTTTTAGTTTTCAAATTTTCAATTTTAAGCTTTCATTGATTTAAATTCAAATTTAACTTAAATAAAATCATTCAACCGTGTTCATTAATTTGCATTTGAAAAAATTTCAGTTTTCACACGAAGTCACGGTGAAAACTAGTGTGTGTAGGCACAATAACGTTAAAAAAAATTCCGTAAAAAAAACGCGCATGGCGGAAATTAATATATTTCAATTTTTTTTTATGATTGACTTTCATTCGATTAATTCTTTTGTTAGCCTTTTTGCCCGTTAAACGTAATTAGAACAATGTGCCTTACTGCAGCGGGTGTTTATGTTTTGATTTGCCCTTTCTTGATGTCTACTGACATTTCCTACTGCAACTCTTGCTCCCGTCACCTTTGGGTTCACTTCACTTGCAGTAAATATATGAGATGAATGCGAATCAAGATTTGCAACAGAATTCTGATTTGCGTAATTGAAATGGTACCGACTTATTAGATGTAATTAAAATGATCTTTTGTGGATATTTTATTTCCGGCCATAGATGCCAGCCACCTTCAATGTCTTCTGTCTGTGATAAAAAAATCAACCCACAGTCATTCATGAGCATCTCGTGGCTGGGATGCGCATATCCATCCGGCCCCACTTCGGAGGCCAGTCCCTTGGGCAGAAACATGCCCGACATTTGCGCCCATGCGTTGCCCAAGAGTCTTGGGTTCAATAGATTCGGATCGGTCCGCGTGTCTGTCGGCTGTGCGCCGAAATTGGACATGCCGCCGATGCTGGCCGCGTGGATGAACTGAGTAGCGTGAAATAATGAGACTTGCAGTGGTCATATTTAGATGGTATTGGCGGCCCACACACTAGTTGACGCGTATGTGTTAACTGGTCTTTGTCAACTCAGATTTCGGCTTCATGTGTCGCAGAGCGCTCTTCAAATGACATGGGGCAATGTTGAAAAATAAATATTACGTCAAGTGCGTTGGAAGATCGCTCTGTGAAGCTGAAATCTGAGTTGGCACGGACCAGTTGACATAAATGTTTCAACTAGTGTGCTGGCCGCCAATCATTCAGGTTTAGAAGTTCGTGTGAAGCAGAATGTCACTGACGTGCTCGTACTCTGGCGGCACTGAGATCAGCATGTCAAGTATTCCCGGGCTCTCATAATATCGTTTTGTTGGGTCCACATCCACCGCAAAGCTCTCTCGTATCCTGATCCCAATTTTCGACTTTTCCAGTACCACATAGACTTCTGACTGGCCGGGCCACACGTCGTTGATGAACACGGTGATGCCGCGGTAGCGCTGCAGGCGCATGTTGTCGAAGTAGCGCAGATTGCGCCCGTCGAATATGGCCGTGCGGTAGCGGTAACGCCGAGTGTCCTGCGCGTTCTCATTGATTTACACACCTCCAAGCAAGAATAAATTATTTGGAGTCTAAAAAAATTACAAACAAATGACATTTTGGTTCTAATTAGGTGGTAATTATGAAGGAAAAAATAAATCTACAGTACCGTTCATCGCATTTGAGAGTACTAGCAAAAGAAGTCCGTCACGGAGATAGAAGTTTGAGATGTTCACCTTTCTGAGCACGACGTAGAGTCTCCTGTCGCCGTGGGCTATGGCCACGCCGGTGAGCACCGTGCCGTTGGTGGGTCGAACGAACTGGCGCTGCCGCATCGCCGGGTGCCCCGTGTCCACCGTCCGGTCGGGGTAGCGCTCCAGTCTGCGCACGTTCGACTTTCGAGCTTGAATGGATATTTGATACAGTGGTAAATCAGTGGTGAATTGACCTGATTTGTATGTTCACCTCCTCATTGCCAGCCCAGCGTGGGATGCGGAGCGCTCTGAAAATGCCCGGCTCGTCGAATATGTACTTGATGGGCTGTCTGTCGCCGCGCTGGTTGATCAACATGGTTGTGAAATCGCCCGCGCCGAGCAGCGACCCTACAATTGTGTGGTATTGGTGTGGACCGCAAAGTATGCGCCCGAAAATACTTATGTTTTAGCAGGATGCTTCTGTATAGTCGGCAGACATGATACTATACAATGAGTCGCATGATGTCATATCATGCACGCTGTATCCAACCCGTAGAACTCTGTTTTGGTGACTCGTGCTTACGCATATACGGAATGAAACTATTCAATTGTGCCCGCACAATTCAAACCCCCGTCAAAGTGTAGTTGAGTTTTTTGGCATGATGCCATCCAAGCGTCGTCTGGATCTGAATAAATACAAAGCGGGAACGTTTTCTGAATTCAAAATTTTGAACGTAACAAGTTTTCGTCAAAATGAATCGATAGCATGTAACTTTTCTAAATATGAATTAGATTAAACGTAGGTAAACGTATAATCAAAAATTTGCAGCACCTATCGGCACAAAAATTGGAGTAAACGAGTGCGTAAAGAACAGCACATTTTTATTTTCCTTCTTACTATCTTTATATTTTCTTTTTTACTAAATTCCTTTCTCGTTCGCTCTACAAGAACAAAATATAACTTTCCAATTTTATTTGTAGAATGACATGTCTGTCAACTATACATGTTGACATATTCACGACCCGCTGTGCACCGTTTTTCTACCGTATTTAAGATGTATCGCACTTCACTGTTCAGTAAGATGTTGAATTTCATTGACGCTCAGCGAAGGGAAACATACGTGGACCAAACCTGTATAATATCATGTCTGCCGACTATACGCACTTTCACAAAAAAATGTTTCAATAAGAAAAAGGTTCAGTCGAGTACAACCAACGTACATTTCTTGCCAGGAATTTTTTTTCGTTTCTGAACAAATTTCATTTTACCAATAGTAGCGTCATAATGGAGTGTTTTATTCAGAAAAAAGCATGCAGTACTCAGAAGATATGAACAAATCAGTTTAGGTAATAGTTTTCACTTTCGAAAAACTACAAAAGGGCACCGATTGCCGGCGGCCTGTACTCCTGACAGCCGCTGGTTGGCCGGCGCCAATACAGAAACTGGCAATGGCCTTCGGTGAACTTGCAGCACAGGAAGTAAGGCATGATATCGTGGTGGAACGTGGACAGGCCGGGCACGTGGAACTGGTCGTCGAAGGGGAACGTGCCGAATTCGTAGGCTCTGGGTGATGTTTGCCAGTATTATTAATTGAATCTACCTGAACTATTGTGCATACTGCACATGGCTACTACTGAACTTTTAAAAAAATTGGAAACTCAAATCAACTTTGAATGCATTTCTGTTTACCTGACTGAGTTATTTTTTATCTCCGTCAACAGTGGTTGACAGACACCTCATTCTGGTAAGCTCGAATGTGGTCAAAGTTGATTTAGGAGTTTTCAAAAATTTTCTTAATTTGCGTCGAAAACTAGTCTGTGTAGTTAAGCTGTGATTTTTAGGCGTCGCTGTCAAAAATAAGACTATAACTTTACCTGGACGGAAAACCCGGGTTATACATGTGTGTCGGCTTCTCAATGATTGGCTGATAGGCCGTCTGCTGTAGGAATCCATATCTGTCATAGCAGCACACTTGACCGTAATGAGTGGCGAATTTTCTACATGGTCATGCATGCGTCAATGTGAATTGTTACGTGTGATTGCTAAAAATCTCAAATAAAAATTTTGGAGTGCCTCTACGATGGCGTGAAATATCGCAGTAGACACATTTAATCCACAATAAACTTCAAATTCAAATTCAAATACCACAATTTTTATATTTGATCAAATAAATGTCCAAAACTCACCCAAGGCCGTGCAATGGGTAAGACCCATGAACGTTTTGTGCCGATATGAAACAGTCCGAAGCGCCAATGTTCATGGTGCAATAAGCATCGCGGAATCTCTACATGAGGAGTGTGCCAGTTGCATGTGGTAGCCCAATCAGTTCTGCAAAAACACACCTGGCTGCATCTGGGATGGGGCATGAAGCGGCCGAGATCGAGTTCCGCTTGTGCCTTGACGCATGGGCAAGACGCGTTTTTCTCCGTGTCGCGTATGAAGTTGAACTGTTGTCCATCTTCATCGTACCTGTAGAATGGATCATATTTATAAACAGTGATATGTTATTTTTAGTGACAATATTTTTTATATTCTACACTGATTTGTGTCTGGGAATCCAATGACTGACCATTGTCTACACATCCTGGCCGCATTCTCGCTTATCACCGCCTCCCTGCGCTTGACCACCTCAGGACCGCCGCCAGACACGCCCACCAGCCGCAGCGACCACAGCCAATGCAATGGCACTGGTGCACTGACGAGTCTGTGGCCGTGAAGTGCAGTTGCAAAACATTCTATTGGTGATCTAATAATGACAAAAGTCACCCCGCAGTCGGCTGGTCGACGGGTTGTAGACGGAAGTAGCCAAAGCGGAAAGTGTCCAGCTCGTCGGTGGGCACGAGCAGCTTGCGCATGTCCAGCTGGTCCAGGTAGATGTACTCCTGCCGCATGCGCCATTGCTGGTCGCTGAATGTGTTGTACCAAAATGGCATGTGTGAGCAAGCATGTGACATCACATCTAGCATTGAAAAACAGGTGATTTTGAGAAGATATAATTGAATATAGTTTGAGACAATCCCTTTAAAAAACTCTAATTAAATCTCTCTAGAAAAACCTCGAAAAAATTTAAATGATATATCCTTGAGAGATTGTCTGATATTTTTAAAAATTTCAGAAAATCTCAAAAAATATATAGGTATAATCAAATCTCCCTGCAAAACCAGGAAAAAATATAAATGTAGAAAAATCTTATGTAAAATATCTTTAATTTTCAGATATTTTTCAAATATTTTCCCAGATATTTTCCAATACGAAACACATCCACCATCAGACCCAACTCACTATCCACCGCCAGCCATGTTGCCCCAGTCATCAGCCACCACGAGCAGCGGCATTTGCTGCGGCAGGAACTTCTTGGCCTTCTCATTGCGCGCCTCTCTGTAGCCAATTAGCAGCAACTGCAACCGGCCGTCGTAGGGCTGGGCGCGCCACTGCTGCCGCTGCAAGGTGGTTGGTTGCCGGAAGCCACCCGCTGTGTCCGTTAGCCATGGGGGTACTCTGAAGGGATGTGGGTGGATGTGTGGGGTGTGGGCTGGATTCGATTTTGAACCTTGTTGGGGTGCAATGCAATGTTTAACAACAATCTCGTTGCAGTTCATTTTTGTGAGGGATGTGTGTCCATTTTGAGAAGGTGTGCGTTCAGGTGATAAATGTAGCGAATTTGTTGGCAAAGTTGACATTTGTACCATTATTTTATGTCACGTGAAATTTGTAGCTTTTGGTTGCTTTATCACCAGCCATTTGACTAATACTGAACGCTAACTTTTCGACTAAATTTTAGAATATTTTTTGGCAAATTTGCAATAATTTTAAAAGGATTGGAATTGACGTAGCCAGCATACCTGGACTTGTCCAACGGCTTTGTGAAATTGCCCGGGTACCAACGAACAGATTGTCTGTTATGTTTGACCGTCTTTTCATACCAGTCATACAAATCACCAATCTCCAGTCTCATCGGATCAAATGTGGGTGGGACTGCAGGGAAACAATAAATTTAAAGTGAAAACCACCTACAAAAGTCTACATTTACTTCTGTGTGGCGACATCAGTGGGGGATATCATACTGATGTGCTTTCAATTACTTTTAGTTGATTGCAATTTTAACCCAAAATCAATGAGCACGACAACCTCCACGGATGTCACTATAACTAGGTATACGAATGTAGCACAATTAATGGCATACCAAAATATATGAATCCGACAAATGCCTTTTCTCCCCTGGTCATGGTGACGTCATCTGGTTGGAAATACACAGCTAGCGTGCCCCAGTACCACACTTCGGGCAATTGGCATCTTGCCAGTGATGGGTTGATAATTTGACAGCTTGCAAATGGCTCCGTATTCACAAAGAGGCGATACTGCTTCTCGTAATCCAGGCACATTGCATTGACTTCGACGCTCGTGCGCCCTATCATGTTCACGATGTTTGGATAGACGGTCAGCGGGTCTGTCAAGTGAAAAATTGCTAAAATTTTACTGGTGTCACGAACTGGTGTACCTAAATGTCCGTAACAAATTTGCCGAGTCAGATAGAATGCACTGAGTGGAAACAGGCGTAGCAAAAGTGGTATACTGAACAACTATCGCAACATGAGAACAAGATTTTTTTACCTTTTTGTTTTTCAATTCAAAAACATCTCTTTTGTGTTTGAATATTTTTTCTCCTCTCCAGACAGGCGAAAATCCTAAAGACACAGCAAAAAATTTGGGCTTTGCAGTTCACCACAATTCCGAGTTACGAAAAATGCGTGTTTCATTTTATGAAGCCGGATATGAAGTCGTTTGACATTGGCAGTCTTTCATCAGACAATCTCCACACATTCAATCATGTCAATTACGCCAAAATGGCCTCTAGGTCGAAAAGCTCGATTCAACCCGCCGAATCAATCCCCCGCACTCACAAGTGCCGTGGTCCTTGTGCGTGCAGCCGACCCTGTAGGCGATGTCGTCCACGCGGAAGATGTGCCTGCCGGGCGTCACGTGCGGCACGCTCGACGTGTCCAGCAACGGTCGCACGATCGGCTTGACCGGCACGACTCGCAGGAAGCCCGTGTGGTTGCCACCGTTGAGGACTGCCTGTTAGGTTTGGTGTTGTTAAGGCCCACGTTCCAGACACACAATAGTTGGCATTGCAAATTTGTGTCAATTGAATGTCAACTAAATAACACAACTTTTTAAAGCATCACTGCTTAAAGAAACAGCTTAAAGAAACAATGAAAATAAAGTGTCAATTAAATAACAGTCAACCTATATACCGTATTACCTCGAATTATCCCCCCCTTGAATTAACCCCCCCCCCCCTCGAATTAACCCCCCCTCAAAATGGGCTGGGGAAATAATAACCCCCCCCCCTCGAAATACCCCCCCCCTTCGGAATGATGTACGTCATGTACATAATAAATACGTCATGTATGCAATGTACATTATGTATATTACTGTTAATTTGCATTGCAGCCTCATTTTGTGTAGCTATCTATCTTTTTATGTCCAAATATATCCTGTTTAGACACAATTATTACCTGTTTTGGGTACGCAAATGCCTACTATTTACTACGATTCTTACGAAAATTTCTGACGAAATAATAAAAAACCCTCGAATTAACCCCCCCTCAAATTTTGCTGGCGAAATAATAATGGGGGTATTTCGAGGTAATACGGTAAAATAATTATGCTCTATTAATTACATAGTAACGTTGAAATGACATAATTAACTAAAATTAAGTTTAATTTACCGTATTACCTCGAAATACCCCCATGGGGTTTATTTTTTCGCCAGCAAAATTTGAGGGGGGTTAATTCGAGGGTTTTTTATTATTTCGTCAGAAATTTTCGTAAGAATCGTAGTAAATAGTAGGCATTTGCGTACCCAAAACAGGTAAAAAATGTGTCCAAACAGGATATATTTGGACATAAAAATGTAGATAGCTACACAAACTAGTATATTTGTAGCTGCAATGTAAACTAGCAGTAATAAATACATCATGTACATTGCATACATGACGTATTTATTACGTACATAACGTACATCATTCCGGAGGGGGGTATTTCGAGGGGGGGGGTATTATTTCCCCAGCCCATTTTGAGGGGGGTGAATTCGAGGTAATACGGTAATTGACAATAATTTTTATGTCGACTAGTGTGTGTGGGTCCTTTTTGGTAAAACTGGATGACTGTTGGTTTCATGAGATGTGTCTTGTCGGTATCACCTGACATCTGCCCATCCTGTCGTTGTTGTTCACATCGGATGCTGAGTAGTCCAAACGAAAATAGTTCAGCAGTAGATAACTCAAGGTGTTCGATGCATCCACAGCCCATACTAACTGATAGATACTTCTCTACGAGAACCAAATGGTGGAAATCAAAATAATGTATTTATTTACATGCGAGTAGTGATGTGAAAAGCGCCAGAACTTTGGCGCCAAGCGCCAGCGCCAGGTACTTTGTTCCTGTCGCCAGTCAACAACTACGCCAGGCGCCAAAAGTGCCATGGCGCTTTTCATGGGCATGGCGCCACAGGAAAATAGCGCCAAGCGCCAATGGCGCCACAGAAAAATAGCGCCAAGCGCCAAAAGCGCCATGGCGCTTTTTGCTTTGGCGCTAGCGCCATGGCGCTTTTGCATCACTACTAGTGATGGAAAAGCGCCAGAAAAAAGGGCGCCAGGCGCCAATGGCGCCATGGCGCCATTCGGAAAGTGGGCGCCAAGCGCCACGGGCGCCACAGAACAAGGGCGCCATGGGCGGCGCCCTTTGGCGCCCTCAAATGGCGCCAGCGCCATAGCGCTATTCCATCACTAATCACTACATGCGAGGTAAGCCCAAAAAACAAGGCAGGTGAGAAAACCTGATATCGCTGTTGCACAGAAGCTGAGACATCTGGAACTAAATTTTGCCATGTGACAACAAGAGCGGCTTCCGGCTCAAATGCTCTCCCTCCGGCCACGCCATCTGCGTCAGTATTTCAAGTAGAAAAAAATCGTCACCAACGTAAACCGAAAAAGCCACGTTCAATATCTCTTCTAATAGAGTGGCATACCTCCAATAGAACGGCACCTCCAATAGAACTACAGGTAAAAATGTTGACGAGAAAAATAGAATGGCGCTCTTCTATCAGATTAAATACGGTATTCAGATTCACCATTGATCGCCTCGCTGATCTCAAACAGAAACAGCGGATCGGCCACGATGTGCTGCGTGGTAAACGGCTCCACTATCTGCCTGTATTTCCCGCGCGAATCTCTGTTGAACGGTGTTTTCACGTTCACGTCATTAGTGTCCGTTTTGAACACATCCTCTGGACGCCGTTTGTGGACCACCCTGTAGTAAACGGCCGATGAATAGCCATTGCTGGCTAGCTGCTGTGGGCACATGAAGGCGCCTGCGATTTTTCAAGCGCTCGGTGAAGTGCCCACACACGCTAGTTGACGTCAAAATTCGTGTCAACTAAATTCTATTAAATTTTGGCTAATTATGTCATTTCAACTTTCCTATGTGATAGAGCAGGTAAATGTTATATCGTTACACTTAAGTTGCATTGTTATTCTTTGAATTTTTTCTGTATTTAGTGGACATTCAGTTGACACGAATTTGTGATGTAACTGGTGTGAGTGTGTGGGCCCAAAAGCACAGGGGCCCAAAATTTTATTGCACCGCAATGGAATAACAAGCGAACCAATGAGCGCTGGGTCGGGCCTGTACGGCCAGTCGGGCACGTCCTTCCTGCCGAAAAGTATCTGCCTGCCGACCACCTCGTGGTTGGCGAAGGACACCACCCCGTCGGTGTGCACCAACGTGTAGTTGTACAGCGACCCGTAGTAGGCCATCGGCCGGCCCTACGAGTGGATAAATGTATGTACTGTTGATTAACATACTGCCCACGCTTTGTTGGTGTCGGCACGGTGATGGCAAACAGAAATTCGAAAATATTTTCGAATCTTTTCAGTCAAAAAATAGATTTTCTGTTCATTATAATGTCAATAAGCAATCGAAATCGTCGTCTGGAAATGATACATTTAATAAAATAGCAGGAAAACAAAAAGGTGAAAATGTGCCCGCGGTAATGATCGAATGGCGCCATGGCGCTGGCGCCATTTGAGGGCGTTGAATGTCGCAGCGCAAAACATTTGTTTCTAAACCTTTAAAATATTTACTTAATATTTACATTTACAACCAATACACAGAACCATACTACTTCAGTTTTCTGTCGTTAGGTATATAAAACGAATATACCGTACTTCCTCGAAATACCTCCAGGTGGTTTATTATTTCGCAAGCAAAATTTACATCATTCCAGACGGGGGTATTTCGAGGTGGTGGGGGTCAATTCAAGGGGTTAATTCGAGTCAATACGGTAACCACCAAAAGTGACAAACCAATGTAATGCGATGCGGAGCCCCATTACCGTTCTGTCGGATAGACTGGTCTCCAGACATGGGCCCATAGCGAAACAGTGCTGCGAATAAAAGCATTCACAAGTCGGTCGGTACTTCACTAATCAAAATCTATCACACGAGCCGAGCACAACTGGTGCCACTTCCAGACCCTAAAATGTCATATGTCCCGCAGAGTTGAATGTCATGTAAAATGGCAAAAGTTTGCCATTTTACATGACGTTTTACACTTTGCATGACATTTTACATTTGGCAGGGTCTGTGAGTGCACCCAGCAGTAAAAGGCAACTGACGCAGTGGCGGTCGCGTTTGATCCACGCCGTGCACGCTGAGCAGCGGTCCAAACGCATTGTTTTGCTGATTGGGCTCTGCGGCATTCTCGCCAGGAAATATGTTGGGCTCCACAGGCCGCCGATTGTTGATGTTGTTTTGAAATCGATCAGACGGGTGCACCTGAGGGCAGTCCCAGACCCTGTATAATGTCAAATGTCATGCTGTGGCAAAAGTCACGTACAATGTTTTCTGCAAAATGGCAACCGAGTTATGTGACTTTTGACACTTTGCATGATATTCGAAGTTTTACAGGGTCTGGGACTGGCACCTGGCGCCCCACTTTGTTCGGCAACAAGCCACTTTGTTGGGCGGTATTATAAGCTTGGAAAAGTATCGAGCACGTCGCCACCGCCAGGTACAAACTGTTTTTGATTTGAGGCATTGTTACAACTGTGCGGCAGATAAACTGCGATATCTCAAAGCTGTTCGCAAAGCGCCCGCGCTGAGATTTGTCAAATGCTTGTGAATTTTGACATGGTGCCATTCTAGTCTAGTAGAATACGCACGCTCATGTATTTACAGCGTGTGCGAAGCAGAGTTGTTAAAAGTACCGAACTTTTATCAACATATACGTAAATATAAAATATTTATTTTTTACCCACCCCCTGAGTACAGAGAACGTAAAGTGAATTTTTTAACTTTTACTCAAGAGTAAACGGGTTTACAGAGACGAGAGTGTTTATTGTCGACTCATAACAGCGTCAATATTCATTTATGGAGATGGACGTGTAGTCATAACAGAGGACATCACAAATAAACTCAATCAAACGAGAGTAAACGTACTTTCGCCCCTGGAAAAAATTTACGTGAGTATTTTTGGAGAAATGTCACCCCAATTTTCGCTCAAAATTTCTAATTTTCATAACTTTTTGCTTTTTTCAAACATTTTTTTTCCTGTATGTGTGCGTATATACCCATTTTGGACCACTTTCCCTATTTTTAGCATATTCTCTCCCGTTTTTCCTTCTATAACATCAAAAATTGACATAAATGGCTATCTGAAATATGTTTTCTGTACTCCAGTACTTTCAAAAAGTATACATAAAAGGGAGTACTGGAACTTTTTTGGGAGGAAACGTAACCTATTTACTCTGACATCGAGTATACGTATTTATCGAGTGAAAGTAAATACGTTTTAACAACTATGGTGCGAAGTGTGAAACAGCACGCTTCACTGGCCATAGTCCCATGCAGAGCTAATAGGTTTTTGTATCTAAAATACGACAAAGCGTGAGCCATCACTGCGCACTTCACAACGGCCCGTCTATTCTCTTTTCTATTTGCACTACTTAGCATAGTTATGAGTAAGCTCAGACTGTCTCGCGATTTTCTTCATTATGCGCTGACTTGATACCGCAAATCGTCACGTTAGTCAGAGAAATGCGTCAACTGTTTATTATCAAATGTAAGTTGTAAAGTGAAGTTGTTCGCAAGTGTGAGAGGTGTATGTGTGCAGACAGCGAGTGCATGGTTACCTGATCAGCACTAAATCTACCTACGTTAATATAATAACCAACTATCACCTTTACAGAAAAATTACAATGCATGATGTAATTTTTAGAAGAATTTTACATTGTTGCTCATTTTTTAAAATTTAAAAGTAGTTTTTTTTGCACACCAAAGGCAGTCACAAAATAACCCGAATCTCCAATTACCGCGCTTTATTTACTCAGTTTAGTTATATTTGGTTTAGTTGAAGTCATTAGTCGAGTAAGCAATAAATACAAATGTATAAAGTCAACTATTCGAGATTAATATTACCAATTATTAATGGTTATTTTACTTGACAGTTTATAGCGCACTGGAGTTGCACAGAGACAACGAAGTGAATAATTCGCACTTAAATCTACACCACCGGCAGTATGCTTACAAAAATGTTTAGACATTGATGAAAATCACGCGAACACACATAAAACAAAAACAAATTAAATTGAAGAAAAATGTATCCGTCAGTGAACAAAACGAATTTTGGAATGGCGCTACACACACTGGATGTCAACTGTTTCGGTGTCAATCCGATTTTGGTTGAATTTAGGTAGCAGGACCATTTTGAAGGACACATGCGGCAATGTCGAAGAGGAATTTATATTGCCATGGGCATTTGAACATGGTTTCGCAGCCCATAAACTAAAATTTTTTAAAAAACTGTCGGCCCAGTTGACATCCGGATGCCAACTGGGCCGACAGTTTTTCATAAATTTTTAGTTTATGGGCTGAGAAAAAGTGTTCAAATGCACATGGCAATATAAATTCCTCTTCGACATTGCCGCATGTGCCCTTAAAAACTGTCCTGCAAGCTAGTGTCATAAAATCGAGTTGACACTGAAACAGTTAACATCCAGTGTATGTGGCACCAATGAGACTGAACCGCGCACGGCATGCATGCTTTTGAATGATGAACCTTTTTGCCAAAAAAAAAAAAATTTCACGTGCACAGATCTGAGATCAGCATATTTGCAACGGTGCGGTGCAGACACTACAGAACACTAAAATTTACAACACCGTGACCTACCTAATGCCGTTCGATTAACAGGCAGTTTTTTTGTGGGAGCAAAGTGATGTAACAAAGCATTCCACAAACAGAGCGAGCGTGAAGTTCAACAAACGCGAAGTTTGAGCTAAAGCTGCGAAACGTTCACAGGGAGGGGAAGTGAGGCCACACACTACTTGACATCAAAATTTGTGTCAACTAAATGCAACTAAATTTTTGTTAATTAGGTGGTTTCAACCTACCTATGTGAAAAAGCATATACTCCGGTTACTTTACACCTTGCACGCGTGGTTCCCGCTGGAAGTGTGCCAACAATGGTTAACGCGTCCGAGTTTCATAAAAAGATGACAAATTTGATTGTTGTTATAATGTTATTCATTAACATATTCACATCGATGAATTTTTTCATATTGTTACGGAAATCGCATGATTTGATAATCATTGGCACGCTTCCAACACGAGACATAAATCAGTGCGAGGGCAGAGTATCACGTACGCCGAGTATAGTTAATTTTTTATCGTGACAATTCAATTTATTTACCTTGTTATTGTTAAGTGATGCTTTTTATTTTTTTTGTTGGTGTTATTTAGTTGACATTCAATAGACACGAATTTTCGATGTCAACTAGTGTGTGTGGGTCCAATGCACTACGCAGGGTCACGAGGTAGAAAGTGATTTCAACTGTCTCTCGAGGGCGTCCAGCTCGCTCTGCCAGTCGTCTCGCTTGGCCAACTTGTCCAGCTGGTTCTTCTCCGGGTTGGCCAGTTCGCCGGAGTCCACGCGCTTCTGCAGCTTGTCCACGTCCTGGAGCTTTTTGCGCACGTTTCTGGCACGTTTTTCCAACTGCCCGACGTCGCAATCGGGGGCCTGGGCGCAGGGTACAAAGTGAAACCACGTAACGTTTTTTACATTTGAAAAAATATGCCCAATAAACTTTGCAAAATCATAACTGTAGAAGGGTGTATTTTAAAAGAGAGGGTGTATTTATTTGTTTACATACTGCCGCTCAATGGATCGCCGTATATTTCGATATATTCGCCCTATATTTCTCCTCGCCCATCTTACGGGGGAGTGGGGTTATTCGAGGGGGAGGAATGATCAGAGGACATACGGTTTTGCGAGCGGTAACTTTAAGTCGACAATTTGCATTGTAACAAACTGAGTTAACGAGTTCTGCATTCACAATACACAAATGCGTACAATTAGAGGTGGAAAAAGCGCCAGGACTTCGGCGCCAAGCGCCATGGCGCTTTTCCAGTCCTCAGCGCCAAGCGCCAATGGCGCCAAGCACCAGAAGCGCCATGGCGCTTTTTGCTTTGGCGCTAGCGCCAGGCGTTTTGTGCCTGACGCCACACAAAAATAGCGCCAAGTGCCAAAAGCGTCATGGCGCTTTTCGCGGATGTGGCGCCACAGCAAATTAGCGCCAAGCGCCATGACACTTTTTCCTTTGGCGCTAGCGCCATAGCGCCTTTCCATCACAGGTGCATACACTTCATAATAGGCGAAGGTGGACAGTGATTTACCTGCTCTTGTTCATCATGTGTCTGGCACAAATCGGGCATGTTGCTCACATCGGGTATGTCCTCCTCAATGATGAAAGCAGGCTCAGCGGGCTTGTTGCTGGCTGCATGTTTGTGCCGCCGGCGACCGGGTTTCTTCACCGCTGCACATTTCAAGATAAATTATATAAGCGAAGGGAGAAACACAAGCTTGCACATTCGCACGCACAAAAAACACTTTGCAGAATGTCAGCTAGAGACAAAACGTTTCTGCTGACAAAGTTGTAATTTTTTGCAACATCATGATGCATAAATACACCCAGAGCCCAGAACACGCCATCAACATAAAACGTTACTGTGCAATTGACGTTTTCACACCCTAACACCTCACAACGACAACAACCAAAACCGAACAACATACCCGGCTCCGCCTCGGGACTGGGCGCCAGCCCCACCGGGTAGTGCAGTTGCCCGGACCGGTTTCTCGCGTCCGCTTGGGCCACGCCGCGCGACTTGTAAGCGGCCACCTCGTCCTGCGGTCGGTAGCCTTCGCGGACGCGCCGCGGTCGCCGCCAAGTTCCATCTGGTCGCTGTGTAGCTGGTAGGTACACTTGGCCTGTGGAGGGATGGGGGTTAGGGAGATGATATATGGCACATGTTGTCATGAATGGTAAAGGAAGGATACATTTTTATCATCAAATGACCCCCATCGATATCTGAAACTTTCAGGCAACCCCGGCAGCTCATTATTAGGATTTTCAGGGCAAAGCAGAAAGTATACCTATCTAATGTTGTAAGTCTACAAAATGATCTTGGTGGAAAGCCCACGGATCGATTGTGCGGACAGTAAAGTGGGCTCTGAGGATCCAATGAACTTACCTAACCACGCACATACAATGTTCACCCGACACGCAAATTAACACAGCGCACCGCAAATAGCAGACACCCGCAGAAAATAAGGGGAAAATGGGAAAAATAGATTCAGAGGGAACAAACCATCATCAGCCACAACACGCACTTCAGCCAAGTTGGGGTCGGCCATTCTCGCCCTGCGATACGAACTGCAAAAACGCACAATACACAATATCTTCAAGGTGGTGTTCATTGAATAAATAAATACATGTGACAGTCGTCACATGGGCCGTACGATTGGCTATTCGGAATTCTTCCGTAAATACATACCGTATTACCTCGAATTACCCCCTCAGAATGGGCTGGGGAAATAATCAACCCCCTTCGAAATACCCCCCCCCCCGGAATGATGTTCGTCATAAAATGCAATGTACATGATGTATTTATTACTGCTAATTTGCATTGCAGCTACACATAAACTAGTTTGTGTAGCTATCTACGTTCTTATGTCTAAATATACCCTGTTTGAACACATTTATTACCTGTTTTGGGTACGCAAAGGCCTACTATTTACTACGATCCTTACAAAAATTTCTGACGAAATAATACCCCCTCAAATTTTGCTGGCGAAATAATAAACCCCAATGGGGGTATTTCGAGGTAATACGGTACATGTTCGAAGATATACAAGACAAATACATGACGCTCAAAACGATTTATAAAAATATCGCACTGCGCATGCTGACTGGTTTATTTTAGATCGGAGATAAGGAAATAGAAAATGGCGTTCTGTCATCTAAAATTATTTAAATATGCGCGACGAAAATACTTCATTTATAGCAGATAATACTTGATAAAACTTTGGCGAGATACCGGCTATGCAATTAGAAGTATGCAAAACACTTCAGCTCAATATGAGCAAAATTTCTATGCCGAAAATACTTAGTATCCATAGAAACATCAAAGGGTCACTGACCGGGGAACACCATCATTTACATACACAATAATATTTTAATATAATGAATAACACAATAATATTTTAATATAATGAATGAATAACACAATAATTTTTTAATATAATGAATAACACTTAAAATATCAACTTACATGGCACCAAGAGAAATTCACTCCAACTAGATCACAAAACCTATCATTAGATGGCTTGTAAAAGTGAGATAATTTGTTCAGGACTGCAGGGTCCACAGCTGGGTGCTGTCTTCCCTTAGTCGGACCTAAACATTTTACCTCGCCGTGAACAAAAGGACAATAAAAGCCTTTGGAAGCACTAAAGTAAAAGTGACTCTCGTCAAGAAAATGGGTCAAATTAAGGAACTGTTCAATTTTGTACATCTCTGCCCAAGGCTGTTTTGCTAATTTCTCCCCATCAACAACATGTATCTGTTCGGAAAGAAAATATTGCAGCCAGCTATTCAAATGCAATGCATATTTCCCGATCATAACGACGTAGTTTTTACCATTGACTTGGCCGTTTTTCGATAAGACGACATTTTCGAAGGTCTCATACGGTCGGCCGCGGAAATTTCGGGTAATTGATAGCTGCGTGTAATCCGACACAGCCCTGCGTGCGGGCGGAAAACGGTTGGATGTGAAAATGGAGGGAAAACATGTAAAACGAATATTGAATACCCAGATGTTAAACAATAAAATGGTATTTTGTGACACGTGTAGGCTTGGAAAAGTCAAGTGCTTGACATTTTTAAATTAAAATCGGATAAAAAGGATTTAAAAAATTGATAACATTGAAAAAATTGAAAATGAAGTGCCATTCCATCCCTATTTCGTGCATCACACCACTCATCGAAAAATCAGCGTTCATTTGCTTTTCATTACTTTTATTCAGCACAATTTTAGGTCAGAAATATTTTTACTGTTTTTTTTGGGGGGGAGGGGCTGTTAACCGAAAAATAAAACCCCGCAGATGAACCCACTCAGCAAGTGCCACCAAACGGACAAAATTACACCCGGGAACGACATAGGCTCATCCCACATCTAAACCCAGGGCCGTATCCAGGGGGGGCACCCCTTCCCGGGGTGAGACCAGAAAGTGACCGGAAATGTGACTTTTTCGGCGTCAGCGTTTTGCGCGCAAGTGCGCATTTTTCACAAGACATATGATATTATCATCAGATTCGCTCCATGTGGCCGCAAATCGTTATAAATACACTCAATGTTGTGCTTTCTGCTGTTTTTGTTGTTATTTACATACATATACAGCGTTCCATGGCGCTGGCGCCATTCCGCCACTCTGTAGGGAGGGGGGGCTGAGCCCCCGCCCCCCCCGTTAGCCAGCCTCCGTAAACAAGCAGCCCCCCCCCCCGCTCAAAAATCCTGGATACATCCCTGTCATGATGACACAAGGTAATCAATCTAATATAACATGTTAGAGTGTTTGAAAGCACTTTGACACCACATGTGTGTAAACATGACAGTTGACAACTATTGAGTGCAGTAAGTGTTACTGAGTACAACTTTGACCTGCGAAATCACCGAGTCATCGAAAGTGGCTCTTAATGTGGCACTTTTTCATCATCAACATTTTTTGCATCCATTAACCACCAAAAATGCAAGGGATACGCATCAAATATGACAGGCATCCTGGGCAATTTCTGGGCCAGGATGTGGGATGGCACAGACCCCCGGGAACCAACCTCACAACGGGATCCCTGACAACCAAAATCAGCTTGACCCCCGGCAGCAGCTCGAACACCCGCCGCGGCACGCTGCTCTCATGAAAGTACCCAGGCGTTTTCTCCACGACCAGTTGATCAGCGGTCGCCAGCGGCATCTGCTTAACGTACCACCGCGGTCCGCGCGCGAAGTGTCGATCGTTGTCGAAGTAGTGCACCTGAGGTGGTTTTTGTTTTACCATAAACGTGCACACACGGATATCCAATGGGGTTGACACTAGGGTTCAAACGGGATTGACTTTTCGGGATCGGGATCGGGATCGGGATTCACTTTTTGAGATTTCGGGATCGGGATCGGGATCGGGATTGGGGTTTCGGGATCGGGATCGGGATCGGGATTGGTTTTTTGAGATTTCGGGATCGGGATCGGGATCGGGATTGGCCGGGATTGGGGTCACGGGATCGGGATCGGGATTGAGATAGGCATTTTTCCGGGATCGGGATTGGGTTCTAGGGATAGAGATTTTGGCCATTTTTCTGGCATTCACAGTTGTTCATACAGGTCTCAAAACACTGTTGGATGCCAGAAAAGTGGCATAAAATTGACGCTGGGGGATTGCATCCACTTTTTTGCATGCAAAAACGTCATTATTTCACTTTTTATAATTTCCACTAATTTTTCCGGGATCGGGATCCCGGACTTGGGAGTTTCTCGGGATCGGGATCGGGATTTGAAAACTTTCGGGATCGGGATCGGGATCGGGATTGGTATTTTTGAGATTTCGGGATCGGGATCGGGATTGGGATTGGGGTTTCGGGATCGGGATCGGGATCGGGACTGGTAAATCCCGGAATTTCACGGGATCCGGGATCGGGATCGGGATCCCGTTTGAACCCTAGTTGACACCCCAAAATCGGACAGCTATCTATGTTTCTATCTACACCGAAGGCAGCTCAGCTATCTATCTATCTATCCCAGGGAAACTATCCATATGAAACGATTTTTGAGAAATTTTGCGCCAACTTCAACCCAAAATCACTATTTTTGCACCTTTTTACCAATCTTCACTTTCACCAAAGCCATGACGACATACCTCCCTGCCGCGCCGCGCAGCAATACCTGGATGCATGGCCATATATTGCAGCAGGGCTCTGGTGCCGCACTTGCGCGCGCCAATAATGATGACGTCTGGCAGACGGTGCGTCGACAAATCCGATGACGCGGACGCGACGCTATCCGACGAGTAATCGCCCAAAAAGTCACTCACATCACCAGCCAAAGCTTGAGGGAGGATATTCTGCGAGTAACGCGAGAATGGTCATAACATAACATCCTAATAGTACACAAACAATTTGACCCTGTACCTCTCTGCAAGTAGTAGTTGCCTTCAAGTAAATATTTATGACCGCTCTGCAAATGCGCCCACCCGGCAAGTATGCACCCCAGCCAGCATTGCAAAATTGATGATTTTGAGAAAATATAATCTCAGAATCTCATGAAAATATATTCAAATGTAAACAGCGTTCGGATCAAGTCCGGCAGTCACTTTTTGAACGGACATCTGACGCTACAACTCACGCTATGGGGGGAGTTAAGAGCTGAAATTTGGGGGGAATATAGCCGAGATTCCCCCCCTACTATATACCAACGCAGATGCGACGGCGTCCCGTTTTAGTGTGGGTCGCTGTATATGCAACAAAAAATTGTGCGGTTTTCGCTGTCCGGATCAAGTCCGGCACCCACTGGTTCTTCACCACTTTGGGTGCCGTAACTCAAGATACACGAACAGGATAAGTCTAAAACATGGGGGGATTAACGGCGACATCCACCGCTTACTGTAACACAGGATGGCGAGCGCCACTGACACACAATAAGTGCCGCTCGCCGCGTATCTTGCGTTTTTTACAGACGCAGTGTCCGCATCCGGTGTGGCACCCGAAAACATTTTTCAGAAAGAGTCAAGTGACACTTGAGTTAAATCAGCGACTAGAGTTAATTCTGCCGTTCTTGACGCACCCTGAAGTGACCACGTCCAGCGTCACTGAATCGTTCCCACCTGCACAATTGATGGATGGGTATTTGAATTTACAGTAGATAAGATAATGTAAAATTTAAAAACCATACTGTTATCATGATATTTACAGTAGAGTTTTTTGTATGTTTTACAATTCTGCAGCACCATACCATGCTGTAGAATGCAGCAAAATTTCCTGTTCAGTGCTGATCAACAGAATTTCTGACCTCCCTTGAGTTGCATACTTAAATTACACTTAAAATCGATTTTTTGTCAGACACTTTAAAAGTTGGTTTAGGATGCCCTCTTGGGGATAGTTTAAGGTATAAAGTTGCGTAAAAGACCTTAGTGCAAAAATGCCCTGCTAAAGAATTTTAATGGGGGTCAATGTGATGACATCACCTATGACATCATAGCAGTAGAGATTTGTACCACAATGATGTCATAGGTGACATCATCACATTGACCCCCATCAAAATTCTTTAGCAGGGCATTTTTGGGGTAAGGTCTTTTACACAACTTTATACCTTAACCTATCCCCTAGAGGGCATCCTAAACCAACTTTGTAAGTGTCTAACAAAAAATCGATTTTAAGTGTATTTTTAGTATGCGACTCAAGGGATGTCATAAGTTCACACTAGACACGAAATTTTGTCACATTTACAGTATGGTATGGTACTGTAGGATTGTAAAACTTACAAAGCGTACAGTTTACTGTAAATATTGTGTAAACTAACGATTTTTCTTCCATGAAAATTCAGGAGTGCCAAACAGTCTGGATGCGGACAGTGCGTCTGTAACAAACGCAAGATACGCGGCGAGCGGCACTTATTGTGTGTCAGTGGCGCTCGCCATCCTGTGTACAGTAAGCGGTGGATGTTGCCGTTAATCCTCCCAAGTTTTAGACTCAACCTGTACGTGTATCTGGAGTTACGGCACCCAAAGTGGTGAAGAACCAGTGGGTGCCGGACTTGATCCGGACAGCGAAAACCGCACAATTTTTTTTTGCATATACAGCGACCCACACTAAAACGGGTCGCCGTCGCATCTGCGTTGGTATATAGTAGGGGGGGGGGAATGTCGGCTATATTCCCCCCAAATTTAAGCTCTTAACTCTCCCCATAGTGTGAGTTGTAGCGTCAGAAGTCCGTTCAAAAAGTGATTGCCGGACTTGATCCGAACGCTGTTTACGTGTGCGCTGCGCTGCAAACCATACCACAGTGCAGAGTTGTTAAAAGTACTGAACTTCTTTCTTTCAAAGTAAACGTAAGGTATTTTATGTTTACTCACCCTGAGTACAGAAAATATTGAGTAATTTTTTTACTTTTTACACTGTGTAACTTTTACACAAATGTGAGGAAACATAAAAACCAGTATTTTTACTCAGAGAAAATGTAAAAGCTAGTTTTACCGACTTGGTACCCGGGAGAACATAAAATTGAGTAACAGCAAAAGTGAGAGTCGTCGCTTTCTCTACCCGTCCTAACTTCGATCATCTCCGCTGCCGTTGTCTCAGCCATTTCAGATCGTTGGAGTCGTTTTTGCTTGTTATGCACCCCATAAATTTTTTG
>OZ038451.1:16852946-17252600 GCA_964036195.1 Sphaerolaimus hirsutus | reverse complement strand
GTACCGCACTCATTTACCGCAGAAAATGCGGTAAATTTTACTCAGATTGACCTAGGATATGCCAATTTATTGGTGACAATTAACGAGGTGTTCTGAATTTTTTTGCGCGCAAGCGCGCACATTTCACGACATTGTTTTCCTGATTTGAAGCCCATCCATTTCTGCATGCAATATTGCTATAAGTCATGATTTACATTAGTATAATGTGTTTATAAAATCAAGCCATGCATATCAACATGCTCTTAAGGTGTGAAACATCCCCCTCAATGTATTTAGTTTTTATTTTGAGCTTATTGCAGTGATATGTTTGATGTATGGTTATATACCTATATTCAACTACTTTTCACCTACTTTTAGCAATTTTACACCCACTTTTAGCAATTTTTTCCTCCATTTCTTCCTTCTACACCTTGAATAAGTCTATATATTGAGCCCCTACATTGTGGGTAATGTAATTTTATGTCATGATACTGTTATTGTGTTCTTAGGTCCATTTATCAGATTGTGTAATTGGATTTGGTGTCAATTTATGAACTAAAAGTTGTTTATAGTCCTGCATTGATAGATTTCTGACATTGGAAATTTACCGTACCGTACCGTACCGCGTACCGCACTTTGAGATTTACCGTACCGTACCGTTTACCGCAAAATTGAAGATTTACCGTACCGTACCGTTTACCGCAAAAAGGAAAATTTACCGTACCGTACGGTTTACCGCAAGGCCGTACCGTCTGCCACCCTAGGGGGGGGGAGCTGGCGGGGGCACAATATATAGGTTTTACAAGGTTAAGAAGGCAGAAGGGGGAAAAATCGCTAATAATCAGGTCAAAGTAGCCAAAAGTAGGTTAGAAATGGCTAACAATAGGTATATAACCATGTATATAGCCGAAATGTAGTTTTTGAAGGTGAAAAACTATAAAAAGGTGCGAAAATTAGTGATTTTGAGCAAAAATTGGGGCAAGATTTCTCAAAAACCACTCCAGATAGATAGAAAGCTGAGCGATTTGGGGGGGGGGGGGTTGGGGGTACTAGCCAAAAAATTTGCCAGCCCCCCCCCCCTAGGTCGGGTTCAAACACGACTGACTTTTCGGGATCGGGATTAGTTTTTTGAGATTTTGGGATCGGGATTGAGGATCCGGGATCGGGACCACAAAATCCCGTAATTTCTCGGGATTCGGGATCGCGTTTGAACCCTAGTTGTAGGACGTAGCCAGGATTTTTGAGAGGAAATACAGAGCCAGGCGAATGGGGGGGCACCCCCACCCCCAAAATTTGACCCATGTTGTAAGGGAATGGCGCCATAGAATGGTGCAAGGAAATGGTTTTTTTCTTGAAAACCACTCAAAAGATCGATCCCGAAATCACGATTTGGGCGTTCCCGCTATCACCCGGGAAGGGGAAAGGGCGCCTTTGGCGTGTTGGGCACTTCGAACGAACCTGTGCGACATGCCGCCGCCTCTGCCACCGCGGAAGGAGCCCCGACCACGGAAGCCGAACGAGCCGCCGCGCCCACCTCCGGGAAACGGTCGCCCGTACTTGCGCGCCATTTGGTGCGGGGCTGCAAGGCAGTTGTGATATTGAGAGCATGTTCGATTATTTTACACATCGTGATGATCTTGTGTACAATTAGGGTTGGCAAGCGATTTTTTTAAGCGATTTTTTTTTTAAAAATCGCTGGCAAAAATTTTTGGTACTCAAGCACTAGGTAAAATGCAAAAATTTTGCGCGCGAGCGCGCACTTTCATGCAAACAATCCACAAGTTGCTTTTTTCATGGCTTTGACAACCAATTTGGGGGGTGTAGTACTAGGGTTGGCCGATGTTTTTTTTTAAACGTTTTTTATTAAAAAAAAACGTTTTTTTTTAAAAAAAAACATGACGTCCGAAATGTTTTTTTTTAAAAAAAAACATCGACCGAAATTTTTAGTACTAAGCACTAGGTATTTTGCAAAATTTTTGCGCGCAAGCGCGCAATTTCACACATAAATTGACATTGGTGGTTGTTTTCATTGGTTTTGTGGCATTTTTAGTATCAAAGTATCCATTTCTATGTGCTACCATGGGTTAATAAGCCGTCATATGTTGCTGTAGTTATATAATATTGAGGTAATGTGCTTCCATGTACCTCCACAGTGTGTAACATCACTCCCAAAGTAACAACCTCCTTTTTTAACCTTGTTTCATCACTATTCCGTGCGAAACTTTACCTGAAGTCACGAACATTTGACTATAAGGCGATATATGAACGATATGTCGACAAAAAATGGATATTTTTGACACAAATCACCACTTATAATGCTATCCCATGGCTCAACAGCCATTATATGGTCATATATAACATCACAGAGTATTGCAACTGTCTGATATACCTATATATGTTGACACAAGGTCATATCTGGGAGCTTTTAAAAAAAAACGTTTTTTATTAAAAAAAAACGTTTTTTTTTAAAAAAAAACGTTTTTTTTTAAAAAAAAACATCGAGTTAAAAAAAAACGTTTTTTTTCCAACCCTATGTAGTACCCATTTATGTGTACTTTTAAGCGTGTAAGGTAGGCTGTGAATTATTTTAGGAAGTATTCATAGTTATGCTTGGTGTTGTCACATCAAACATTTATGCAAAATGCATCCATGTTCACTTCCAATATCATTTATATTTTGTTCTGAGCAAGAACATGCTATTTCTGCAAATAAAATTGCAAATTGTCAATGAAGTGTGATTCACGTCACAAATATAACAATTTAATTACATTTACACTAAAAATAACTGACTTTCAAGCTTTTCTGAAGCTCTACTGTACTTATATTAGCACAGAAAGTATAAGTGTGCACTCCCTACCAATTTATATGGCTTTTATTACCCCCAGAGGCGATTTTATGCAGAAATGGGGCTAATTTTGACCCCAGCGATTTTTATGAAAAAAAATCGATTTAAAAAAAAAATCGGGGTCGTTAAAAAAAATCGATTTTTTTCCAACCCTATGTACAATTATGTTTTTCCCCAAATTATCGAAACGAGAGTTGTTTAATTTTTTGATACGTTGCGATACATTTATGCCGTCAAACTGTTGATGCTTAGAAAAATGGTAATTCAGCACTATTAGATTTTTCTTCAAACCTAATTCAACACTTTTCCGAGCTTAAAGCGATGAATTAACTCACTCTTTCTATCACCCTGTGCATAATCAAGTTCTATTTTTGTACCGTCGTGTGTGCTGCCATCCAGGGCGTCCATCGCAGCACTCGCACCGGACACGCTCTCAAATCTATATCGTTGGCGGGGATTAGAATGCAGATAACTAAGCACAAATAAAAGATACTGCAGAAAGACGGCCGGCCGACCGATGATAACTTCGAAAACAGCGATAAAATACACAATAAAATACTGACACGGGGGCACACTCACCACATCGAAAACCGCGTGAAAAAACAAACCACATGAACTTTATTCATTAAGCCAATTGTGTCTCGCTTTAATCGCGAAATCTCTCACCATACTCAAATCTTTAAAAACGCCCTCGAAACTATTTCGTCTTTATATTGATTTTCCCCACCCCTCCATAATTTGAACATCTGCCAAAATCTCCGAGAAAGCTATTCATGTCGGCAGAAAGGCACTCCACAGAACACGGGACTCTAGTGACACTCTAAACTTTATGTCCTGCCTAGAACCCCACTCCCCGGCTCAAAGAAGCTCCATTCCATGGCTACAAAATAAGGCATCCGTTTGCGGCTGGCTGAAAAGGTTACCTCGTAATAAATATAACAAAATGCCAGAAAAAACTACTCGAGGTATGCGAAGCCACGCACGACGCCCGTGTGGTAATCGCGCGGCAAGTAAACATCGTTCACCTTGCCGTACGGCTCGAAAATCCGACGGATTTCGTACACGCTGCGAGTTTATCGATTGGCATCTTGCCAAAAGCCGGCGGGTGCAGACACAAAGACATGAGACGGAAAAAAACAAGGTAATTAATCTCACTTGGAACCGGGTGGTATGTGGCGCAGATAAAGAGAGCTGGTCGCTTCGGTATCAGACATCCTCGGCTGCCGGCTCCGCGTCAAACGGTTCAATGACCACGCCGATTTCTTTTATGTTGGGAAGACACAATCGTTTACAAAACAGAGAAACACGTCAGTGATGGCATTATTGAAAATGATTGCTTTATGTTTGAAAACCACTTATTTTAACAAGTTTTCACTGCTTCTCGTGATACAAAATTTTTAGACAGAAAAAAGTTGTGCTCGCATAGCTGAGAGCTTCAAAATATTTCTGGTTTATACGAAACTGACTTTTCGTAGACTTATGTTTGTTCACAAAGACAAAGGGCTCCCGATTGGATACTGACATCGCATGTGGATATTCTGTATACCAGTTGCCATGTTAAATTTGGATACGGCATGAGATCTGTAATTCGATCAGCAGGTGTTCAAAGGTCGTTTAGCACTACTTTTTGGGATAACTAAGTTAAGGTATGACGTAGGATTACATGCCGATAGCAGCCTTAGACTTAGCGACACTGATTCACTTTTACAGTTCCCAA
Source organism: Sphaerolaimus hirsutus (assembly GCA_964036195.1). Classification (NCBI taxonomy): domain Eukaryota; kingdom Metazoa; phylum Nematoda; class Chromadorea; order Monhysterida; family Sphaerolaimidae; genus Sphaerolaimus; species Sphaerolaimus hirsutus. The sequence continues at coordinate 17,248,059 of OZ038451.1, read as the reverse complement.
GAATGTGATGATTTTTATTGGCAGCAAGCCAACAAATTTTTTTTGAAGTTATTATTTCGTCCGTCGTTTGACACAGCAAATTTCTAAACAGTGATTCAGCGATGGCTTCCGGCTCGTGGGGAGACGCACTTCAGCTGTCCTGGTGGGACATCTTGGCAGTCATAGCATTTGCATACATGGTTTATCGCATTCTTAAACGAAAACTTTTTCCTGAACCGGAACCGGCGCTTCCCAAGAGATTGCCAAAAATGAAAAAGACGGGTTTGTTGCTGTTGATAGAGTATTTTATGACGAGCAAAACCCGGTAAGACTACCCAAGACTCCTTGGCACCATTTCAATGGAACAGTGCTTTTAACTCCAATATAGTACCATTTTTATGGAGTGATGTTGTTGACTCAAATGGCACCATTTTTGTTGGAGTGGCACCCTTGACTCAAACATGGGCCATTTTTATTGAGTAGTGCTAATGACTCCAAATGTATGCCACTTTTTATAGAGTTTCACCATCAACTTGTACGAATTTGTCGTTGTTTATTGGGCACAGAAATACAGACTGCACGTCACAATCATAAGATTGATGGCGAATGACGTTTTGACGAGTCAACTCATTTGAAAAATAGAATTGGTTTAAAAAAAGAGAGAATTAATTGGTACTTTTTCTACGGTGTCATGCTATTGACCCCAAAATTGACCATTTTATGCAGGCCTGCTATTGACCCCTATATGCACCATTTTTATAAAGTAGTATTGTTGACTCCAAATAACACCAATTTTTAAGAGTGGCACTCTTGAATCCAAATGGTGCTATTTGTATGGAGTGGTGCTATTGACTCCAATTTGGTGCCATTTTTAATGGAGTGGTGCTATTGACTCCAAAATGCACCATTCCTATGGATTTTGTTGTGTGCAAATCCAAACTATTTGCAAAAAAAAACTATTTTTATTTGCATGCAGAAAGTAATTTTTTTAAATAAAATCAAAATCTATATTTTTCATGTGCAAATTCAAAATCTTTTTATGAAAATTGAAATTAATTGCAAAATATGCAAGTGTCTGAACAACCCAGGCATTGTAACTCAAACGTGGTGCCAAACTTTTGGAAAATCAATGTTTGTCGGCATATTAATGCACTTTTATGATGAAACTCGTCAATAAAGAAAACAATGCCCCCTGTAATTATAGATAAAGTTATTGAATTTCAGTGGACTTCTTTTGTGATCGCAGATTTCACTGTGGAACAGCTGAAGGCCTACGATGGCAGCAACGAAGAAGGTCGAATTCTGATGGCTTGCGATGGCACTGTGTTTGATGTGTCTCCCGCTGCATCAAAATATGGCCCAGGTATTTGATGTTAGCTGTATTTTTCCAGAATTTGATCCTTGTGCAAGCTAGTGACTAGGGATGGATAAAATTTTTCATCGGCCCCGCTTTTTTTTAAAAGCGCTTTTGTTTAAAAAACGCGCTCTTTTTTTTTTAAAAACGCGTTTTTTTCCGCTTTTTTTTCCAAAAATTGTCAAGACTTCCTAGAAAGCTCCCAAATATGGTTCTGAGTCAATATATACAGGTATATCATACAAGTTGCAGTACTTGTGATGATTTATAGTCATAGAATGGTTGTGGAGCCATGGGATAGCATTATAAGTGGGGTTTTATGCCAAAAACATCACTTTTTATGTTGACTCGTTATGTAAATTGCTATTTGTCAAATGGGCGTGAGTTCAAATGAAGTTAGGCATGAAATAGTGCTTAAATAGGGTTATAAAAGAATGCTAATAGCATTGAGACTGATGTTTCCTACTGTTGAAGTATGTGGAACCACATTGCTGGATATTATATACTACACTCACATATCACAGCTTATTATTATATGATAGCATGCAAGAATGACACTAAAAATACACAAAACCAATGAAAACAACCACCAGTGGTAATGTGCATGTGAAATTGCGCGCTTGCGTGCAAAAAATCACAAAATACCTAGTGCATAGGTACAAAAAAATTTGCCAGCGCTTTTTTAAAAAAAGCGCTGCCCATCCCTACTAGTGACACTTCACGTCGTAGTGAGTCTCAGCTAGGAAAAGGGTGTTTTCGTCGTTTCACACTGGAGCCTTTGTTTTAAACGGCAAATAAATACATCCCGACCTCTCTATAACAAATTCTATAGGTAAATATTTTTGTATCACAGTTAGCTTCAATTTTTCCAGGATTTCATAATTTTACAAAAAAAGTTGTACTCAGATGGACCATATCACGTTTTTGCGGGGCGTGACGCCTCTCGTGGACTGGCCACATTCGATTTGTCACCAGCTGCTGTTCGCGAAACCTATGACGATTTGGCTGGCTTGGATGAGAGCCAAAAAGTTGAAATGAAGGAGTGGGCCAACGATTTTCGCAGTGCGTTGTTCACTGTTTTCACGCATGCGTATTTGTCTCGCTGTCGCAGTATCTTTGTTACGTTTCGAAACTTGCCGTGTGGTTTTTCAATCTGTGGCGTGCCGTCACATTAGTGGTCTCCAAAAATGGGGGGGGGGTAGTCTTTCCCCCAAATCAATCAGCTATCCATTTATCTATCGCAAACCCCGCTCAGCGATCTATGTACCCGAGGCAAATTTTTTGGCTACTCTCACTGACTCCCCCCCCCCCCCCTATTTGCTCAGCTATCTACATATCTGGTACAATATGGACCTCAATTTCGACTCAAAACAACATAAAAATTTGCACCTTTTTGACCATTTTCACCTTCAAAATTGATATTTTAGGCTTATTTTTGATGGAAGGATAATATTTTTGATGTAAGGATTTGAGTTATGCGATGTGTCACTCATGATATTTTTGATGTAAGGATTTGATTTAAGCGATGTATATCGCTTTCTAACTGGAATACCCCCCCCCCCCCCCAAACGCTACAGTGCGCTATCCTGTGGTGGGCAAACTGCTGAAGCCAGACGAGCAGCCGACACACTATGAAAGCTCCGCTGACGAAGGTGCAGAGTAGCACAGCAGATGCTGAGTAGTACTGTCGCTTCGTGCCTTATAAATACTTACATATTTAGTTATGATTGGCTCTTTTTGGCTATCTATGTAGGATTGTTGCCTGGTGCTTCCTATTCGTATTTTTGAGGTGCCTGTGGCTGTTATTTTATGCATTTAGACAGTTATTTAGGTGGTGATATTCGTAGCGTCCGTGTGGGGTAGAAACAAATGTTGTGTTATAATATCGGTCACTTTGACGAATATCGATTGGATCGACACCAAAATATGTAGACATCGTCTGGATTATCTGATGCATCTCAATCCCTGAAAAACATTGATAGGTAATCACTATCGAGTGAAGGGTTGGAAAAAAATCAATGTTCCGGTTCTAGCTCGATATCATAATTTATTTGCTATTCACGTTTCCAACTGAAATCCATTCCAAATAAATAGAACGATTAGTGTTTTGATGTGTGTTTCGATTAGTGATTCGATGCCACACTTGGTGATTTTTTATTCAACAAGCCAATTCCATTTTAATTTCCAATTTTCAAATTCCCATTTCCCGATGACTGTTTTAATTCAGTCGCTGTGCGATGTACTTTAATTCATTTACCGTATTTCCTCGAACTACCCCCAGGGGGTTCATTTTTTCAGAGCGAGAATTTTGAGGGGGGTTAAACGAGGGGGTATTATTTCTCCAGAAATTTGTCAAACTCCAGTACTAATTTGTTGTTTGTAACGTACGCAGACGTAGAAAAATGCAACAGTAAGCACCATGTATAAAAGTCTATAGACTTATATAAGTAAATATGTAATTGGTATAAACCATGTTCTAACGAGAAAAAAATCAATGTTTTTAAGGTATGTTCTGCATTGGCCGGATCACAAACCGCAGCTTTTGTCATTTACGTCCTCTATTGGGGGGGGGGGTATTTCGATGGGGTTTATAAATTGATTGTGTCCATTTTGAGGGGGGTATTTCGAGGATATATTGTACTTTACTGGTTGGGCCTCTTCGCTATTCTTGTTGATTCTGACTATGGATTGAAGAATGTGTCACAGATGAGCTTCTATCCGGTGCACCTGGGCAGCGTGCCACTGGACTGGACCGATCCCGTTTTGCTGGGTATCGATACAACTGCCGACCAGCACACGGCGCTGTTTGCTCTTGAGGAGTATATGCATAATCAGGTTGATCACGGCTGGGTCACTGTTAGATTTAGCACCCCTTGGCCCTATTCCTGAGCAGTTGTTCGTGGGCTGTCACTCCATTTTATTTACCTAGTCCACAATTAACGCTGTGGCTATGCAGCTATCTAGTCAATCTGAAATTGCCGAGTTTTTCTACCGCTGAGTGATAGGTTAAATGCTACTACTGTAATCGCTCCATATACCCCGGTTTTATGTTTTCATGCTGCACATTTGGGGGGGTATTTCGAGGGGGTTATAATTTTTCAGAAACTCTTGAAATTCGTAGTAATGAACAGCAAGTACCCAAAACCGGGAATACATGTGCCCAAATATAATATTTGTATTTGGACGTACCGACGTACACCGCTACACAAACTACTTGGTGTAGCTGCGATGCAAACTCGCAGCAATAAATCAATCATTTACATTGCATACAATACACTCCGGCTGGGATGATGTACATCATGTATGCAATGTAAATGATTGATTTATTGCTGCGAGTTTGCATCGCAGCTACACTAAGTAGTATTTCGACGGGGGGAAGGGGGGGGGGTATTTATTCATAGTGACCATTCTGATGGGGGTATTTCGAGGAAATACGCTACTCACTCGTCACTTCCCATTGGTACATTTTCAAATGCGCGTACCTCCAGCACACTTTCATTTCGCAGCGTCAACTGGTCGTGTCCGCGTGGGGCGGTCTGGGCGAGGGCCGTGCCGACGCGCGCGCCGATCCCATGCAAGGGGACGGGGAACGACCCGACTCTGATGTGGATGACGATGATGACGAGTATGATGATGCTGAGGACGATGTGGTCGGGGGGGGGGGGCAGTTTGAAAGTTGAAGTACTGTCTGTCGGGTATCGGGTTTGGATATCTGGGGCTCTTGGTCATGGTACCTGGAAATGATAATCCTATTTCAGGGGCCAATTCCGCTAAGCTAAGTGAAAAAAACGTAAATGAAGAAGCTTTGAAAGCATTGTTCCTGATGACTGTAATGATGATTTAGTGGGAAACCTGCCGATTTTTCGCTTGCGTCGGTACTTTGGAATTGAAAATGTTAACCTGTTCATAAAACCTACTTCACTTCACTTTTTGCGGAATTGGCACCTGTTCACGAAAACCTTAGGGTTCAGTTTGACCGCTTACGGTATCCGCCATCTATGTCTGCTTCGGTATCGAGTCAGGAAAAAAGTATCGGCTATCGAGTGTAGTCCGAACCACTGGTGATGTGTGTCCAGTTGCTTTTTTATCCACCATCGTTAACTGGCTACATGCATTCGTAACTGTAACCTCAGACCGACGACATGCAAGCGCCATTTGGTCCCGTCGTAGCCGAGCCAGAGGGCGCCGAGCCGGATTTGGCCGACGTCACGTCGCCCAACGAGTCGGGCCAGGCACCAGACGCCGCAATCTCTGAGACCGCACCCGTTGCCGGGGTGGACGCTGGTGCGCACAATGGCGGCGAAGTGCAGCAGCTCGGCGCTGATGCGGAAATCACTGTCCAGGTGAGAGGGTTTTGGTAATGCTTGAAGTGATTAGTGTGTCGAAGTGTTTTTGTAAACTTGCAGCTCAACATGAATGAGGGTGAAAGATGACAGCTGAATGGCTAACCGTCTACATAATTTATTGTGTATCGCGTTTTTATATTGATTGAAATTGATGCGTAATGAAAAGTTCCGATACCCGCTTTTGTTTGCATTGTGTTATCGATAAATCAACAGTTCAATTGTGACTGCCGCCCACCTCCGGTACTTTCCACAGTTGCGCAACGTAAATAAATGCATTACCCAGTATCCGGAATAACATAATAAAAAAAAACTAAAATAACCAAAAAGAAACTTGTTGAATGAGATTTCTTGACACAAACATCAATATTATGTTGTACAAATTTATACTTGTGATGCTGCTGCTATGGAAATACGGAAATTAAGTTCGGTACAGTTGCCCTAGACGTTTTTTTAGAAACCCTATTTGAAAATATATTTATCAGCACCGCTTTTCATATGTAATTTTACATTACAAATAGAGAAAATTTTATGGTAATTACAGTAAATTTTGCATTTATCATGCTGCCTCACAATAGGACACGTCTTCAATCATTTTTGCGTTTTTCCTAGTATTTCTAAAATAGTTTTTTTTTCAAATTAAAAAAAACCTACCGGTATGCAGGATCAACATTAAGATAGAATCAAAATGCAGGAAAAGGTATTTACGTTTACGTTTTCAAAAATGTCAATACTTCAACGACTAAATTTCTCTTGTTTTGATCCTTGCCTTCAATATTTACTAACACCAAACAACATATTTACACCGCAGGATAACTATCTAGAATGTCACTGGCCACAGCCAATCATATTAACAGTGATGTCTCTGAGCGGCACCATAGTGAACATGAAATTGACCATCCTAGACTGATTCAATTAGCCAAGAGAATCGCTTTGAAAATTCGTGCTGTGGCTCAATGCGATCACGATGGTGATAGGCTTCATTTGAGTGGTCTGGTTCCAAACAGTTTGAATGTTGTTGCCTATCGGATTCGGGCGGGTCGCGGTGCCGCCTTGGCTTTTCTGGAAGCGCCCAGGTGCGGCGCTTTTTGCCGGAGTATCGTTTGTTGTCTGGTGTGATGCCACAATTTTGGATTTCCGACGCTTGCATTCAGGAGCTTGGGCTTTGCTTGATGCTTTCCTGGGGGGGGGGGGCGGGGCTCTTGTGAATTTAGTTGCGTGCTTTTTGAATCCGTATATTGGCTTTAACTATTACCGGACCGCGAGAAATGTACATTTGTTCACAGTAAAGCGCTACTGCGTATTGTTTCAGCAAAACAATCTAAAGTCAATTGAAAGCGACAGTCAAATTAGTCATCATCAAATCCAATCTCATTCGATCGCCCATGTGCACGTGCAGCGAGAGCGCCGAGTGGGCGCGCGTACTGTCTGCGGAACTTGGCGCCTCTGCCGCCGTGGGCCACCTGCGGCAGCGGGCGCTGCTGCGCTCGTTGATTCCTGCTGCAAATCGCGCCGCAAGAAGATCTAGCACCGGCGAGAACACGGTTCGTTAAAAAACCGAACGTATAGCAGGGGTCTCCAGGAGTTTGGCCCTCGCGGGGGCTGCATAGATATCAAATCGCTCCACCGAATGGGTAGATACTGGAAAAAAATTTGTTGGTTGTGGCTCTGTTTTGGGTCTCTGTATAACGGCTTTTTTTGAAGGTATGGTGAGTAGCAAGCTAAAAATTCGCAAAAATATGTTAAAAATGCCGAAATAGGTTGTGATTGGCTACCCCCAGCCCACCATTGGCAATCCCTGACATAGCTTCTGTAGTGCCGCTATTTGTAGTTGCACAGTTTTTATAATTGCTTGTAGGGCCCACACACGCTAGTTGACATCGACACCAAATGTCTACTGGTGCCGATCCCGATTCAAAGCTTGCGGACGAGTGGACGAACGACGTTCCAACGCAATCATTGAATTAGGAACGGAACCAGTTGACATTTGGTGTCGATGTCAACTAGCGTGTGTGGGGCCGTAGTGGTCCGCCAGCACTTCGTTAGCTTTCATAAATTTTCAGGGCGATGACAGGCTGGGGCAGACAGCAGTGCATCTGAGTAATATTTTCTGTGCGCCAGTCGTTTCAGTTGAATTCAATGGGGAGTTTGACGCGAGCGCAAAAATTTCATATCATCCGTCTATTGCTGTCGATGGTTAGCTACTCTTGCCTTGTTACAGTATCTGCTGTTTTGTCACCGTTGAGATCTTTCTTCAGGTTTACCGCATGTTGCTGTGCCAAATTGTATGTGCGTTCTGCACATGAAATCGAATGGCGACACTGGAGGGGCCCTGTATGTAATTGTGATCGATGGTGCCAAGCGTTCTGAGCATGTCACGCTGCGGCAATGCGTTGATTTCAGCCCGGCGTTTCTAAAGTCGCGTGCTATCGTGCGTTTCCACAGCATTTCCTTAAAGTTGCCACTTAATCACAAAGTGACCGAAACGACCTGCATGTATTCACATAGATGCAGCAACTAGTTGTCTACCAAATTCTTTGCTCATTACGACATTGCCTTCAAGTGGGACTGGTGCCGCGTTGGCTGTCGCTGCACACGTGGAATATCGACGCGCGCGGCTACCTCACGTTGAACCCATTGGCTTTCAGCTGCGATCAGAGTGATTCTGGTTGGTGAAAAATGTGTGACTAAAGTTGGATGGCGAAAGTTGTGTGCCAGAGGGCCCACACACACTAGTTGACATCGAAATTCGTGTCAACTAAATTTTGGTTAATTATGTGATTTCAACTTTCATATGTGATAGAGCATAGTTAATTTTTATATCGTGACACTTAATTTTCGTGGTTCCTGTTAAGTGTGGTGTTAAAAAAATGTGTTATTCAGTTGACATTCAGTTGACACGACTTTGCGATGTCAACTAGAGTGTGTGGGCCCAAAATGGTTCCAGTGTGATCCCCGACAGGCGAGAAGGCCGCGTGCGGGCGCTACAGGCACAAGCCGCTGTACCTGTACACGGACGAGTGGTGCTGCGGCCGCCTGTCCAACTTGGACTACCTGATGGTGTTGAACGAGTTCGCCGGGCGCACCGACGGCGACATGCGCGCCCACCCCATTGTGCCTTGGGTGTGTGATTTTAGTCTGCCGCAAGGTGAGACTTGGGTGTTTGGAGTAGTGAAGGGTGTTAAAATTTATCTGAAACGTTCACCTTTGTGGGTAGTGCCCCCAGTCCCCCTTAGTCAGCCACAGTGAAGCCCCCTTTGAATTCATTTTGCAGGTGGCTGGCGTGATCTGACTCAGAGCAAATACAGACTTAGCAAAGGTGATCGCGCGGTCGATGCAAATTATGCTCAGGTGATCCAAACTTGTGGATTGTTTCGTCCTGATATATTGGTCTGGTGCATAAGTTTTTGCCGTTTCCGGATCGTTTCGCATTGGAGCGTCCAGGTGGAGTTTCAGCCGGGTTATATAAGCCGGCATTAAAGTGTAAAATTTTACTGTGAAATTGATCACGTAAAAGTGGATCTAGTCCCGATCCATCTCACAATAATGTCCAAAACTCTACATGCATGTCCCACCATTTTCAACATTTTCGATTTTTCAGTGAAATTCCAATGTAAGATCAGTTGGAATCATAAAGTTGCTGACATTTATACTTGCCTACTTTAATGTAATCAATGTCGCTCTAGACTTTTATTCTTCAATTTTACGTCGAGTTGTAATTCCCGCTCATTAACCCCCACTGAAACCTCCCGAGCCAGGACGATCCGATGGGAGACGATCCTGAAACGGCAAAAAGTTTCGTACCAAGCCAATACTTGCAGATTCACCATTTTTGTTTGTTTATCTTTCAACCCATACCTTTTCAATCTACCAGGGTGCCGTCTCTGTACCTCATCACGTGGCAGAGCCGCTCAGCGACATCGCCTACTGCGTTTACATGGCCAGGAGATTGTCCAAAGAAACACTGCAACGGGTCGTAAGGAACCAGGTTGGCTCATTTCAAACATTGTCGGCCCGCACACTAGTTGACAAATTGCGCACTGCATTCAGTTGCGTACTAAAAGTTTGGAATTTGGTGCAGGCGCCAGTGCATAATGTGCCATGGCGCTCTGAATATTTTACGTGGTTCCATTTTGCTGCGGCTGATGTGTGCTTTGACGGTAGCACCAGATTTTTTTATTTTAGGACGCAACTGAACGCAGTACACAACTTGTCAACTAGTGTGCTAACCGCCATTCTTGACCCCTTCAATACTTCTTATATTTACATATTGACGTCATTTATTTGCAGTGGGTCCCAGACGAGTACCCGAGCTCTATCAAACGTCTGTACGCTTGGACTCCAGACGAATGCATTCCCGGCTTCTACAGTCAACCCGAGATCGTTAAATCGTTGCACAGCGACATGGCAGATCTGCAGTGCCCCGAGTGGGCGAGTTCTGCGGAGGCGTTCGTCAAGTGGCACCGGCAGATGCTCGAGAGTGACTTCGTTTCGCAAAGGCTCAATCATTGGATCGACCTGATGTTTGGATACAAGGTGCTTTTTTTGAAAAAATCGGTGGATAACTACAACTTGAATTAGGGTTCAAACGATATATCATATCGAATATCGGATATCGACCATTTTTTCATATCGAATATCGAATATCGATATCGAAAATTTTGAAAAAATATCGAATATCGAATATCGATATCGAAAATTTTGAAAAAATATCGAATATCGATATCGAATATCGATATCGAATATCGACCATTTTTTCGATATATCGAACCTGTATTGTGTCCCTAAATTAAGTTATCATTTTCATTTTGACATATTTATGATTGATCTGATTTGCTTATAGTATTGTATCTGATGAGTAAAAGTACAGTATTTATAATGTTATTTTTGTTGGAGTGCTAAATTTGGAGCTAGAAAATGCTGATATGCTATTTTTTGCAACATGCCATTAAGCAACTAGGTTATAAGTATGAACTGTAATATCTACCAATTGTTATTTGTCTGATACACTTTGGTTCATCATGTTTTTCTTCCATGTTCTACTTTTGACTGATGTAAACCTTTTTAAATCACATGTAACATACACATTTCAGTAAAGAGATGATTAACCATGTGTGCAACCACATGAAAATACAATATGCCACTTGAAATATGCCTTGCTATACCAAAAGCAAATCGCAATATCGAATATCGAAAATATCGAAATATCGAATATCGACCATTTTTCAATATCGAATATCGAATATCGATATCGAGGTTCCATATCGTATCGATATCGAATATCGAGTTTCAGAAAAAAATATCGAATATCGAATATCGAAAAGTCATATCGTTTGAACCCTAACTTGAATACCCCCCCCCCACCTGAGGTTTGTATTGTGCGCATAAAGCCATGAAGTGGTATATAACGTGATACGCTCAAAACAGAATAATTAGGCTGAAACTAGACCGAACAAAACTGTGTGTATTCACGGTGTATCTTTGCAAACACTCGTGAAGAGATTACTCCACTCAAATCACCCCCCGCAATATTTATCTAGCGGTAAATTATTGGAAGGGACATAATATTAATGAATATACGGTAGACACTTTCGTATTTGTGTTAAATACATTACGTCACAATGGCTGCCAACGTTGACGTTTCAGCTGAGCGGCGAAGACGCTGTACTGAGCAAAAACGTGCACCTGACGTTGGCTGACGACCACCACGATCTGAGAACATACGGCACGGTGCAGTTGTTCACGCGGCCACATCCCGTGCGCAGCAGCGTAGGTTTTTTACCCTTGTTTTAACACGTATACGTGCTATTGATGTTCTCTCCCATTGGCGCTTGGTGCCACTCCCAGACCCTGTAAAATGTCAGATGTCATGAAAAGCGTAAAAAATGGAAAAAATGAAAGTGAAACATTAGAAAAAAATAAACAAAATGTTTTTGAATTTATTAAATGTAATTTTTATTTTGTTATATTTTCTTCTTGTTTTTGAAAAAAGTGTTTGACTTTTTTGCACTTTTTAACCCTGCATCATATTTTACATGTTACAGGTTTTTTTTACATACCATATGACATTTTAAAGGTCTTTTACATTTCACACGGTTTGTGACTAGGGTGTCAACAAATTTTTTTTACAGAAAACGGAAACGGAAAAAATTATTGCACTTGCCGGAAAACGGAAACGGAAAAATATTTGCACTTGCCAGAAAACGGAAAAAATATTTGCCTGCGGAAAACAGAAAACGGAAAGAATTTTGCCTGCGGAAAAGCGGAAACGGAAAATTTTTTGCACTTGCCGGAAAACGGAAACGGAGACGGAATTTTTTTTGCAATTACCGGAAAACGGAACGGAAAACGGAAAAAAATTGCCTGCGGAAAACGGAAATTTGACACCCTATTTGTGACTGTCCCCTGGGCCCTGGTGCCATCTACGCTTCACTCATCGCCGTTATAAATTTCCTCTTGCATTCATCGTTTCAGTCGAATCGGCCGTGCGCCGCCGGTACCCATTCAATGGACGAAATAGTCAACTGTCTCATGAATCCACTCTATGAGCTGAGCAACAGACCTCCGCAGGCTGCATTCAAGGAAAAAAGTTCTTCTGTGGATGCGTCACGTGGAAACATTGCAAAATGTGATTCCAGCAATGATTTGCGCTCCTTGTTGAACATGATTTATAGCGAGCATGTTGGTTCATTCGTTGACTACGATTGATATGTGACTTAAAAAAGTGTAATATAAATATGAAAATTATTTTTGTGACAGGCATCGTCTAGCACGAGTGTTGGCATCGTGAATCTTCTGTACAGTTTGGGTTGTGTGCTAACTGAAATTGTATCGCCAGTGCATTTTCGACAGTTCGCTGCCATGGATGATTCACAGTTGGAACTCAGGAGACAAACCGCCAAAAAAGTTGTTGCTGATTTTGGAGCAGATCTGCTACCCGCGTGAGTATTTTGGCGAAACATGTGAATATAAGATTACATGTTCGATAACTTTCACTAATTAAAAAAATATGTATACTAGAATATTTAGAAGCAATAACGCAGAGTTGTACAAATACTGGTATTTTTGGAAAACGTAAACGTAAACGTAAATACCTTTTCCAAATCAAAAGTATAAATACTAAAACGTAAGGTATTTTTAAAATACCGGGGAAAACGTAAAATAAAACGTAAACGTAAAAATTATATTAAGTGCTTCCGCTATCAGAGAATACAAAACACACACAATGTTTTTATGACAACATGTGGATGTTCATATGATCTCCATCGACATTTTCTTCTTACCTGTATTTTATAAATATTTAGAATGGTGGGATCGGGATATTGAATTGGGATTGGAGTTGACATTTTGCGTCGTTGTCAACTAGTGGGTCTAGGGCCATAAGGTGCCAATTCCATAACAAAAAAAAACAAGTAATGGCAAGTTGAATGGCAAGCAAAAATTGAAAGAAAAGTAAATTTGTAAGTGAAATGGCAAGTTAAAAGACAAATGGCCAGTCATTAGAAAACACTAAAAATGTCTTTTACTTTTTATTTGCATTTCAGTTCTCCCTCACAAAAATACGTTCCTACAACTTTTTACTTACAAATTGGTGTTTTAGTTCTCCAATTGCGGAATTAGGACTCCTCAACATTAGAACATGTTGAACTCATCATCATAATACACTACATTTGTGAAACAGTACGGTTCCGTGTAGCAAATTTTTACGTTTTCTCTGGTACCCGGGTAATTGTGCCAGGAAAACGTAACAAAGCGTAACGGTATTTTTGGAAAGCGTAAACGTAAACGTAAGTATAAATACCCGAATAACCGGGTATTTCGGGTAAACGTAAATACGTTTTCGCAACTCTGCAATAACGTCTTCATAAATAAAATTAATCAATCCAATTTTTATTCTTTTCGACTAACGTGACCGTAGATGTGAATGTTGAACTCAGTTCTGAATGTTGAAGACTAAGTGAATGTTTTCACTTGTAGATTCATGCGTGACGGCATTGAGCTCCTTCTACACGTTCGGGACGACGCTGGTACGGAGACTCTGCGCTCAATGCACCAAGTGAGTTGTGTAAAAATTTTACATTATTTTTTACATTATTTTACATGTAAATATTGTAACCACAAGACATGCACATTAAAGTGAGTGCACATTAAACATATTTGTCAAATAATATCTAATCAAACACTGATAATTGAAAGTTTTCTCTGAAGTTCTTCCAATTAAATCATCAGCGAAAATATATTTTGAATTCTAGACTAAGGTGTAAGAATTATCGAACGTCAGAATGTTTTCCCCTATTATCTAGTGTCTTCTTAAATCCTCAAATAATTTTATTAGTCTGCGCTTCAAATCAACTATTCAAATCGAAACTTTCCCGCCCGCAGGCGGATAGTCTGTCACCGGAAACATTACTGCAGCCAATTTCCGCGCTCTTTCGTTTCGCGCAACACAGCGCCGTGACTGCCGACTGGCTTTGTCTCGATGCAGTTGTCTGCAGTCAAATCACTCGTATCCAACTGCAAGTGGATGAACTGGGAAACTGTGCCAGGGTTTTGAAGGTCTGTGCATTTTGGCATGATCGGGAAAATTTCGCAAGTGATGGTGCGGCTTGTTGGGCTTTCGTATTGTGCATCAGACATTTTTCATTCTTATGTTTTCCACTGATACCCAACGATGGGAAACACACAAATTAGACACTGAAACTCGTTGAGTCTGTATTTGAGCTGATGGTTAGATAATACCAAATACATTGAAAGTAAACATTTTTTTTTTAGACAATGCTTAAAATCTGTGATTCATTTTTTTGTTACACACAGAAACACGGAAGTAATTTTTTTTGAAAACCTCAAAACAGCGTGTTTTTAAAAAAAGCACTCACTTGTCGTTGACCAAACTCAGCCCGACGCGGTGGACGAGCTTCGATCGCTGTGCGATGAACGCATTCGCCTGTACTCTCGATTCTCGTCGGTTGTGCTCTCCCGGGTACCCGATTCGTCAGTGGCCATGCACTGGGCCTCGATCGGCGTGGATTTGTTCGCCGAGGGTTGCACCAGTGCCGCCGCTTTTTGGTCGCTTTTTGGGCCAATCGCAAAGTCTATAGGAAGGGAGGGCACTGGCAAGCTGTTTGCGGATAGTTTGAAGAAGTTGTTTGATGTTGATGCACCGTGCACGAGCAAGACTTTGAAGGTATAAAAATTATCATTTGAGGGCAGTTTCGCAAAAGAAGTGAAATAAAAAAGATGGCAAGTGACAAGAAAATGCTGAATAAAATAAAATGAGAAAACATTTTTAAATAACGAATAATTTTCTTAAATTTATAATTTTATTTTCGATTTTTTTAACTTTCTTTATAATTAATTGTTTTAGAAAAAAATTTACTTCTCACTTCCCGTTTCACTTCTCACTCCCCATTTCACTATTCATTTTACCTTTTGCGGCACTGGCACCGGTTCTCATTTTGTCCTTTCATTCAATATTTATTTCACAATATCTGACATCTCCACAGCTGTACCACCGCACATTTCAATCCCTGCTAATGTCTCGTCTGGGCTGCGGCGTCTACCTGCACACAGTCGTACCACTGCTAGTGGAGGCGACCAGTGGGGAACGCAACTCGTTGTTGATGACCGAATTGGATTATTTCAACATGGTCAGACTCGATGTTGATGGGGGAGCTATCACTAAGGAAGAATTCAGTGTGAAACGTGAAGTGGTGAACAGTTTCTCAGAGGATACTACCGGGGATAGTGGTTGGTTTGGATAAATTTGACCACTTTGCAGCAATTAATCCGCTTTTTCTGATTCTGATTTCAGGCCAGAGTGAGGGCAAGGTGCAGTTTGCTGTGGATATAGCTGATTCGTCAAGCAGCGGCAACTTTCGACCAGCCCCTGACATGGACAGAATCGATTCTGAAAGTGAAATGTGTGTAGATATTGTTTTGTTAACCTTCAAAATTGATATTTCATGCATCGCTTTTGAATAATTAATTCTGTCGACTGTCGTCTACACTCCCTCAGAGACACTTCTACTGGCGCTGATCACAATGAACAGACAATCGACAAGGAACCCAAAGCCCAGCACCGAAATCACTCGCCCGCACACAAAATCAGTTCAGTAGCTGAAGATACTCTAACTTGGCTGGTGGCCAAGTTAAACTGCGTGTTGGCGAGCAAAGGCGTGCTCGCGCCATTGCTGCGCATGCTGGCGCTGTGTTACTGGGGCGACCGGCTGCAAAAAGTTCCATGTGCGTGATTTTTTCACTTAAAATGTTCACCTAACTTGAAGCATTTAAAGTCCGCTTGCAGATCGCTGCAGCGACGACGTGACCGTGAATGGCGACCTTCTAGCGGGCGGAATTCTGGCCTGCCTGGAAAGTGCCACCTTGCTGTACGGCTCGGCGCTGGTCACTTGCCAATATCTACCCTTCTGTGCCGATTTGATGGAACAGGCGAGCAGAAGGCTGGCTGGACACCTGGAAGGCGGATTGATAGGATGCGTTGTGCTTTTGGAGCACGTGTTCCCCCTGCTGCCCGATAGACAGCTGCTCGATGTGGTGCAGGTTTGTTATTCGCCGGGGGAATAGATACCGTGTTTCCTCGAGAACAAACTCGAAATACCCCCTCCCTCGAAACACCCTTAAAAATGGCCAGTATGAATGATTAAACCGCCCCTCGAAGTACCCCCTCCCTCGTTTAACCCCCTCTCAAATGTTGCACTGTGAAAAAATAAACCCCCAATAAAGTTTTTTGTTGAAAATACGGTAAAACGTTTTTTTTTTCTTTTGAAGGCGAGTTCTGACGATTTTCGCACCTATAGACGTTAATATTCGATACTCTTTTTACTGTCAATCTGTAAATTGATGTCTTATCCGAACCATCTCTGCAGGAGCCCATCGTCGATTCAATACTATTTCCTGCCGTCCGCCTAGCCTCGAGTCTCCGCGCGCAATTCTCCGATAACCGGGCTCGTCACGTGCTCGCCACCAAGTGCGCCGGGGCCATGCACGCGCTGTCGCACAGACTCGGCGTGGACAACGTCAAGCGGCACATCATGGCGCCGCTGCAGAGACTGCTGTGTACATTCGACCTGCTCTATGTGTTGGAAGGCGGAACACTTAAAAGTGTGCAGTGGTGCGATGGAAATGGTGATGTGAAGGGTGGAAGTGGGCCCGCCGCGCCGCCGCTCTTCGCCAGTCAGATTGTGCTCGACCAGCTGCTGGAGGCGTTCGACCCACAGTTTGCGCAGTTTCTGTATGCGCTGTTTGTTCCCGTTTGTGGGAGCAGGGGTCTCGAATGGGGGGGGTTGGGGGGGGGTTACCCCCCCCCAAACCGCCCAGCTATCTATCTATCCCGGAGGCCGCTCAGCTATCTATCTATCGCGGAGGCAAAATTTTGGGCTACTACCCCCTAAACCCCCCCCCAAATCGCCCAGCTATCTACCTATCTGGAGCGATTTTTCAGAAACTATACCCCAATTTTCGCTCAAAATCGCTATTTCTCATACCTATATATAAATTTTCAGCTCTAAAATCACTAGTTCATGCATCTAACTGCCTATTTTCAGCAATTTTAAGTACTATATGCTCTTGTATACCCATTTTGAGCTATTTTACACCTACTTTTAGCGATTTTTCTCCCTTTTCTTCCTTCTATGCCCCGAAAAAGCCTATATATCGAACCACCACAACCCCCCCCCAAACCCCCCCCAACCCCCCCCCAGAAAATTTGTCAGCTATCTATCCCTCCGGAGGAGCGATTTGCTATCTATCCAACCACTCGGAGGGTCGAAATTCAAGATACCCCTGTGTGGGAGGTGTGTTTCGAATTTCGTGTATTGCGTAAGCTGGCTTGTTTTCGAATGCCGGTGTACCATGTTTGAACATCTGCGTGTTTCCTTTTCTATCGCCACCGCCGCAGTGCGTCATTTACAGGCGCTACTTCGAGCTGTCTGTTCCCAACTCCGATCTATTCGCTGCACTGATCGCACACGGTGATTCACGGCTGTTCGCAGTGCCCCCGTTGGATTTACCGACGCGCAAACAAAGTCTGAAGCCAGAAGTTATCCTTGCAGGGTTCCACTATGCATATTCACTTGGTTGCATTTGATCGCAGCGAAACCATTGGCCCTTCATACGTCATTGGACACTGACGATCCACAGTTTGATGTGGGCCGGTCGTCCGCGCCGCAGCAGCACTACTCCGCCGGCAACAAGCTCAGCTCCAGTCACGCCGATGTGACCGCGCTTTCCGTGCCGCCAGCCATCGCTGCCAACAGAATCAGGTGCGATCAACTACGTCACACGACGATGGCGGCCCACACACTGTTTGACACAAGTGTGTCAACTAGTGTACCGACCGCTAATATTGTATTTTATCTTTTTTTGCAATGACTTCCGTAAAGATGTAAAGCCATTTCCAAATTTCAACACTCCTCTAATATTCAGACGGCCGACGGAATCGATCGGAACGGGATCCGGAACTGGATTGAAATCTCGCGATGCGTCACAAACTTCACTCTCTTCGCAAAACGACCAGCCAACCAACGAAAACCTGATACGTGGCAACTGGCTGGCGCACTGGCGGCACCAGCTGGCAGCTTGCCAACAAGCATGTCACTTAGCTTTTTAGGTAATTGTGGACTTGAATAAACATATGATCCCTGTGCAGGCGACAAATGCACTAGAGACGTCTGGTCTGCCCCAGTTCAATCATGTGCCTTTGGCGTCTTTCGTTGGACACACTGCTTCCGTGAGGCGGATCAAAGTGCTGCATAATGAGATTTCTTTTGCATCATGTAGCCAGGTATTTTATTCTATTCTATTTTATTTTCCTCTCTCGTTTTATTTTTTTGCATATCGTTTGTACATCCGGTCGTTTTCAGGACAAAACCGTACGTCTGTGGTCGCTGAATAGCGGTGAAGATGGGTCGGCCAAGTACGGTTGCCGCTACAGCTACACGGCACACAAGCGACCCCTGTCGGATATCTGTGTGCTCGACGCGCACGGCTTGATTGCGAGCACCGATGGCGCTGTGCATGTCGGTCCATTTATGTGTGGATATGTTTACATACCGTATTTCCTCGAAATACCCCCGGGGGGTTTATTGTTTCAGAGTGAGAATTTTGAGGGGGGGTTAAACGAGGGGGGGTTTATTATTTCGCCAGAAATTTTTTGGAATCCCAGTACTAAAATGTCGTCTGAAACGTACGCAGACGTCGAAAAATGCAACAAAAATCGCCATTCATAAGACTCTAAAGACATTTATAAGTGTGTAGACGTACAAACACTGTTCTCACATAACAGAGTCATCGTTTTAAATGTGTGTTCTGCATTGTCGGGATGACAAACCGCAGCCTTTGTCATTTACGTTCTCTATACACTAAATTTGGGGGGGGGGTATTTCGAGGGGGGGGGGTTTATAAGTTCATAGTGTCCATTTTGAGGGGGGTATTTCGAGGAAATACGGTATGTATACGATTTTGTTGTCTGTTGCTTGTCGAATTTTTAGTAAAAGCGTATTTCTGTCTGTCTCAAATTGGAACTGGGCCCCGACGTGAATGCACACGACACAAATTATCATTCACGTACATACAGCTATGGGACGCCTACGTGGGCTCGACTGTGCGCGAACTTTCCATGGGCTTGACATCCGACGGTGGAAGCGGGGCGGAGTCCAGCGATGGCAGCGCGCTGGTGCACACGCTGGCGCCGTTGGAAAGCACTGGCCACATTTTGGCCGCCGCTGCAAACGACAGATGTGTTAGGTGCGTTTTCAACATGATTTAGTTTTCATTTGCGTGTACTCTGTTGGTATCGAGACGCATGCTATTCACATGCAGAGTAATCGACGTCCGCATGGCACGAATGGCATTTGTACTTCGATTTGCACCGTCGCATGCCGCGGATGCTACGGTAGCACAGGGCGCTCCTCGCTGGCCGCAATACGATGCAGGTTGAAACACTTGGTCGCCTATTTTCTATCCATTCGTATTACGCATAGCATTGAAAAAAATGACCGATTTTGAGAAAATATAATTAAATATTATCTCAGAAAATCTCTCAAGAATAAAATATAATTAAATCTCTCGGATGATTTTTGAAAATATAATTAAATCTCACAGAAAATCTCTTTCAGTTAAAAAAAATCTCAGAAAATCTCTCCACTTAAATCAAGTTATAATCATATTTCAAGGTGCTTGAACCATTAAGAGTAGATATTAATCAACATGTGTTGTTGAAGCTTTTCATTCACATTTTCAAATGCTAACAACTTCTACTGACATGACAGCACACTTTTTACTATTGGTCTGATGCAGTTTGAGTTTTTGCCGTTTCAGGATCATCTTGCATTGGAGCATCCTGGACAATCAAAGGGGTTTTCAGCCAGGATACCTATACAAAGTAGAATTCATTCAATCATAAAATTTTACTGTGAAATTGATTATGTGAAAGTAGATCCAGTACTAATATTTATCTCAATAATGTCCAACACTCAACATGCACCATCCACCGTTTTCCGGTGTTTTGATTTTTCAATGATATTTCAATGGAACGTTAGTTGGAAATCTAGGTAGAGTTGGAAACCAGCTTATATACCCGGACTGAATCCTAACAATCCAGGATGATCCAACAGGAGACAATGCTGAAGATGATGTTGCAACGCAAAAACTTTTGCAACAAGCTAATACTATTTACTTTCTGAATAATCAACAAAAATATGATTTGGGTACATTTTTTCTCATTATAGAATGCACCATGTTCATGTGCCCCACAGAATTTATCAGATGACTTTTGTCACCAAATTGTGGTAACTTTATTTGCAAAGCATGCAGTCCTACATAGTGGTTAAAAACTTTTACTTTTACTCCAAAAATATGTATACTCGAGTACTGACTAAATATGTATAATAAAGTGGACCCCCGGGTACTACAACATTGTCTCCAATATAATGATATAACCCCCCCGGTCTTGCCACCTTGTCATTAATATCATCCGATACATCCCCGGGGCTTGCAACATCACCATTATGGGCCAAATAGCAACACCTTGAACAATGTCCATATTCGTCAGAACTCTCAACAATGCGCTCGTGCAACCCATCCTGCCTAATGACACCAAATCTACAGCACCTAACGGGGGACTTAGTTACCTTTTGCACGCGTGGAACGACAAACGATGGCAATACGCCAACATAATAATCGCACAATTCCGACAATTCAACGAGCGACATAATGTCCACCGGACAATCAACAATTGCCCTACAAGCCCTACGCTTGACGCGTGCGCGGGAATCCTGTCTGCCAAACTTCACCAGCTTGGTGCCTTTTGACCTAGCTATTCCGAAGGACGTAGGCTTCGGAACTTTTCGGTCTACTTGGTTGCCACAGCTAACAAAGTCCGGTCGCGCAAATTGCAAAAGCTTGCGGCGGATAACGTGCGGCTGTAATTTCCCCTTCTTACCCACCAAATACCAAAGGTTTCTAGGCTGCACAGTTTTCTTCAGCCTTTCAGCAGTTTTCTCAAAAACACCACAAATTCCGGGTTCGACAAAAGCTGGCTCCATGACCAAGTGATCAAGCAACCACTGCTGAGAAGCATCACAAATCACCTCGCCATTGGGCAAAACAGAATCAGTAACAAAATCGCCAGCGCCCTGAACCTTTTCCGCATACGTGGCCCTTCGTTGAATTTGAAACAATTCCGACACGGGTTCAAAACTATCAAAAACTGGGCCCGTTTCCAAATCATCAACCTCCCAGAAACCTTCAGAACTTGGCGCGCTTTCAGAAACAGAAACAAGATTCTCCCACGCTTCAAAAACCGACAACTGAACATCACTCGAATGCAAGCAAATAAAAGCGACTTCCATCACGATTCGCAATTTAGAATAGAAATAATTAGATCCACTAGCTGGAATGAGCCAATAGATTAAGTAGAGGATTGATTTGCACCGGAGTAAGCTTGAATTACACTAATTGGGTTTCTCGAATAACGTTGCAAATAAAGTTTCCAAAGTATTTAAATATTTCCAATTTACCTTTCCACTTTCCAAATCAAAACAATTAACATAAAAATGACTAAATAACACTCAGAGTCATATAAGTTAAACCAGACAGGTGAGGATAGCAGTACGGTACACTGGTAAGAGACCACACAAGACCAGGTACTTAAATCCTAGCTTGGCACAGCACCACTATCAAAAGTAATTCTACGACGATGTAGCACAACTGTTTGGGCCCTTACGAAAGCCTAGAGCGAGTCAATAGGTGTACAGCCTACTTCAGCTTATACTACGCCTAAAACAAGTCCACAGAGGTCCAGACGTACAGTAAGCATCACAGATGGTGGGTTCTCCCCATACAACACCCTATCTTAGCTATACCGGCAGCTCCGTGTGGCCACTCCTGCCCCTGTGAACCTAAATGTCACCGTGCAGAGGGAAGAGAAGGCCTATGCCAGAGTTAGCAGAGAATGAATAACCCAGGGTAGGCTCATTTCAGCTGGTAAATCACTGACTTAGTAATTAGAATTGAATTGGATAGACTGATGACAATCACAAGATTGGGGCTCTCTTTTATGGGTCTGAAATGCCCAAAACCGGTTTGTAGCTGGGCGGAGCCAACCAATCACCAGAGTACATTCGAAAGTGTAACCAAAATAAGTGACCTCAGCTGAACCAAGCCATGTACCACAAGGGTTACTTTTTAATGGAACAAGGGAATGGTGACTTGACATTCAGGAACACCTTTCTTCTGGCACTCAGCCAGCTAATAAAACCAAACTTGGAACTGTGCCAAACTAGAAAACCAACTACCTACAGTAACCTACCGAATGTAACTATACAAACCCACAGTTTAAAGTGCCTAAACTGAGTGAGACTCTCAAAACTAAGCGTGATACAATCAACAACATGCCGAGTGAATCCACAGCTACTCGAACTACAAGCAAGTGCAAAAAGGACCAAAATTACAAAAACAACCGTAATTTGCTCAAACGTGAGCTCGTCCAAAACCAGCGTACCATTCGACTGACGCGGAGCAAACACAAAGTGCAAAAGTGCAAACACAGAAATAAGTGCGAAACATAGAAATACGTGCGAAACACAGAAATAAATGCGAACGTAAAACACAAAACTCAATCACGAAACACATGCAATTATCACAAACTAAGGGGGTTAGGTAGGTAATTAAGTGCAAATAAATACAAACGCATACGCAGTAAATCACAAACCCGCGGCACCTACCGCGCACCTACTTCCTAAGCCTACACCTACAACCTACAACATCACAAAACTCCTCCCTGTGGCAGCAGTGGCTACGGGATATGTGCCAAGTTACACACAAAAACTGCCTTTTTGGCATTCTTCCAATTCCCTTTGGATTGGCCCGTCTCTACTCCGAAGGACGTAGACTTCAGGAGCTATCAAGGCCGCTCCCTATTTTTACTATTTTTAACCTAAGGCACATACCCCTCCAGAAGGGGTGACCCGTCTCTACTCCGAAGGACGTAGGCTTCAGGAGCTATCGGGGCCATCCCTTCCAGTGGCCACCCCCACCAAAACTCTGAGCGGCCGAGGTTTCGTCGCTCCGCGGGCTTTTCTGGCGGCCACCGCTGTCGACGCTCACGGAAACTGGGTAAAGGGGTAAATTTACAAGTCTTGAGCGATAAACTGTTGCCAAAATACGGCGGCAGCGCTTAACCCCCCTCAAAAATGCTCTCAGTGCCCTTTTCTGAAAGTTGGCACTCGGCCAAGAGTGGCCGACTCAACACTCTTTACAAAAGTTCCCAAAATCACCCAAAATCCCAAAAAACCCCTTCTCCCGGGTTCCGGCGGTCGGCGGTTGTCGAATGGCGGCAACGCGGCGCTGTCGCGGCTGTCGAAGTCGTTCGCCAGCGCCCATTCGGTCGCCATCCTCCAAGGGGATCGACTTTTTGCTCGGCGCTGCTTTTCTTTTTAATGAAAAGCGCCGTAACTCTCGTGAAAGTTAGGTTCCGTTCCCGGGGGTATCAAATGACGTCACTCGGGCTTTTTCACAAGTAAACACGGCTAATCAGGCCGTTTCGCTAATTAGGACCGGCGACATAGCGCCATCGATTTACAATTCTATGGTAATTCGCGCTTAATCACCGTCCCAGAGGCGTAGGTCTGGCACTTTGGTGATCTGGCGCCAATTACCATAGCTGGCGTTCGTTGCGCCGTAAGTTCCCTATAAGTTAGGTTTCGTATGGGGCGACGTCGTGATGACATCACTTGGGTCTAAAGATGGCCCGTATGGCATTTCCGGCGGCTAAAGCGCCATAATTAGGGCTTGTATGCGTTAATTGGCGCTGGGTCACCGTCCCAGAGACATAGGTCTGGCACTTTGGTGGCCCGCCGTCAGTTATCGCATTACATATGTATATGTTTGCTCTGAAAAAGTACCAGTACTGCATGTGTGTAGTTTTTGCACCATGAGATGTGAACATAAACATCTAATGTCCAACTTATGCTTCTTTTCTGGTAATCTCATCCTGCTTGAACCCTACCAGTACTCATGTTTACATACATGTTTTCAAAGAACTTGAGTACAGAAAATGTATTCCAAATAGAACTTGTTAATGTTTTTTCAAGCCATAGAAGGGAAAAAGTGGAGAGAAAACCATTAAAATAGACAAAGGGAAAATAGCCAAAATGGGCATAAATGTACATAATAGTTAAAAATAGCTGATAATAGGCAAAAAGTACATGAAGTAGTGTATTTGAAGGTGAAAATGTGTTTAAGTTAGGAAATTGGTGATTTTGAGAAAAAATTGGGGCAAAAGTTCTCAAAAATACTCACTTTTTAGAGAGATTTTCTCGGGAGATTTTATCAATCAGGAAAAAAGATAATTAAATCTCTCTGGAAAATCGTGGAAAAAATATAAATCTCAGAAAATCTTATATTTTCTGAGATTTTTTAAATATAAATCTTCCAGAGATTTTTTCAATGCTAATTACGCATCGATTCCACTGCATCTCAACAGGCTGCATCCAATGCATGTGCACCAGTAGCGAGACCGACTCAGCCAGCCTAATTTCCGGCGGCGGCAAGTCGCAACAGTTGTGGATCGCCGCCGGGTTCAGTTCCGGTCTGCTGTGCGTGCTCGACGCCAGGAACGGCAAGCCCATGTCCTACGCGCACGTGCCCGGCCACGATTTCACACAGGTTTTTTCAGACATTTTTTTCACTGCCACTCTCAGGCGCCACACGCTGGATGTCAACTGAATTCGTGTCAACTAAATTCTACTGATTTATGTGATTTAAACTTTCCTATGTGAGAGCGCATGTTCTTTTACATCATGACACTCAGGTTTTATTCATTGTTTTTGTTAAGTCCAATGCTTAAAAAGTTTTTTTTTGTGTTATTTAGTTAGCATTGAGTTGACACGAATTTGCGATGTCAACTGGCGTGTGTGGGCCAGTTGGAGACTGCGAACAAAATCTCCCTTCGCAGCTGGTGTGCCTGCCTCCTGTGGGGAGGGCCGGGTCAATGTGTGCCGCGCCGCCGCAGCTGCTGTCCACGCAAAGCACCGTTCCCGATTGCGCTACTATTTGGAGCGCTAGTTCGTGCCAGATTGTTAATAGACTGCCTTGTAAGTTTTATGTTTAGATCGCTGCCTTCAGGTCGCTTGTCAGTAACACTGGCAAAATGTATCATTTAAAAAAAATAATTTATAATAGTTTTTTCGCTCAATAATTTTTGAATTTTAACACGAAAAAATGCAAATTGACAGCCGAAATTACTTAAGCATTAGCTGATTAAGAATATCTGCTTTATACACAAAAATAGAGTATACTTTCAGTGGCGGGTGAGCCAATATCGTCTGCAGTCGCCGTGGGCGGGTCGTTGCTGTTTGGCCACGCCACCAACCGACTGCGCATCTTCCCAAATAGAAACGACATGCACGTATGTGACAGTTTCCCCCATCATGTTCCTTCGGTGACACCAAATCACATTCACATCTCCATCCACAATATGCAGACCCCCTACGCTGACTCTCGTTTGCGAGGCGACGTGCTCACTGGACAGCTGCACGCGGCCGCCGCCGTGCCCATGACGGGCGCCCTCCTGCTCGGCTCCAGCGCCGGCGGCATCGCGCTCGTCTCCTGAATGCGTGCACTTGTTCAAGCGGATGGTTTGTCTGGGTGGGGTATTTATTGAATTGGAGGCCTTATGTTGCGTCCGTGTGCCGTTTCGGATCCTTTGCTTGGCTTGGATTGTAATTGATGTAAACGTTCTTCAGCGCACATCGACATGTTTTGTAGCCGCAGTCGATGCCTGAGGGATGTATGTATGTAAATACAGGGTGCGGCAATTTAGACCTGAGCTCTAGATTTCGAATAACTTGTCACTGGGTGGTCGGATTAACGTCAAATTTTAGGTCAACATTAACAACTACATAGGAAAGGACCCCTGAAATAATGGCTGCGGTAGCTCCACTCGTTCTCAAGTTATTCATGCAAACGCGTAATTGTCACTTTACCACCACCCCGTGATAGGTTTCAAACGGGATCCACTTTTCGGGACCCGGATCGGGATTGGGATTGTTTTTTTCTGTTTGTGTTTTATTTTATTTTTTCGCAGCGGCGTGCCAAAATGCGTTCGCGCGTGCCACTAATCCGCTATACCGATTAGCATTGAAAAAATCTCTGGGAGATTTATATTTAAAAAATCTCAGAAAATCTCAGAAAATATAAGATTTTCTGAGATTTATATTTTTTCCATTATTTTCCAGAGAGATTAAATTATATTTTCTTCTGATTGGGAAAATCTCTTGAGAAAATCTCCCTATATTTGCCCATTTTCACCTCAAATTCACTAGATCATGTGCTTTTTTGCCAATTTTCATCTATTTTTAACTACCATATTATCTCGAAATACCCCTATGGGGGTATATGATTTCGCCAGCAAAATTTTAGGGGTGTTAATTCGAGGGGTGGGGTTAATTCAAGGGGGGATAATTCGACATACGACGGTATATATTTTCTTATATACCCATTTTTGGCTATTTTACCCCTAGTTGTAGTTTTTCCTCCCCTTTTTCTGTTCTATGGCATGAAAAAGCCAATAAAAATGTCTATCCAAAATACAAATATCTGTACTAAAGTACTTTCAAACAAAAAACACATTAGAGTTAAAGTCCTTCAAACAAAAGACACAAACTATTATACACAAAAGAGAATACTGGTACTTTTTCAGAGGAAATTTAGATGTATTTACTTAGTACTCAAGTATATGCATTTTTGTGTAAATGTAAATATGTTTTAAACCCTCCTGAACCATACTGAACCCCTGCAGTCCCATGAAGACCCAGTACTCAAAAGTACGGGGCTGTACCGGAGGTCTACATTGGCACTGGAGGTTGCTGTTTACTTCTGCACCGGGTAAATTTGTGCACTGGGTTTTAGCTATTTTCACAACTAAAGAGTTGACAGCATGCTTTGGAAATATAGTTACCAAATTTTGGTGAAAAGGTTGTCTGATAAATTCTGTGGGGATCGTCACACATGAAAGCAATGTAGTCTTCTACGAGGACAAATGTACCTAAATCATATTTTTGTTCATTATTCAGATACTACATGGTGGAAAGAGTGTGCTCTCAGTAGACAATATGCTGTTATCATATGTCATTGTGAATGAAAAGGTTTAACGACACATAATGTGCTTAATATCTACTCTCAATGGTTCAAACGCCTTGAAATATCGATTAAATCATACTTTAAGTTGAGAGATTTTATGAGATTTTTTTGAACTGCAAGAGATTTTCTCAGAGATTTAATTATATTTTCGAAAATGACGCAAGATATTTAATTATATTTTTTTCTTGAGAGATTTTCTGAGATAATATTGAATTGTATATTTTCTCAAAATCGGTCGTTTTTTTCAATGCTAATACCGATAAGGAAATCGGCAGACGCTTGCGTAATTGGTTGTAAAGCAAGGTTGTAGTAAAGCGACAATTATTGGTATTTGCATGAATAACTTGAGAACGAGTGGAGCTATCGCAGCCATATTTTCAGGGATTCTTTCCTATTTAGTTGTACATGTTGGCTTAAAATTTGACGTTAATCCGACCACCCAGTGACAAGTTATTCGAAATCTAGGTCTAAATTGCCGCACCCTGTATATTTACGTACCTACATTTTTAGGCTCGGCCATTCCATTCGCACGCCACTCCGTTTTCTCTATGCATGTAAAGTATTTATGTTAATTGGTATTTATATACCTAATTTATCTCCAAGTAGAATAAATTTCATCACGAGTTTCCAATTCTACCTGCATTATTCCCAGCTGTGATAGAACATATTGTCACTGCACACACTAGTTTACTAATGAAATTTTTACTTTCCATGAACCTTAGTTGACGAACACCTGATTCCAGTAAACTGAAATTCCATTCAAAGTTGATTGATGAGTTTTGCAAAAATTTAGTTTACTGGCAGTAAACTAATGTGTGCAGTGCAGCGCCGTTTAAAATAAAAGAGCTATTATTCGTTTGAGATATCCGCCGCATACGTTTATCATAGCTTAAGCCGAGTTCGTTTTGGCGACCACTGCAATCTGGTGCCAGTTCCGCAAAATGAGAAGTGAGAAGTGAAATGGCAAAGGCGAAGTAAAAGCGCAAAGGCGAAGTGAAATGGCAAGTGAATTGGCAAAAGCGAAGTAAAAAATAAATAAAATTAAAAAGTAATTTCCCTTCGCTTTTACCAATTTCCTTCTCAATTTACTTGCCATTTCACTTCGCTTTTGCGCTTTTACTTCGCCTTTGCCATTTTACTTCTCACTTCTCATTTTGCGGAACTGGCCCATGGTTGAGTTTTGGAATTTCCCTTTTGTGTTTCAAAGATTGTGATATTTACGATACGTTTTGCCACATACCTAATTATAATCAATTTTAAATATACCAGGGGTCTTGATTTTGACATCCATCTGAATACACAAACATATTTTTCACTTGACCAACTTAGCATTCTATATTTACTGTCCTGTTTTTAATAATTTAAATTACATGTTTATGGGCACACTGGTTGACATTTGAAAGTGATTCCCTGCTGTAAACTCTACGGGGAGGTGGCTTTTTTGGTTTTAACTCAGTCCGGGTCAGTAAATTATGTTATTCGATATCAGCATTCTTCCACAATGACATGTTTTAACGTCATTTAAAAATGTCACCATCCCATCAGCATCACTAATAGCAGGGTTGTCACGAAGGCAGTCTTGACTGCAGAAATAATATTCACCGATGCAAGAATAATAGTTATATATTGCCATTATTTATTGCTCACCACAGGTTCTTTTCTATTTACTTCACTTACATCTCGTACATCCCTTATCTTCATATTCTGTTTGTAATTTCATAATTTTCTGGGATTGCATATTATTGACTTATCGCATAATATATAATAATAAAATAAAAAACACCATCAAATACTAAAACATTCAATGTTGTTCCAATTAACCGTCATCCATCGCTGTACGTCATTCATACGCATGGATTTAGTTGATTTTAGACCTCTGAATGGCATATATGGTAGCTCAACGCCCTCCAGGTGCCAGTTCCGCAAAATGAGAAGTGAGAAGTGAAATGGCAAAGGCGAAGTGAAAGCGCAAAGGCGATCTGAAACAGCAAGTGAATTGGCAAGTGAAATGGCAAAAACGAAGAGAAATTACTTTTATTTTTATTTTTTTACTTCGCCTTTGCCATTTCACTTCTCACTTCTCATTTTGCGGAACTGGCCCCTTAAACCACAGATAAGACATAAATATTTAGACACTCAACTAGGAATTGATTGGTGTTCTGCCCACCAGCCTCCCTTCTAAACCCCTTATGCCAAATGCGCGGGGTTCTGCCATGTTTTTGCATGCTCTGCATTCAGTGATATTTACTATCCAGATTATCCCATTTGTCGGCTGAAAAAGATCTGTGGTAGTTTAGGAAAGCGTGGTGGAATTTCTTATACATTACATTCAACCTGGTTTGATTAGGAACCCGCTTGTGCGACTGCTTGTTCCCGTGCGTATAAATAGAACTTGTGGGAGCTCGTTCAAGACGTTTCTTTGCGTGATTTATGGTTCTTCATTGATGTTTTGGGAAGAAGGTCTTCGGTTGTTTTTATTGTTAATAGCTACATTTTCAACACGAAAATATTCTTATATTTGAACCAGTTTAGATGTAGCTGGTAATATATATATATATCTGTAAAAAATGATAATGACCAAATTGATTGCTGGCGCAGTGTTGCTACTGTTCGGGCTGCCATTCAGCTCGCAGCATTCCCCATTGCCCACTCATCACGGTGAGTCCCTTCCTGCATCACCCTTTGCCCTTTGCGCAACAAAGAGTCCGCTCACTCGAACTCGCCCACGGGTGCCAGGCAGCTCGGCCAGCTGTTGGCACGCGGCGCCGGGCTGCCCGCCCGACTGCCACCCGGCGTACGATTGGCACGGCTGCGCCACTTGCAGCTGCCCGCCGAAAATTCTTTCTGATGCCTTGTGCCACAGGCACGACTTTGGCACGGCCATGGCGAAATATTTTAAAGATGTGGGTTTGTGTATATACTTGTATATGTTTGGATTGCGTGACCCGGCCCGCGATCGCAGGACGCTGGCAGAGGTGTGTACCACAGTTCACGTCCAACGGTTCGAGGTGAGCCTGTGGATGAGGCGCGCTGCCATCGACCCATCAATGAAACTGCGCCGGGGAAAAGCAACTGTAAATATCCATGCGCGCGTGGATTCGACCATCTCGGCTGTCTCCGTTGCTTCTGCCCCCAGTACAGACCGGGCGGGCGCCACGGCTGCCCGGGCAAAAACATGCGCTTCTCCACTTGTGCAGCTGTGTCCAGGTACGTAACCCTGGGGCCAGTTCCGCAAAATGAGAACTGAGAGATGAAGTGGCAAAGGCGAAGTGAAACGGCAAGTGAATTGGCAAAAGCGAAGTAAAAATAAAAAAATAAAAAGTAATTTCTCTTCGCTTTTGCTATTTCACTTGCCGATTCACTTGCCATTTCACTTCGCCTTTGCGCTTTTACTTCGCCTTTGTCATTTCACTTCTCATTTGCGGAACTGGCACCTGGTCCTGGTGTCGAAATTGGTGAATGGGCAACATTTGCACTGCTTATGTTGAAAATGAGGCAGAGGTCCTGGGCAGGGTTGGGACAATATATCGTATCGAATATCGGATATCGACCATTTTTTCGATATTTTTCGATATTTTGGTATTCTTTTTGAGGTGTTTATGATCCCATAAAAAATGGCTTAAGCCAACAAAAAGTGGATGCTGCAGCCAAACACGTATGCTTTTGAATGCACAAAGTAATATATCATATATAAATGCCATGTTATTTTCACATTGAGCTATCAAAAGTAGGATATCAAGGGTAATGTATACACATCCTTACAAAATATATGATATTAACACAGCAAACCGCATCACAAGGAAACCATTTCACCAAACCTTTGCATGGCAGCATGGCTCAAAAATTTGGCTGTTTATTTGAAAATACCAACCTGTTAAAAACGTAAAAAGCCAGCCACCCCTAGTCACAAGTATGACCTGAAGTGTTTGCTTAATAATTTTTCACCTTCTATAATTTGATTCATCCTGTTTTTATTTCATTACCTCATTTCAACTGTTGTGAGTAGTGATGGAAAAAGCGCCAGGCTTTCGCCATGGCGCTTTTCTGATTCCGGCGCCAAGCGCCAATGGTGCCAGAGCAAAATGGCGCCAAGCGCCAAAAGCGCCACGCCGCTTTTCTGAACCTCAGCGCCAAGCGCCAATGGCGCCAGAGGGTAATGGTGCCAAGCGCCAATAGCGCCAGCGCCAAAAATTTGTTCTGCAATTTGATGGTAGAAGAATGAGTGCATAACTGTGTGTGACATACCGCTGAAGTCCTAGTAGTCTGTTCTCTTGCCCATTCAAACGACCACTACAATGTTTAAAAATTGTTTAAATGCCCACAGATATATTTTTCAGTGAAACATCATGACTGGGGAACTTTCAATGGGGAGTTCTTTGTTTCTCACAGCTAAAAGCTGGAGTGATTTAAAGGGGCGTATATAGCCATAAACAGTTAAGAATAGGCGATAATACACGTGATAGATGATGATTTTTAAGGTAAATACTATAAAAAGTATGAAAATCGGGATTTTTTTGTGAAAATTGGGTCAAAATTTGGCTAATAATCGGTCCGTATCTGGTTGCAGGTTGATTGGGGGGGATAGTAGCCTATAGTAGCCTAAAATTATGTTTAGGGTTAGATAGATAGCTGAGCGGCCATGGGGGTGGATAGATAACATTTAAGGGTAACTCCACCGTCCCTCCTCCTATCCCCGCCAGACTGAAACCCTGATTTAGACTGCAAGAAAGAATTGGGAGCAAAGAATAAAGGGGGATTTATCGCCAGCACATTTTAACACCTTTGCTTTTATTCGATGTAGGTACCTATATAAAGGCTGCCCTAAAATTAACTTATATTTATTCATTAGCCCACAAAATTGATCAACTGGAGTGGCGATTTCACCGTATTAAAACAATTTTATATTATCATGGTTGGCGCTTTTTTGGCGCCATTTAAAATGCCGGCGCCAGGCGCCAATAGCGCCACCAGAAAATGGCGCCAAGCGCCATGGCGCTTTCGCAGACCCCAGCGCCAATGGCGCCAGAGCGTTTTAGCGCCAAGCGCCAAAAGCGCCATGGCGCTTTTTGCTTTGGCGCTAGCGCCAGGCGCCAGCGCCATGGCGCTTTTCCATCACTAGTTGTGAGCCTCATTTAAAAAGATTGTCAACCATGTTCGTGTCCAAATGGAAATACAATATGCCCCGCTGTACTAAAATATCGAAATATCGAAAATATCGAAATATCGATATCGAATATCGAGCATATTTTCATATCGAATATCGATATCGAATATCGAGGGTCCATATCGTATCGATATCGAATATCGACTTTCAACAAAAAAAATCGAATATCGATATCGAAAAGTCATATCGTCCCAACCCTAGTCCTGGGTGATGTAATAACATATTGTAATTTTCTAATTGAGCGGAGCTCGAGAGCCACCCTGGTTGAAGCTGGATACACCGCCCTTTGCTCACTACAGCGCCGATAAAGTGGCAGTGTGTGATAAATCATTCAAAGATAAAGATCCATTGCTGAACTGGGCTGCTAAATCTTGGAACAACCGCTGCGAGTGCAATGACCAGAACTGGGACAAATGCGCCGGGAACACGGAGCAGCGTTTTTGTATGCCTGGCTGCATGTGTGACCGCGGGTATAAGCGTTTATTGACACGACAGACTGAACGGATGTGTGTCCATGATACCGTGTGTAGTAAGCTCAATATTTTTTTGTAATGTTTCTGATGCCTGCCCAAAGTTCATTGTTGGTGTTTTCTTATCTGTCTCAGATGAGCACAACAATGAATCTAATGACAAATGTGGCAAGAATGAGGTATCTGCATGCATGTCTATGGATTGTTGTGGTATATATCCAGAACCTGTGTGCTATGGCGGCTTAACCTGTTATTGTGCACGTATCACAAATTCTTGGAACAACATGAAACCCTGCAAGCAGATGTGCAGGTGCAAAAAGGACTATGTACGGCTCACCTCAGAGAGGTCGCATAGCAAATATACGGCACCGTGTGTGCCAAAAACAATGTGCCTGAGGGTGCCCCATGGTGAGCCAATTTGTATTATTTATGATCTATTTTATCAATGTATTATATTTGATGGAACAAAAGTTCCAAAGTTGTCCATCAAATTGCTCAAAGATTCATTCCTGCTGCCTTTGACTATGAACTTTTAGCGCTACTCGTTCAAGTGCCTCATAGACAACTTTGGATGTGTATTGGTAATTTTATAATAAAGTCAAACTAGCAGTTTACAACTCCACTCAAATTACAAAAGATATTTAATTATTCCACCCTGTGATAACTTTTATGCGCAAGAAGTCAGTAACTTCATGATTTGCTCATAAAGAAATGTTGCCAAAATAGGAGGAAACAGAGCAACAAGTTAAAACATCTACACAACACTGTGTTCCTCACTGCCCTTTGACTGGTAGTAAGTTTTTTTGAGAACACCCACGGCATGACCCTGGCAAGAAGTCGATATAGCTGTCATATTTATGAGCCAACAGCTCACACACTAAATAAGAACGTAGGAATAATATCCTGCGTGCACTGCATTTACATGCGCACATGCGCAATTAATCCAATGGATTAAAGATTAAAATGCAGTGCACCCAGAGCACATAAATCCATCACGCGTGAGTGATAATATCATTCTTTTTCTTCTGCAGCGATTTTCTTCATGGCTCGCCGACATCGCTCCAGCTCTTCATCGAGTTCCAGTAGTTTGGGTTACAGTTCCAGTTCGTTGAGCAGCTCTTCGAGCAGTTCCTGTGCTGAGAAGAAGTCCAATGCTGCTCCAGTTTTGCAGAATTTGCCTAAGGTGGCAAAAGAGCAGCCTCAGATTGCCAATGAGCAGGTTGTGCTCAATGGTGCAGAGAATTTGGGAAATTTGGACCCCAAGTTTGTTGCTTGGTTTCCTGTTTTTGGTGAAATTTTCAGAACGTTGTTTTCTGAAATTTTTCTTTACAACTTTTAGTTGTTTTCCCCAGAAATTTACAGTTTTTCAGAATGATTTTTTCTGTAAATTCGTTGAATATTGCTGTCAATTTTACAAACGTTGTTTTGTAAATGACTTTTGCTTTTCCAGTGGTGATCCCGATATTGACCTGGATAACAATGTCTGTGTTGATCCCGTAGTTGGCGCTCAGGACAAGGCTCTTGTTCCGTCAACCCTGGCCGATGTGCTCGCATTCGCTTGTCGCTGCGGTGATGCTGTTGTCACACCGGAAGTCATGCAGTGGCTTTCAGACTTGGGGCGGGTGTACACATGTCGGCGCAGAACAACGCCACCTACAAGCTCAAGTACAAGCCATTCAACAATGTTCTCATTGATGTGAGTTCTTTTTTATGTCTTACTTCTTTCAAACGTTCTTTGAAATGTTTTATTGCAAGTTTGACTTTTGATTTTGCCGCTCTGAAATAGATTTTTAAACTAATTTTCGGACTGTGCTTTGACTTTTGATTCTGCCACTCTGAAATTGATTTTAATCTAATTTTCAGACTGCCGCGCCACGATGAAAGGATCACAGGTTCTCAAAATTTAAATTTTGGAAGTTCTTTTTCCTTTTTGAAATAATTTTTACAAAATATTTGAAATATTTTTATGCACCGGCTACTCTGCTTGTCCCCATGGTTTTGTAACACTTTGAAACGGCAGGTCAAGGCCATTAGTTGTGAATTGATGCTGGTTGGGTTGTGATCCCGCACTTCATAAGGAACAGGTCTGTTTCTTTTGAATTTGATAAATTTGCATCGCATTTTTAATTGTCAATTTTTGT
This sequence comes from Sphaerolaimus hirsutus, assembly GCA_964036195.1. Taxonomy (NCBI): domain Eukaryota; kingdom Metazoa; phylum Nematoda; class Chromadorea; order Monhysterida; family Sphaerolaimidae; genus Sphaerolaimus; species Sphaerolaimus hirsutus. The sequence goes on along the minus strand of OZ038451.1, from coordinate 17,212,951 downwards.
ATGAAATTTCCTGTCTTCAGACACAAAATTTCCCGACAAGGTGACAGCGCCGCCTCTTTTGTTTGGCTCAGCGCTTTTGAAGAAATGCGTCGCCGGCTCAAGAACAAGCGTCACACTGACAAAGTTGTCAGTTTATTTTGTTTTTGTTTTCTGACAAAAAATTTGATTTTGAAAGGGAAATTTTCAAATAAAATTTTTTTCTTGTGTTACTTTTGAAGTAAAATCTATTTTACTTAAAGGTTTCATTGATTATCTGAATTAACATTTTGTTTATTTCAGGTGAGCGACCTTTTGGGCCCTGAGTCCAAAAAAGTTGCCAAATGAAGCGGTCAAATCGTGGTCAGGCGTGGCAATTTTCCACAGCACCAGCGGCCGCGCTCCTTGCCAAACTCCATGAGCATGGACGGAAGGCGCCAGGCATACAAGAATTGCTACCAGGATTTTAGGGCTCAAAAGTTGGTTTAATTTTCAACTATTGAGTTTGTCGGTTTAAGTTGGAGTTGACATTGCAGGACTGTGAAAATGTCAATGTCAAAAAAGGTCCACAAATTGAGAACTGTGTCCAAAAATGCTTCCAAATTTGTAGCTTCAAATTTGGATGTTACATTTTTCGAGATCCTCTCTTATTGGCAAGAGAGCCAACTCAAGAAAAACCAATATTGCCCATTCATTTTCCTGAGGAAACTGCAAAAATTGTCGATGAAAAAGTTGATGAATTATTGGAAAAAGGTGCAGTTACTGAAATTCATCATTCAAAAGCAACTTTTGTGACTCCGATTTTCACTGTTTATCAACCAAACAAAATTTTTCAGCTGGTGAATGATCTTTCACCTCTGAACAAATTCATTGATGCCCCTCCTTTCAAAATGGAGTCTTTGAATGTACTTCGTACAATCATCAGAGAAAACGATTTTTTGGGAAAAATTGATTTGACAGATGCATACTTTACTATTCCAATAAGAGAGTCGGAACAAAAGTTTTTGCAGTTTTTCTGGGGTGGTGCATTGTATGAATTCAATTGCATGCCATTTGGCCTTTCAACTGCACCATACATATTTACCAAAGTTATGGCGATGCATTTTCAATTGATTGGGACAGATTTGATCTTTTGTATGCTTTTCCACTACCCTGTCTGATGGGCAGAGTGCTTCAGAGAATTTGAAATTCAAGCATTCACTTTGCATTGATTTTCCAGTTTCTTTGCCAAAGATCAGACATCGTCTTTCCAGACCAGATGGTTACAAATTTTGTTTACAATTCTTAGTTTGAATTTTGGAAAAAATTTATCTGTTCTAAACATTTTTTCCAGGTCAAACGCACCCTCTAGTCAAGTCACGCCTCTGATTGACGTTGTGGCTTGTTTCAGGGCAACCTGCCGCTCGCAAGCGCTTTCTGCTGAAGCTTCTGAATTGGCAAAATCATCCCTCGGCCAGTCCACCTGGTCTCAATACCAGGTGGTCTGGAATTGCTGGGTCTTGTGGTCAAAATCCACAAATGTCCATACCTTTTGCCCGAATGCTGCCCAGGTGGGCAACTTTTTAGCTAGGCTTTTTCATCAGAAATTGGCTTACAGTACTATTGCTGGGGCAAGGTCAGCTTTGGCAACAATGTTGGCACCTAATGTGGGTTCAATATTGACAGATAGTATTCTTTTCAAAAGGGTTCTAGTGGGTATTTACAAGGCAAATCCACCCACCGCTATATACAGTTCAATTTGGGATCCAAGTTTGGTTCTCAATTTTATCAAATCAAATTGGCAAAATAATGATGAATTGTCCTTGATTAATCTCAGTCAAAAAGTCGTTTCTTTATTGGTCTGGCTCGGCCCGCTCGAGCGGTGGAACTTGCCTCAATCGATGTAAAATCGATCAAGATTTTGGACAATTGTTGCAAATTCAATTTGTTGAAAGTTACAAAGACTCAAAAATCCGGTCCTTTGAGGACTTGTGTCATTCCTTCATTCAAGGATGACTTGTCAGTTTGTCCAGTTTTCAATTTGAATTACTACTTGGAAAAAAGTAATAATTTTCAGACCAGTCAATTCTAAGGCTTGTTTTGTGACATCCAAAAAGCCATTCAATGATGTGACATACGATACCTTACGTCGCTGGTTGCTCAGTACTTTGAAGTGTTCGGGTGTGAATGATTGTTTCACTGCCCACAGTTTCAGAGCAGCTACAGCTTCGAAAGCTGTAGCTATGGGTGTTCCATTATCTCAGATTTTGCTAGCTGGGCAATGGTCTCAGAGATCATCAGCTTTTGCTAAGCATTATCAAAAGAATATTGAACCTCAAGATGCCACTTTCTCGCCAAAGTTGGTCTTATAAATCGTTCTTATTTAGTGTGTGAGCTGTTGGCTCATAAATGTCAATTTGTGTGAACAACTTTGTTGTGAAACACAAATAATTTTATGAGCCAGCAGCTCACACACTAACATCCCTTACCCTACGCTCCCTTATTCTAATTTTTACCACTTTCAGCTCATTTGGTGGCGGCGCCCAGCAGCGTCAAAATCCGCAACAGCCAGGACCCTCCAGATATAAACCGCCTCAAAGGAAATCCGCCAAGGCACAGAAGAAATGAATTGTTCATTCTGGTCTTGTTTTGCATTTTATTTTTGCATTTTCAGTCTTTTTTTCTCTTGTTTGTCTTGTTTTTATGGTTTATCACCATTTGCAATTGCAATTTTGATTCGTTGGTGAATAAATTGCTGGAGATCAATTTGACGTGTGGTAGACATACATATTTATACGTTACGGGTAATTTGCTTTATGTTGGGGGGCTACCACCCCCCAAACCCCCCGTTCCTTTTGGATATCAATTGTTATAACTCAGGATTTTATTTGATATTGGGGGGCTCCGCCCCCCAAACCCCCCGTTTCTTTTTCAAATTCATGAATTGATATCCAAAGAATGTTCTCTTATCTTTAATTTCAATTGGCATTGTTTTATTTGCATTTGAAATTTTATTCAAGTTGTCATTTTACGATTATGAATTTTGAAAAGAACTGGAATAGTCTTGAAATTAATTAAATCAGAACAACTTAGTGTGAAACACAAACCTTTTCACATTGCTACAGAAGAAAGTTGGAATGATATTATCACTCACGCGTGATGGTTTTATGCGCTCTGGGTGCACTGCATTTTAATCTTTAATCCATCGGATTAATTGCGCATGCGCGCATGTAAATGCAGTGCACGCAGGATATTATTCCTAAGTTCTTATTTAGTGTGTGAGCTGTTTGCTCATAAAATTATTTGTGTTTCACAACAGCAGCCACATGGTATCAAAAGGCATTTTTGGGAAACGTGCATAGTACACGAGGGCCTATATGTGAGCCTCTGCGGAGGCAGAACATTTCGCTTAATACATATAGACCTGCGTTGGTCTATCAAATGCAAAGGAGGAGTGAGAAAAGAAGGACAATTTGACAGCCAACACTTCCAGAAAGCATGCCTTGAACATATTTGGCAAATGCAGTTTTTTAAGTTTAAAGTATTGACTATTAGAATTGATATGTCTGCTTTGATGACTCTACTTCTAAAAGTTGATAAGTCCAAAAGTTGATATTGAAAAAATGCTTTATGGGCATTTATGGACATTGAATTCTAGGCATCAGTGTCCACAATTGATTTATTAACTTTCTTGCTGGAGAAGTTCACAAAATAAGAGTGGACTTATCAACTTTATGCTGGATACTGTATGTCCTTATCAATGTCTCACTGTAGATTTTCTGAAAATTGTTGCTGATAATTCCAAAGTGTCAAAATGTGAAACTTTAAAAAGATAAATGTGACAGAAAAAAATATTTGGAAAGAGAGCTGAGTCAATTATATATTTAGATTCTGTTTCCATGCTTATGCCAATTTTGAAAATTTTGGACTTAACTTTTACAAGTGGATTTGTATTTGTAAAAAATCATAACAGAAGTGTCAACACCAGCACCAACAGACCAAAAGCCAATGCCACCACCGATACCAACATATAAACCACCTGAAACTAGATGTCCATATGAGCATCAAAGTCCCAGGGGAAGATTGACTGGGTATTTTTGTTATTTGTGGCACTGGGTGCATGATGCACTTGACCCGACTGGTGCGTTTGTTCGAGATAACTGGTAAAATATGTACACAGTTGATTTCCAGCTTTAGTACTGTATTTTCTCTAAATATTGGAAATGTCTACAATGAGTGGCCCTCTCTAATAATAAGTAATTAACTATCCATTTATTAATCCGTGTCTAGGGTGTCAAAAAAATTTTTTTACGGAAAACGGGAAGGTAAAAATTTATCACTACGGAAAACGAAAACTTCACTTGTAGTTCAAGCTTAACTGAACCAACAAAAAAATCATCAAAAGGTAGCAAAAATACACTACAACAACAATAAGAATTTGGCAAAAGTGAACTTTGATGTAACTGAACAGTAAAAAGTATACTCAGCGGACTGCTAAGTACGTGTCCAAAATTACATTGTGTTTTTTGCAGATTTGGATACAGATGAAAATTATGAACGACACAAGAACCTGGTAGTTAAAACACCATAGTGGAAAAAGATAAATACAGATTGGAAAAAATAATGGAAAATGCCAGAAAACTGAAAATCGAGCCAGAAAATGGAAAAATGGCCTGGAAAAATGGAAACGGAAAGGAAAAAAATTTTCAGCCGGAAAACGGAAAAATGGGCGGAAAAACGGAAACGGAAAGGTAAAAAATTTTCAGCTGCTGGAAAACGGAAAGGTAAAAAATCTAAGCTGCCGGAAAACGGTAAACGGAAAGGTAAAAAATTTTCCTGCGGAAACGGAAACGGAAATTTGACACCCTAAACAAAGCAGCAGTTTGCTAGCCTATGGTTGAGTTTGTTTCGCAACCAAGCATAGCGCCCTGGGGCATCTATAAACCAGCATAATGCTCTGTGCAGTTTAAATGGAAAACTACAGTAATTCTTGCAGTTTATTATACACCTACTCCACTCCATTCGACTTGCAGGAACACTGAAATGTGACTATGGAAATGTGAAGATGGAGTGCGGAAGCATAGGCAACTTTAAGTGTAATGATTGGGGGTATAATTGGCATCCGAGAGTAAATTGTGCACCAGGCGAGAAGTTTGTCTGCGGATGTCCGTCTGGGCGTGCATTGAAGAGGGACGGCAGCGGTCACTGTGTGCCGCCGCATTTGTGCTGATTCTGATGTGCATTGTGTTGGTGATTTGTGGTTTAGTAGTTCGATTTTGGAACTCTGAGTTGCTTGATAATATAACCTTGGAGCTCCTTCGCAAATAAGTGATTGCTGAAAACGTTTTTTTGGGGTCTGACATGTGTATGTTTATTTATGCATATACACTCCTGGAAAGATGTCTTTATCCCTTTGATTTTTTTGGTTCTATGGTGAACCAAACATTAAATATGGGTCACTGAGAAGTGAAACTCATACATAGGTGGGGTAATTATGTTGACTCCCCACAGTAGAAATATGGCCCCCCTCCTGCGTACATAGTCAATAAATCGTGAACTGTGAACGCAGTGCCTTCCGCGATTTTTTTAAAGCTTTTTTTACATTTCGCTTAATGCAAGCAGTCGTGAGCTGGCACGGTGCCAACATTTCGTTTTGTTCATAAAAAAATAGGCACCATGCCGGGTAAATATTTGTCTGCCAACCAATGGCAGACGATTTTGAACATGATGCGAAATCAATACCGAGTGCAGAGTATCAAATCACCCGGGTATACCATTTTGAATACAAATTGGCAAAGTGATAAATATTTAAGCAGTGCATTGTTTTTTCACATCACATCGCAGTCTTTTTCATCGTTTTACCAGGTTTTCTTCTTTGTTTGAACGTTTAAGCATAAGGGATAAAGACTTTTTTCCAGGAAAATTGACTTTGGATCGCTGTCTAATGAGCAGCAAGGCACCCAGAAACCTAAAAATCGACATGTGGCATAAAGGGACCTTCATCTACAAGAATTCATCCCATGTATACCCCGACATGGGTTGCACATTAGCAGGGGAGACATAGATTTTTTTGTTCCCGATCAGGAGGATAAAGACATTTTTCCAGGAGTGTAGCTTTTCAGTAGTGCTGCAGACAAGATCGAAACATGCAAAAAAATAAAATACATGAATTCAACCAATTCTCGCGGGAATTACATATAACGCATTCAATCACCAAGCTATTCAACTACAACTAAATATCCGTATTTCAATCATTTTGTGTATGCTCATCGCTCGATGCCATTTCATTCAATACCTACTAGTTATTTAGCAAAACAAAATTCCAATGGAAAATTAATTACATCAAAGTGAACGAGAATACAGGTCTCCAATTTGTCATGGACAATATATTAGGGTGTAAACTAATTACCTAGTGATGATTTTTTGTGATTTCATATTTTACATAAAATATGTACATTCTTACATCTTCTTACATAAAATATGTACATGAGTCCCATTATGTCGTACGTTGGCCGATTTTGATTCCGTTCAAATATGTTGGGGTCTGGGCTATGATGGATTGTTTTGGTTCGCTTGAATAATCCCCCAGTCCCGAGATAAGGGGGGTTTATAAAAGCTGGTCATTTTACATGGATCATCTGCACACAACGATGGGTAAGTTCTCAAATAAAAAACACTTTCTGTGTTTTGAGTTTTTTCAAAAATGAATACCTGTGTTTTGAGTTTTTTTCATGAAAAAAACTTGAGTTTCCGTGTTTTATTTCAGTGTTTTTTTAAAAAACTCAAGTTCTCCTGTAAAAACTCAATTTTTTTGGTAAAAACTCAAGTTTTTTAGTAAAGACTCAAGTTTTTTGGTAAAAACTCAAGTTTTCTTACAAAAAGTTGCATTTTACAGCATTTTGATGTGAAAACCGGGGTTTTCTTATCATATATAGGTTTTGCTATAGGTTTTGCTGATATAGATGTTCCACATATTGAGGATCTGCATATTTGTTCATGTGTCAAAAAGTCCACAAAAATGTCCACTACAGTCCACAAAATCAAAAAAATAAGCATGTCCACTCCACAGCATAAGCATCAACAAAATGTCAAAAAAATGACAATTCACATTGTACAATAAAATACTTCAATGGATGTGCACTGTATGTTGTACTGTGTGATTAAACTGCAACTATACTTGCACATCCGTTGAAGCCTTCAACAAATCTGAACTACTTACCCATCCCAAAACACCTCATATAAAATTTCAACAAAAAATCACGTTCAAGAGAAAATGGGTTCATATGGAGATACTAAGCGCCCAATATCCTGGGCACTGGCTTAAGGGACCCTCACACTGTCAGTGGACACTGGCATGCTAAGTACACCGCCTTGTCTCCAAAACCACACCAAAACTTGAAAGAGGCAAAACCTTTTTTCTTCATCAAATCATCACATTCTTTTGCAAAAACCATGTCAGCTCATCAGAAACATGTTTATTGAGAGCCTGATTAACTGACTCGTGTAAATACATCCATGTAAAAATCCTATACACACATACATTATGTATGTTCATACTCACATTGTTTAGTTCAAATCATGTGCCTGAAAAAAACTCAAAAAACATTTCCGTATTTTCTGTGTTTCCGTGTTTCCGTGTTCTCTAAAGAAAACTCATTTGAGTTTCCGTGTTTTTCAAAATTGCTGAGTTTCCGTGTTTCTGTGTTAAACAAAAACACGGAAACTCATTGAGTTTCCGTATTTAATATGTGTGTTTTTGCCATCGTTGTCTGCACATTAACTTTTCTGGGCCGATTCAGATCGTTCAACACTTAAAATGATCAGGACAATCTGCAGATTCAATTTTTGGGTGTCGGATTAGTGATGTATAAATCCCGTATGCCGATTTGACTCTATTTTTGAACATGAAAAACAATCGTAACAATAATTTTTCTGAGGATAAGACTTTTTGAACATGATATCATATATTGGTCTGTCGGGAAAGTTTTTTCCGTTTCTGGGTCGTCTCATTGGATCGTCCTGGGCGGTCAGTGGGGTTTCAGCCGGGCTATATAAGCTTGAGCTTACACAAACATAAACTTTTACCATGAAATTGATGCGTAAAAGTGGATCCGGTAGTAATTTTCCTCTCAAAAATGTCCAAAACTCAACATGCATGGTCCACCGTTTCTGGCGTTTTTTATTTTTCAATGAAATTTCGATGTAAAATAGTTTAGACACATACATTTGGAGACATGTGGTATCATCCACTTTTGTGTAATCAATTTCAATTTCAATTTGTAAATTTTGAATTTTTCGCTGAGCTGTAATTGCAGCTTGTACACCGCGGCTGAAATCTCACGATCATGGTTGGTTTTACAAAATTCTTTTTACTAAAATTGTATTTTATTTTTATTAAAATTGTATTTTATTTTTATTAAAATTGTATTTTATTTTTATTTTATTCTTGTTTCAGTTTATTTTATTTTATTTTATTCTGAAATGTCATTAATAAAATAAAATGAAACCATTTTACAAAAATTTTACAAAAATTTTACAAAAATTTTACAAAAAATCTAAAATCTTGGATGCAAGGCCATAAAACAATGTGCACGCTAAAAGCGTACAGATGGATACAAAAAAAATTTTTATGTAGACTTGTGAGATTGGTTGCTATGTAGGTATCTTGAATTTTGACCCTCACAGGATAGATCTGCAGCTAATTTGCTCCTCCCGAGGGGAGATAACTAATAATTTGCTATTTGGGGGGGGCTTGCGGGGTTAATATATAGGCTTTTGCATGGTATGGATTAGTTATTTTTAAGGTAACAATATATAAAAAAATGTGAAAATTTGCAATTTTGAGCAAAAATCACAACAATGAAAGCAACAACATAGCATCAGTTCTGCAAATTGGCAGCTAGAATCTTAAACAAGAGGATAGAAAACTTTTTATAGAATTTTACAGACACTCGAGTTTTTGTAAAATTTTACTAAAATTGTACAAAAATTCGAATTTTTGTACAATTTTACTAAAATTTTACTAAAATTCGAATTTTAGTAAAATTGTATTTTTATTTTATTAATTTTCCATTTTATTTTATTTTATTCTCCAATTTTCTATTTTATTTGTATTTTATTTTTATCTGAGATTTTGCCAACCCTGCTCACGATCCTATGGGAGACGATGTGGAAACGGAAAGAACTTTACCGACAGCCCAATACTTAAGAGAAAAAGTATTAATCTGGCTTATTCCAGTCAAAAAATTACAGCACTTCAAACTTCCACCTCTCCAACCCATAACTATAAATCACAGCATGAAGAACAAAGCATACAAATTCAAAACCCTACATCTCAGCCATTTCTCAGCCGATTTTCAGGTATGAATGCTAAAAATGATCATAGTGACCTGTAGATTTCATTGCACTGTTCTTCATGCAGTTATTTTATGAGTGGGAGGCGAAAGTTCAAAGTGATATAACTCTCAAAAAGATAGAGTGAAAGTATGATGGTTTTGGTTAACCCACGACAAGTTATTGGTGACCAGCACACTAGTAGACTTGTGCAATGCTTGTGCAGTTGACAATTGTGCAGCTCTGCAACATGTGAAGCTGAAATCTGAGTTGACACAGACCAGTTTGCACACAATTGTCAACTAGTGTGCTGGCCACCAATATCCCATTTCTCAATCGAGAAGGGGAAAACATGTCGGTATTCATGATGATTGTTCAGTAAAACTATTTCCATATGTGATAAAATAAAACTGTGTGATAAAAGCCATAGGTAGAACAGTATGAAGTACTAACAAACCAAAACCATTTAGTCCTCAAATATTTACAACAGCCCCTATTTTTTAGTGATTTCCCCCTTCCTCCATCTGTTAGCATTTCTGCACTAGTGCACTGATTGCTTTTTCATCACCTAAAATACAGTTCACGGCCGTTTATATCTTTTGTTCACTCTTTAGTTTGTATCATACACAACAAATGAAACGTGTGAAATATCACAACGTTACACGCAATTCAATTTTGATGCCAGAATCTCGTGGGAATTTCCCACGAGATCTTTAGTTATTTCAAAGACAATAACCGTCTAGTGCCTTTTGCCTGTGGTGTGGAGTACTAATTGGACCCTGGAGCAAGTTAGAAATGTTTTTTTTCAGTTGTATGAGACTGAAGTTGAGATAAATTATTGCCATGTTTATAGTACTTGGACTACTTATTGTCTGTGTGTCTGAAACATTTTCGTGGCGCCCTAGTTGGTTCACATGAGTGCTTTCATTTTATACCTTTGAACTGTTCCTAAATACTACTTCTGATGGCAACACAGTATACAGAAAGAATGGGCGTATGCAACAACTTTGAGCTGTGTTGCTGTTGAGGTGTTAAAAAGTATTTAACTAATAGATGATCACCTAGTCGCATTCTCAGTGCCTGTGACTGCTTACAAGCGGCAGTTTCTGCGTGTGTATAAGTGCCCTGGATGCCACAAAATAGTAGTGCGGTTGCCGTGCGATGAGGGCTGCAGCAGAAATGCGACACACTGCCTGTGCCCCGGTTGGTGGCCCAAACGGTCATGTGCATATTTCAACTTGTTTTTTGCATTCAGCCATGGTAGTGCACCTTGGGGGGATTCACACGGTAGTGTTTCCGGTTTATTGGCGGCCCTCACGCTAGTTGACCTGTGTCAACTCAGATTTGTGCTCCACGTGTCGCAGAGCCATGTCCAAAGGCACGTGCAGCAATATTAAAAACAAATTTACGTAAATAAGTGCATTGGAAGATCGCTGTGCGACACGTGGAGCTGAAATCTGAGTTGGCACACACGTGTCAACTAGTGTGTGGGCCGCCATTACACACCTACTTCACTGCACCCGACTTGCAGGAACGCTGAGATGTGAGAATGGAAACATGGCGATGGATTGCGGTAGCTCAGGCGACTATAAGTGCGGTGCGCGCTATGTCATGGCTCCGATGGTAGATTGTGCGCCGGGCCAGACGGTCGTCTGCGCATGTCCCTCTGGGCATGCATTGAAGAGGGACGGCAGCGGTCGCTGTGTGCCGCAGCAGTTGTGCTGATTATGATGTGCAGCGTGGTTGTGATCTGTGGTTTAGTAGTTCGATTTTGGAACTCTGGGTTGCTTGATACACCTATGTTGGCTTGGCTTCGGACACGATCAATTTTTATAAAAACTTCATTCCGCCGCAACTATATAACTCTGAGAATTTTGGCCAGTATACATATAAAGTCCTAACATTTGTCTAAAAATACCATGAAACACCATTTATCAAAATGTGAATTCTATAAAACATGAGAAATCGCAGCTGTTTACAACTGCTGCGAAAAATTATGATATAATAGCACTCACGGAAACAAACGCTTCCACCAAATTAGACTTGCCAGATCTCCCAGGATATACACTCAATGCAATTTTAAACCTGCATACGGTAACGGTGGTATAGCAGTGTATACAAAACATTTTTCTATACAAAAATGCATTTTCTGACTTGGGTTCGGACGCATCAATTATACAGCTAATATTCTGTCTTTCAAGGCTGGATTGTCGCCTTGAATAAGTTCTGGCTAGTTGTCAGCAACCCATTCCTTTAAAAAAATCAGATTTGGATATACATTTATCAACTCACTGCGAAAATCCGGCCTTGAAAGACAGAATATTAGCTGTATAAACGACGTGTCCGAACCCAAGTCAGCAATGAATTTTTGTAAAAAAATGTGTGGGCCGCTTACGCGGCCCACATGGCGTTATACTGGGGGGTGTACCATGGTATTTTTAGACAAATGTTACTTCTTTATATGGATACTGGCCAAAATTTTCAGAGTTATACAGTTGCGGCGGAATGAAGTTTTTTTAAAAATTTGCCAAGTGTCCGAAGCCAAGCCAACATGGGTGTATTATCACATATGACTGATAGCTGAAAAAGTTATTGGAGGTGCAAAATGTATCTGCTTATTGCATATGCATATAGCATACGTTTATTGCATGTGCATATAGCTTTTCAATAGTCTCGCGTACTAGATCTAAACAGATAGAGCAAGTAAAATACAATATGTGAATTGGGTGTGGACGAAATAACTGTGTGGGAGTGGCCCCCACTTGAATTTTATGCATGCCTACTTCCCATTATGACAGGAAATGTTGCATGGGGCTGGGCAGCTGTGACTGGTGGTGTATGCCCAGCGACAACAGGAAACATTAACTCTGTATCACATTTTTATGGGGTTGTAGGAGAACAATCTTCAGCCAAGCATAATTTGTTTTAATGAAGTAATTGATGAATGGTAGGGATTATAGGGGTAACTTATGGAGGACAACAACCTAACTTACCCCACTCCACGCCTCCAACAATGAATCATTTATATTATGTTATCTTCTGTTCAAGTTTTCATGATTTTTGGTTTTCACAAACATTAAAATGTTTCAAAAAATAATTTCAAATAATTTCTTGTTTTTTAAAATAAATATTACGTCAGCTTTACTTTCTCCATCTGTTGGCTTTTCTGTGCTGTCTGCTTTTCCCCCTGAAATACAGTTCACGACTGTCATGTCATAAAATCTTCAAGTTTTAATTATATTTACACAACAAATTGAACTTATATCCCGTGTGTGCAGGAACGTATCCAGGATTTTTGAGCGGGAGGGGGCTGTTTGTTTACGGAGCCCGGCAAACGGGGGGGGCTCCCCCCCCCCTAAAATTTCGCCTACACAGTGACGGAATGGCGCCATGGCGCCACTGGCGCTGGCGATAGCGCCAGAAACCACTGTATATGTATGTAAATATACGTATACTCGGCGTACATGATACTCTGCCCTCGCACTGATTTATGTCTCGTGTTGGAAGCGTGCCAATGATTATCAAATCATGCGATTTCCGTGAAAAGATGAAAAATGTGAATATTTTAATGAATAACATTATAACAACAATCAATGTTGTCATTTTTTACAAAACTCACACGCGTTAACCATCGTTGGCACACTTCCAGCGGGAACCACGCGTGCCAAGGTGTAAAGTAACCAGAGTATACATATACAGCAACGGACACATAATTGAGGGCAATTTCAGGGATCGGTGTCTGTGGGAACCGATCCGCTGATAGAGATTGCTGTGTTTGTGGTAGAGATTCCGCGCTTGCGCGCAAAATTTTTGCAAGTTCCATGAAAAATGTATAGGAAAACTTGCATTTCCGGGGATTTTTTAGGTCTCACCCCGGGAACGGGGGGCTGTAACCCCCCCCGCCCCCCCCCTGGATACGGCCTTGCGTGTGTGGGTGAACTCTTGTGAAATTGTATCCCAACGTGAAACGCAAGAAAATTTTGAACGTCAGAAGCTCGAGAGAAGTTCCCACCGTCCTATAGTTATCCCATACGTAAAGAATAATAATATGGTAAGTTACTTCTGCCTGTGGTGTGAAGTGGAGCAATTTTGCTATGTTGTTGTGCCGTTTGCAGTCGTAGCAATCAGGCGGAAGTTAAGAATAAATGATGTGATGCTATAAACTCTTATTTATTATACACAATAAATAAATCGTGTGAAATATCACACCATTAAATGCTCTTCAATTTCGACTGCCAGAAGCTCGTGAGAAGTTCACACCACTCTTTAGTTATTCCGTAGAGAATAACCATTCAGTGATTTGTACCTGTGGTGTGGAGTACTAATTGGACCTTGGAGCAAGTTAAATAGCAATGTTATTTTGCAGTCATATGAAGATAAAAAGTTGCCATGTTCTTAGTACTTGGACTACTAATTGTCGGTGTGCCAGGAACGTTTTCGAGGCGCCCTAGTCAGTTCACACAAGTGCTTTCATTTTATTCATACTTTTGAAATGCACTACTTCTGATGGCACACATTCACAGTGCCTGTGACAGTCTACGCGAACGAGCTGCGTGTGCGTGCTTGCCCAGGATGCCGCAAAATTGTAGTGCCCTTGCCATGCGCGCACGACTGCCGCAGAAATGCAACACACTGCCTGTGCCCCGGTTGGTGGCCCAAACGGTCATGTGCGTATTTCAACTATGTGAAGTTTTTGGAGCCAAGAATAGCGCCCTAAACTAGCATAATTCCCTGGGCGTTGTGCACGGTGGGTGGTTCACATGGAGAAATACGATAGTGCTTCTGGTTCATTAAATACACTCCGGGAACAGAGTCTTTATGCTTTTCGTTTTTTTGGTTCAGTTGAGAACACTTTATTGGGTGGGTGTGGTGTGACACTTATTTTGAGTGGTAGTTATAGTGTCGACCCTCCATAATACAAATTCCAACGGCTTCACTGAACGTGCAACATCTTTGGCATTTTCAATGGCGTTCTGTGAAACATGCAGGATTTCCGTTCGCTTCACCGACAACGGCTGCTGAATGCAATTAGGCGGCGTTTACAGTATACCGTATTTACTCGAATAATTCCCCCGGGGAATTATTTTTTCCTCAGACATTTTTGAGGGGGAACTATTCAAGGGGGAATTATTCAAGTGGGTGAATTATTATTTCCTCAAAATTTTCAGGTATGTTTTCATCACACTACATACGCATGTATTTACGGGTGGATCACATTTAACATACAAGCACATATCACAGTATGTCTCCCTGCACATACCGCAGTGCTCATATCACAGTTTGTCTCCCTGCACATGCCCGAGGGCACAGATCACATGTCGCTGTGCTCATTGCACATACACGCGGGGCGGTGTTGTCGAAATGCGTGTACGCGCGTGAAGCAGGCTTGCAGCTCCCGTTTTCGGTGTGTGAAAAATTGTGTGAATTTGGAAGTGTGTTAAATATCTACTTTTATCGGGCACCATCCCTTGTATTTGTTTATTATGTGTAGAAAATCACACACACAAAAATAACGGTATGTATAGCACGTGTTAAAAAATGGGGTTCGTGTAGGGGTCAAATGGATGCACAGATGCCTACACGTTAAATTGTCGATGTGTGAACACTGGGTGCGACAACTGCGTGTGAAAAAATGATGTGTGAATTGCACGCCACTTTCAGCTCATTTATTACTGTGTGAACGTGTGAAAATCACAAATAATTTTTTGATTCTATTAATGTGATGAGTGAAATTATATTAAAATGATCACCTAATTAAAATATTAGTTGCAATTTTTTGCATTGCGGTAACACAATGATACTTTTACCATGTCTATACTATGTCTATCTATCCATTGGCACTTGGCGCTGGGGTTCTGAAAAGCGCCATGGCGCTTTTGGCGCCTGGCGCCAATGCCCTGGCGCTTGTTCCATCACTACCTTATAGTGAAGTCACAAGCCAATTATCTTCCTAGCAGAATCACTTATTGCCTGAAATATTTACTCTGGTCTGTATTTTTTCGACTCAGTTGACTCATTTTACAACAATTACCATTACAAATGTAAAAAAACTCGCGGACCTGAAACGAGTCAGTGATTCGGCCCTTTGTTACCAATGACGTATGTTTTTAAATTTGAACTTGAATGCACAGATTCCATTCAGTTTACGATTACACTTTATTGAATCCGACCTCAATCAAAGTCACAAAATGAATTCTAACTCCAACATGCTAAATCAGGCATGTCAATTGATTTGCAGTGCGTTTAACTGAGCTGTAAAAAACTAGTGATGTAAAAAAGGCCAGCACTTTGGCGCCAAGCGCCATGGTGCTTTTCCTACCCCAATGCCAAGCACCAATGGCGCCAGAGCAGAATGGCGCCAAGTGCCAGAAGCGCCATGGCGCTTTTTGCTTTGCCGCTCACACCAAAAAAAGTGCAGCATAGCCATTCATGTTAATTTTTGCACTCTGTTTCCCCTGTCTTTATCACCAATTATCACAATTTTTATGCTGAAAATATGCAAATTCACACATTTTCACATTTCTCTGTAATGGTGTGAAAATTACATTTGACCGAAAATGTAATATTTGCCCAGTGTGTTAATTTCTTACCCACAAATCACGATCACGTAAGTGTAAAAGATATTCACACAATACGTTTTTACGGCGCGCCTGTTCTGTGTTAATGAGAATCGCGTTCTATTACCGAAAGCCATTTGTGTGTTATTGTTTTGTGCGTGATTTGACCTCACAATCAAAATAAACAAATGGTGCGCGATCGAAAAATTACTGTCACTGTCGGTAGCATTTGTGTGTGTGAAGTGTAAATGTGAAAATGTGTGAATTCAGCTGCATCCCTGGCGTGAAGTACATGTATTTATCTCTATACATCATCATCTCAAATTTATTGTAATCTTTGTTGGGAATGTGCTGCCATTTGCTCACCCTGAAAAACTCCCTTGGGGTGTATTTTTTCATTGAAATTATCAACTTGTTACTGGTATACACAGGGGGATTATTCAAAATGGGGAGTTATTCAAGATAATATTACAGACAATTTTACTATTACTAATCAGTCTAACATGTCTCTACAATTTATTTCACAGAATATCTATTGATTTCAATTTTTGATATTTGTTAATGGCTGTATATTTGTTTGGCTGTATATTTGTCAATGTGCTGTACATTTGCCTCGGGATAGATAGATAGCTGAGCGGCCTCCGGGATAGATAGATAGCTGAGCGGCCTCCGGGATAGATAGATAGCTGGCCGATTTTGGGGGGGCAGCCCCCTCCCCCCTAGGAGACCCCTGCTTCACGCGCGCACACGCATTTCGACAACACCGTCCCGCGTGTATGTGCAACGAGCACAGCGACATGTGATCTGTGCCTTCGGGCATGTGCAGGGAGACAAACTGTGATATGAGCACTGCGGCATGTGCAGGGAGACATACTGTGATATGTGCTTGTATGTGCAATGTAGCACACTCTGTATTTACGTCCACTTTCCATTGGTAATGCACATTCCATTGCATCTTTGCACACCGGATGTGCTGCATTTGTATTCGATGAATCAGTCCAGGCACAGCTTTTTTGCTTGGTTTCATTTCATTGATTGTTTTTCAAATGTATGTTCATTATCTATCCTCTCATTGGGGGGGGAATTATTCAAGTGGGGGAAAAAAATTTTCCTCACTCGTCTAGCAGGGGGGAATTATTCGAGGGGGGGAATTTTTCAAGTGGGGGGATTATTCGAGTAAATACGGTATTTAGTGACGATGCGACCGTTTTTTTTAAATGTGTCATATCTCAATGGAAAAGTTCCGTATTTTCGTGAAAAGGCAGTGAACTATAGATACTATAGGAATATGCATGCAAAGTTTCAGGTGATTTCCTCTTGTCGTTCGTAAGTTACAGGCTTTAACAAAAAAATTCGTCGTCGCAACCCGCGACAAATTTGCGACGACGACTTTTTTTTAAAGCCTATAACTTAAGAACAAAAAGAAGAAATCACCTGAAACTTTGCATGCATGTATATTCCTATAGTATCTATAGTTCACTGCCTTTTCACAAAAATATGGAACTTTTCCAGTGAGATATGACACTTTAAAAAAACGGTAGCATCGTCACTAAATATACTGTAAACACCGCCTAAGTGACAGCAAATGGTCGCTAACGGCGACCCACACACTAGTTGACACACGTGTTATTTCTGGTCGTTTGATTGCATTCCGCAGTCACTATCGGTGACGCAGACGGCAATCCTGCATCTTTCACTCTCGTTCGTATAATTTGAACTGTGCCAAGTTCACATATGCGACACTTGTACCAACATCGTGTATAGCACAATGTCTGCCAAGTTTACACACCTACACCTAGGGTGTCAAAGAAAATTTTAATGGAAAACGGAAACAGAAAATATTTTGCACTTGCCAGAAAATGGAAAAACGAAATTTGCATGGAAACGGTAAAAATTGCTGAAATTTTGACAAAAAAAAAGATAGAAAATTTGCTGAAATTTACTGGTATCAGAAAAAATTGCTGTAGTCTTGATGGAAATCAGAAAAAGTCACACAATTGAAAACATGCATGCATGTTTACCAGTTTGGCTGAAACAGAAAACAGAAAGTTGAGCCTGGAAAAGGGAAAATGAGCCAAAAATACAGAAAACTAAGCCAGAAAATGGAAAAAGGGTTGAAAAACAGGAAATTGAGTCGGAAAATGGAAAAAGGCGGGAAAAAAACTGAAAATTGAACCAGAATACAAAAACGAGCTGGAAAAACGAAAACACAAAAAAATCAGTGGCCAGACAACGGAAACGGGAACGGAAAAAACTTAAGTGGCTGGAAACGGAAAAATTTTACCTGGCGGAAAATGGGAAATTGGCACCCTACCTACACCGCACTCGATTACAGGAACACTGAAGTGTGAGAATGGGAATATGGCGATGGATTGCGATAGCCCGGGTGACTATCAGTGCGGTGCGCGCTATGCTATGGCCCCCATGGTAGAATGTGCACCAGGCAAGACGCTTGTCTGCGGATGTCCCTCTGGGCATGCGTTGAAGAGAGACGGCAGCGGTCGCTGTGTGCCACAGCAGTTGTGTTGATTCTGGTGTGCTGTGTGGTGGTGATCTGTGGTTTATTTTGTGAGATTTTGGAACTTTGGGTTCCTTGATATTATAAGCTTGGAGCTGCTTGATCTTGATCTTGTCTTCATCAAATGATCTTGTCTTCTACTAATGTCAGTTATTTTTTCTCCCTGTCTGTTGGCATTTCCGCGCTGTCTGCGTTTTCACCTAAAATATGTACCAAGTTCCATGCCATAAATAAGTTTGCATTGTACACAACAAATACAATCATGTGAAATATCCCACCCAAGGTTAATCCGTATTAAATTTTGAATTTCAGAAGCACGTGAGAAGTTCCCACCACCCTTTATTTAGTTATTCCATAGGTAACAACCATTCGGTGACTTGTGCCTGCGGTGCGGCAATTTCAAAAAAAAATGTTATTATGCAGTCGTATGAGGCTGAAGTTGAGAATAAATTATTGCCATGTTTTTAGTACTTGGATTTCTAATTGTCAGTGTGCCAGGAGCATTTTTGAGGAGCCCTAGTTAGTTCGCACGAGTGCTTTCATTTGATATTTTAAACCATATTTGATGGCAACGCCATAGTCGAAAGTGTTATGACGGGACTTATCAGCTCTGGAAATTTCGGTTCTCACCTGTGTGTGTGTTAAATATTTGGTCGTGGGGGGATGTGGGGATTTACGTAGCACTTGCGACCATGTGTGTTGTTTTGTACCTGCCTGCCTGCATTTGTAGATTATATCATACCTATTAACTACACGCAAATGCTATTTAGGTATGTGTTATTAGAATGGAACACCTTTGAGAAGTCTAAGAGTTGGAGTTGTAAAAAACGTCAACCTCATATTCACCTAGGTAGTTCCTTCCCAGTACGCTGGACCCTCTACGAGCGCCAGGTGCGCGTGCCGCGCTGCAGATGGCCGCTGCCCTGCTCCCGTATATTGGTGCGCTTGCCGTGCGCGCAGCACTGCCGCAGCAACGCTACGCACTGCCTGTGCCCCGGTTGGCCCAAGCCCGAGCGGCCGCCCGTGCATGTTACGACTTGTGGCGCGAATGAGCGCGTGATTTGCGATCGGAACGGCTGTGCCGAGTCAGAGCCCAGTTGTACCGATCCTGATAGAGTGCCCTGCGTCGGTGACATGTCATATAAACCGTGTTTCCAACTCGCGTGTGCTTGCAAGCCGGGCTTCGTCAGATATTCGCCGTCGGGTGGTCCCTATTACGACAACAGTTTTGGCTACTCTCATACTCCCAGTAGTCCTTGTGTTCCCCGTGAGATGTGTCATCAGCGTGGTTAGTGTAGCTGGCGGACTTTTCATTTTGTTTTTATATAATGAAGCAGTTCGATGAAAGTGTGCCAGGAAAATGCTGGCTCAAGGACAGCATTTACCGTATTAATGTAGTAGATATTACTGTGTAAATACATTTACGAGCCTCTATTCACACAGGACACAAACAGTCAGTGTGCGTAGCGCCATTGAATTAGCACTATTGAATGTTTTCTGTACTCAGATACTCTGGAAAATTATACAGGGGTGGGCATCTTCAGTTACCGCTGGAAAAACGCGATAGCTTGCGCTACAGTCGAGCTATGACCGTGAAATTTTAACACGATAAACTAGACTCCATAGGACAACTATTCTGAAGTTTGCAACCCAAACGGCCTGATATTGGCTGAGCTATAGCACATCGAATTTTTGGTGGCAAATTACTTAAAGGAAGTTAAGAGCACTTCACCTGGTTGGTGATTTGGAGCAGTGCAAACAGTGTTGCTTCACATGCAGGAGGTCCTGGGTTCAATTCCTAACTAAGCCAGCTACCTTTTGCACTATTCTGACAAGATGTCGACTGGTTCCCACTACACGCCGGTCGAGCGGTTCATGATGGCTGCCTGGTTGATCGCTGAGGGCTCACCGATGGCGGTGCAAACGCGGTGGAGGCGCGAGTTTGGGCGCAACGTGGAAGCACCGACCCGCAAGACCATCAGAGATGTGCATACGAGTGCTATGACGTATGGCCTGGCGTTGGCGCGTCGACTTCCAGCTCACCCTGTCACGTCGGACACAAACATCGACCGTGTCTGCCTCTTCTTCGAGGAACAGCCAAAGACATCACAAGTCAAGGCTTCGTCGTCATTGGGCATATCAAGGAGATCGATTGGGCGTATGATGAAACTCGAGGGCTTCCACCCCTACAAGCTCAAACTCCATCAGCACCTGGGACCCGAGGACCACGCTTCAAGGGCCGACTTTGCACAGGAGATGCTCGATGCACTGCACGATGGTCAGGCATCAATAGAGTCGATCATGTTCTCTGATGAGGCGGCATTCCATACTACCAGCCACGTCAACAGGCACAACAGCATCTACTGGGCTCAGGTGAGTTATCCTGCATGTGATGTTCTTAGAAGTCTACGGTTGAGGAACCACAACAATTTACCACAGACCAATCCAGCCGAACACTACGCGACAAAGTCAGTTGCCTCGCCAAAAGTGACTGTCTGGGCCGCCGTGTGGCACGGTGGTATTGTCGGACCATTCTTCTACCGAGACAATGTGAAGTCGAACAACTACCTGGAGATGCTGGACAACTGGTTGCTGCCCCAACTGCAAGAGATTCCAGCGTTCAGACAACGGGAGCTGGTCTTCCAGCAAGATGGCGCGCCACCTCACTGGGGCAGTGATGTGCGCATGTGGCTCAACAACAAGTTCCCGGGCCGATGGATTGGCAGAGGTTAGTCATCTGGTATGTGCTTGCCACAATTAGACCAACATAAGAAATGTCTTGTTCAGGCAGAGCGAGCGACAATAGGTTGACAGCGTGGCCAGCACGGTCTCCGGACCTGAGTGTCTGCGACTTCTGGCTTTGGGGCCATGTCAAGCAGATAGTCTACAGCAAGAAGACAACATTTGACACGGTCGACGAGTTGATTGAAGTGATTAAGGAGTCGTTCAAAGAGTTGAGCACTGAGGTCAGAGTGAAGGCGCTGCTGTCGTTCGAGAACCGTTTGAATATGATATTGGAGAAGGATGGCGGGTATATTGAGTGATTGTTGTTATGATTGTGCTGAGTGATATGAATTTAAAAAACAACTTTTTTGAAACATTTGCCTTGATGAACACCAAGCAGTAGCTAACACATTGGCACAAATTTGCAACCAAAAATTTGGCGTGCCACAGCTCAGCCAATATCAGGCCGTTTGGGTTGCAAACTTCAGAATAGTTGTCCTATGGAGTCTAGTTTATCGTGTTAAAATTTCACGGTCATAGCTCAACTGTAGCGCAAGCTATCGCGTTTTTCCAGCGGTAACTGAAGATGCCCACCCCTGTATGTAAAAAATGAGTGTAAAAACTTTTTGGGGCACGCGAAATTGTGTTTACTCGGTATCTGAGTACCTATAGATACCTTTCTAGTAGGTAAAAGTAAAAAGTTTTCGCAACTAGAGGTATAAACCTTTGGAAAAAATATGTACATCGAAGTATGTATTATGTTACCGGTTTACACACTTATTTACTCCACTTTGCAGAAACACTGAAGTGTGAGAATGGAAATGTGGAGATGGAGTGCGGAAGCATAGGCAACCATGAGTGCAATCATAGATATGTTATGGCTCCGCGAGTAAAGTGTGAACCAGGCAGGAGAACTATCTGCGCATGTGACAAGCTCTTGAAAGGCAGGCACATGTAAATAATAAACGCCAATTTTCAAAACGACAGTATTTGTTCGCAGAACTTTCATTCTTTACACTAAAAGCTGTAATTAGATATATTAACATTCCGTCGATGTAAACATGGGTTATTTCTGTGGGTCAGCAGATTCTCGGTCAGTAGACAGGTATAAATTTTCTTGGTCATGCTTAGGGTGTCATAAAGTCACTGGCCGAATGCAAACTTTGTTACACGTATCGAAAATCTGTGAAGTTTCTTCAAGTTTGTGAATCTGTGAATTCAAGTTTGAAAAAATGTAGGTCTCGAGCCATAGTTCGAAATGCAGCTGTGCTAATGCACTATTCTTTAGTGTGAATAGCTTGCGTCAATCTCGTGAACTTTGTATCAAAAACACCGCACACCGTCGATTGTGTCATGTGCCATGGTACTGGCGAATGCGTCCCATACGATGAATGCGATCAATATTGGTTTCCGATCATAACCGCAAGCTTGCCACCGATCACAACACCCAGGTGCCAATGCCACAACTTGTCAAGTGATGACTAAATTGACGTGTGTTCGTGTAGTTAATGGCGGCCCGCACTCTAGTTGACACTCGTGTGTCAGCTGGTCTATGTCAACTCGATATTCTACAGTTGACATAGACCAGTTGACACACAAGTGATAACTAGTGTGCTGGCCGCTATCGACACATCAAGTACTATAACCAGTTAACTTGTTAGTGACGCCGTCTGCAATGAGCTAACTTACGTATGTTAGCACTCCCAACTTTACTTGTCACATGCGATACTAGCCATCACTTGACAAGGTGCGTAATTGGCCCCACGCCCAGCTGGGCACTGACAACAACCCCATCGACCTGCATCAATGGGTTCACGCGGGTGCACTGCTCGATGAGCCAGTGTTTTGAAACTAGATACTGCGACGGGCGGCTGGCTGTGCCGCGGCATTCGTGTCAAATGGCGTGCCGCCCAGCTAAGACACTGTGCGCATGCCCGTCGCCCCATTTTAAGCTGCACCGCGATGGAAACTGCGTACTGGCCGAGATGTGTTGATTTCACTATGATGTTTTGATTGCGTGTTAGTGATCTTGTTTTAGAGTGGCTAGGGAGGAGAGGTAGAGAAATGCTAAATAAACATAACTCTAAAATTATGGACGCATAACTCAAAATTTCAGTGCACCTACTGTGTCCATGCTTGACTAGGTAGACTTTTTTCTGGATTTGATGGTTTGACACATTGTTCCGCATTTAAATTGTGTTGAAGTTTTTAATTTTAGTTTTAAATAGGCTTATGTTGAACCCCACGGACTGAAGTTTTTCACAACACTCTCACAGTGGCACTTAACTCAAGCATGGTACTCAAATCGAGCCTGGTACTGTACTATTTCATACAGATCTTCGGGAAAAAGAATGCCATGAACCTCTTTGTTCTAAGCTGAACATGCAACGTATCTGTTCATGTGTATGTGAAAAGAAGACAGTGAGCATTGCTGCATTGAACAGTGATTAGTATACTCGGCGGACAGCACACCTAGTTTGAAAACCTACCATAATTTAGTGAATAAAATCTGGTGATCAATTTCGTAATTAATTATTCCATAGTAAAAACGAGATGATATGATGAAAAACTTTGATTTTTTTGGTTCATTATTCAGATGGGTTATGGTAGGTTTTCATACTAAGTGTGATGTCCGCCGAGTATAACTAGACATCAAACAATAGGAACAGCATACGCTTCCGTCGCTTCTTTAATGTATTCTACTTGCCAGACTGTGTTTGCGTTTAGGTGTGGGTGGGGGGTAACTCAATTCAAGCATGAAACTCAAAACAAGCCAATATTTACGATATTATCAATATTCATGCCCTACACAACAAACAGAAACAGTACAGCAAGTTATGATTCTGTGGAAAACATGGTCCGCGTTTTCAATGTTCATTATTGACATCATTTGATGGTACCACACAAGTGATTACATACATACATAATTTAACAATTCTGTGCATTTATACATAATATACTTGCATGTGATTTGTAAATGCATAAATCATAAAATGGTCGGATGCATTTGAACAGACTGCACTGTCATGGGTAATTTTCTAAAATAAATCAACGTTTATTTTTCCATAACTAAAACTCAGTTTTCTTACTGCATTCAAACGGAAAATATCTACAGCAGGTAAAGTTCATAAATACATTACTGTTTGGGACAGGTAGATTGTGCGACGTCACAGAGAAGGTGACAAAATGAGCATGATGAAAGTGACAATGAGTGTGATAAATTGGGTGATGAGGCAGGAGCACTGCTGATAATTTTTCTAGATTATGAGAAACAGTTTTTGGTACTTCTGTAGCTCCACCGATTGGTAGATATGTAAACTGAAGTTGTGCTTCATGACATGTTTAACTAGCTATAACAACGCCAAGAATACCTAAATATTTATGATGAAAATTGTCAGAAAAGTGCCAAACGCACCATTTTATCTAGATGTTTATGTTTTTTCTAATTGTGCCAACTAAGAACAGTACTGCATGTGCTCACTGCCATCACCAACCTAATTTCAGAAGGTTCAGACGCTGTAATCATGGAGCTTTCTTGTCAGTTGTTGATTCTTAAGGGAATAACTTCACCCAATTCCATGTATCAGTTTGACGGTGGAAATACATGGTATGTATTTGTGTGTGTGTGTGCCACGTGTATTTTCAGGTGGGCGCTTTGGGGGTGGTGGCGTTTTTCACAGGATAGGCGGCTGTCAGTTGAACCGTTGAACGGTACAACTTGGTTCTCGAATTTTGGCTTCGCATTTGAATGTTTTGGTACCGTTGGACTGTTTTTCTTTTTCTTAATTCCAGTGCCATTCGTCATCTCAACGTTCCGCATGCTTCTTCGCACGTTTACAGGGTAAACATCTACCAAGTAAGCTACATGATCACTCAAATGGGTACAACGCCGGCATATAACTGATAAATACATATAGGTTCAAAAAACAAACAAACAGACAGAGGGCAAATGTCGCACGCTTTTGTCGCGCGAGCCGACGGCGGCTTGGCAGTGTGTCGTCGTTCAAAACATGATGAGTCCCCTTCGTTTGCGCTCGCCGCCGGCGCCGGCGCCCGCCCTGGCTGAGCTTCTGCTCTGCGCGGAGCCCTCGTGCCGCCGTACGATGTAGTACTCGAGCATGAGCGCCACGCCCGCCAGCGCCGTCGCGCCGTACATCCCGTAGTAGGCCCACGGCGGGATCGTGTATTTCTGCGCGCACGCGTTGGACACGTGTTGTGAAAGTCATCTAGAAAAGTTACTTAATTGTGACTCACGGCAGCGAATTTTTCGAATTGCAGAGGTGGGCTTTTCAGGAATAACGAAAGATACCTTTAATACTCAAACGCATTTAGGTACTCAAATACTTTCCATCAGTCACACCCGGGCCATAGCTAATGGTGGTTCACGCGTACAAATAGGTAGCTAAACGAACGGGTCTGAAGCCGCTGCGCCACTCATTTTCGATGGCGTCTGCCAGCGTCTGCATGACCCTGGCGAGGACGTAGTGCGGCGGGCGGCCGGCGGCTAAGTGCACGCGTGCAGTGGCAGCTAGTCGCACACGCGTCTCTGCCGCGCGCACGCCGCCTGCGCCAGTAGGCTGACTAGGGTTGGGGACGCGACCCGATGCCGGCACATTTTTGGAACCGAAACCCGATACCCGAACCCGACTCTACTACCTGAACCCGAACCTGTTATACTGGACGAACAGAACACCATACAATGAATGATACCATATTTTGATGAATAATGTCACATGAAAAATTGTGCACCAAATTAACCAAAAGTGGAACCAATGTGATGTGACTAGGGTTGGCCGATGTTTTTTTTTAAACGTTTTTTTTTTTAAAAAACGTTGTTTTTTTTAAAAAACATGACGTCCGAAATGTTTTTTTTTTTAAAAAAACATCGGCCAAAATTTTTAGTACTAAGCACTAGGTATTTTGCAAAATTTTTGCGCGCAAGCGCGCAATTTCACACTCAAATTGACATTGGTGGTTGTTTTCATTGGTTTTGTTGCATTTTTAGTATCAAAACATCCATTTCTATGTGCTACCATGGGTGAATAAGCTGACATATGTTGCTGTGATATATAATATTGAGGTAATGTGCTTCCATGTACCTCCACAGTGTGTAACTTCACTCCCAAAGTAACAACCTCCTTTTATAACCTTGTTTGATCACCATTCCGTGCCAAACTTTACCTGAAGTCACGAACATTCGACTATAAGGCGATATACGAACGATATGTTGATGAAAAATGGATATTTTTGACACAAATCACCACTTATAATGCTATCCCATGGCTACACAGCCATTATGGTCATATTCAACATCACAGAGTATTGCCAGTGTCTGATATACCTATATATGTTGACACTAGGTCATATCTGGGAGCTTTTAAAAAAAAACGTTTTTTTTTTAAAAAAAAAGTTTTTTTTTTAAAAAAACATCGAGTTAAAAAAAAACGTTTTTTTTCCAACCCTAGATGTGACGAGGAATTTTTTTTATGTCTGTTCGTTTATTCAGATGGAATATGGTAGATTTCATTTTAAGGTAGACTATACCCGACCTCAATAACCGAATCCGAAACCGATACCCGCTAAGTTTTTGAAACCGATAC
This sequence comes from Sphaerolaimus hirsutus, assembly GCA_964036195.1. NCBI lineage: Eukaryota > Metazoa > Nematoda > Chromadorea > Monhysterida > Sphaerolaimidae > Sphaerolaimus > Sphaerolaimus hirsutus. Next base: position 17,186,264 of record OZ038451.1, on the reverse strand, counting down.
CTGAAACCGATAACCGCAAAGTTTTTGGAACCGATTGCTGAAACCCGAATCCGAAAATTCTGAAATTCCCAACCATACAGCTGACAAATCATGCCAATCACAAATCTGACTATACTGTGACGTACACAGTGTATTGGTGTCGTGCAGCCCAGTGGCGATGGTGACCACGGCGCTGCCGCCCGGCACGTCGGCCATGCCCGTGGGCGAGCTGGCGCCCGGCCGCGCGTAGTTGTGTCCGCGCCGACGACCCAGTTGCGGCGTGGCTTGCATGCTCGCCAGCTTCATCGATGTCACGTCCTGTGCATGTGCTTGTGCATGTACCGCTATCGAAAGAAACGACACTCGATATTTGAAACAACACAACAAAATTTCAGCTTGATATTTCATAGTGTGGAATAGAAGACACCATTCTACTTTATCTTTATATTCATATATTTATGTTCACGTTTTCGCCAATCTTTACCCGCCACTGTTCCCTTTGAATAGATTCTAATTTTTTTTAAATTTTTCACATGGAGTACTATTTCAACTCAGAATTCAAATATTCCGTAACTTTGAGGTAATAATGTCAAATTAGCGAGAACCTTTGATCGCCTAACATTCTTTTGTGCTTTTTGTGTGTACCGAGTCAAAATTTCTGTGTATTGAGGTGGCCTTCTATTGGAAGAAATACGGTAATGGGTTGTAGGCGTATGCAAAGGAGCAGAAAGCAGTGCCAACCCTGCCGGTTCTGTTGCGCATGTCGAGTGGCTGGGGCACGTCGGTGTCGCCGACGTATCGCTCGAAGATGACTACGAGCGTCCTGGGCACGTTGCACAGCTTGGGCCCGTTGTCGTCGCCGTCCTCTGGCTCGTCGGGCCACGCACCGAACCAGCGCCGGTGCAGCACGGTCGCGAATGCCTGCCAAGGCCGCGAGCAACCATACTTGCAGAGCTGACCAAAGCGGCAGACTCGAGTAAATATGGCATTGAGTATCTTTGACCACTTGGCCGGCACCGACACATAGTGCAACTGCACATGCTGCAACCACTGCTCTGTATAAATCTGCAACCCCTACAACTGTTCTGCTATTGTGTACTGCTGCAACTCCATGACATGTTGAAATGCGTCAGTGCCTATCCCAGTTTCTTGAACACATAATAAGGTAATGCCGAGTTTTGAAATCTGAATTTGCATATGCAATTATCTACACAGTGCAATTATCTACACCCTGCATGTGCACATATCCCCGTACGAACTATTCTGCCCTTTCTCTCAGCGGTTGGCACCGGCGCCTGGCGCTTGGCTCATGTAAATACTCACTCACCTGTGCGTATGTTTGCCAGTTGTGGAGAATGCCGGCCTCGCTGATGCCGGCCAATTCTTCGAAGCAAGTGAACGCCGGGTCGTCCCAAAGTTCGGCGTAGGAACCGGGTACGGGCAACTGACGCAGGAATATCGCGCCCAGCCGATGCGTGCCATCTGGACTGCTCAGCTGGGTTTCGTATCTGCGAGCGTTATAAAAATATGCGCGTGGATTTGGTACAGGAAGAAATGGGCTGCCTTTCGCACAACCCTAAGAACATGTGTAGGGTTGGAAAAAAAACGTTTGTTTTAACTCGATGTTTTTTAAAAAAACAACGTTTTTTTATTAATAAAAAACGTTTTTTTTAAAAAGCTCCCAGATATGACCTTGTGTCAACATATATAGGTATATCAGACAGTGGCAATACTCTGTGATGTTATATATGACCATATAATGGCTGTTGAGCCATGGCATAGCATTATAAGTGGTGATTTGTGTCAAAAATATCCATTTTTTGTCGATACGTTCATATATCGCCTTATAGTCGAATGTTCGTGACTTCAGGTAAAGTTTGGCATGGAATAGTGATGAAACAAGGTTATAAAAGGAGATTGTTACTTTGGGAGTGAAGTTACACACTGTGGAGGTACATGGAAGCACATTACCTCAATATTATATACTACACCGACATATGACGGCTTATTAACCCATGGTAGCATATATAAATGGATACTTTGATACTAAAAATGCCACAAAACCAATGAAAACAACCACCAATGTCAATTTGTGTGTGAAATCGCGCGCTTGCGCGCAAAAATTTTGCAAAATACCTAGTGTTTAGTACTAAAAATTTCGGTCGATGTTTTTTTAAAAAAACAAACATTTCAGACGTCATGTTTTTTGTTTTTTAAACGTTTTTTTTTAAATAAAAAACGTTTAAAAAAAACATCGGCCAACCCTAAACATGTGTATTTGAAATGTTTATAGAATTACTGTATTTCCTCTCATTTTACCCCCTTGAATTACCCCCCTCCCCTCGGTGGGTAACCCGAACCAACCCGGTCCGAACCGAATCGCGGTTCAATGCATATTTTGGAACCGAGAACCGACGACCGAAACCGAAGCTCATACCCGAAACGGAACCGAGAACCGATCTTATACCCGGTAATGAACTCGATACCCGAAAGGACCGATTCAGCATTTTTATAAAATTATATGCCCAAACACAGCGATTGTGCATTATTGTGTTTGGTAACTTGCTCAACTGCTGGCACCCACGCAGATTAATAAAAACAGTGAAAAACGATCTGATGTCATGGGCATAGATTCACTGGGGGTGGCATTTTATGAGGGGGTCCACCAGAATTTTACGTCATTCCATTCTGTCGTAGAGCGGTCGATTTTGATGCCATTCAAGTTTGTTTGAGTTTGGGATTGCGGCCATGAAATATTTGTTCTCCTCAAATAATACCCCCAGTCCTGAGATTGGGGGGGTCTACCAAACGTACTCATTTTTCGTGGCCCATCTGTCCAATTGATTTTTAAGCTAAAAACTCGACAATTTCTGGGCCGATTTGAACGGTTCAACACACAAAATGATTAGATGAAAAATACTGTAGATTCCATTTTTGAGAGCGGATCAGTGATGTCTCAATACCTTATGCCAATTTAACCCGATTTTACTTCAGATTGAAAAGAGATATTTAAAGGCAGGTAAAGCATAACGGCAAATAAAAGGTGAAACAAATAAAAAGTCACCGAAACATTTAATTGTTTCATGTTTTCAAGTTTTTTATTGAAAAATCATGCTCAAATTTGTGTTTTCGCAAAAATTTTCCCTGTGCGAGATGTCATTTTCAAGTTTCAATGAAAAAAAAAGTTGAATGAAAAATCGGGGTATCTCTCAGGTTACACCAGGTTAAACGAGGTTTCTGGTTGCTTAGAACCCTGGGGGCATTTCGAGGAAATACGGTAACTCGTTGTCCAGCTTTGCATATTATGTAGCATTAACAACATACGGACCTCTTGGCGACTGCGGCCAGCGCCCGAATGCCCTTGCCGGTGAGCGTTCGGTCGATGTCGCACGCGAAGCTCGCATTGGGGTAGTTGTAGTGGCGGCAGCGCCGGTAGAACCGCGTCGCCGTGCGCGGCGTGGGCAGCGTGCACGGACTCGACTCGGTGTTCTTGATGTCCGCTTTGATGGACGAGACGGCTCGCGGCCGCGATTCCGCCGCCGCCAGCTCGTCGCCGCCCGACGTGGACGGCGTGCTGTGCGAACTCCCGTTGCTAATTGAGGCGTCCAACTATAAAAGTCGACAAGTCCAAAATATTTACGACAATTTCGAGTTAGGCCCGAAAACATCATCTGGGCCTACTCCCGCACATTTTTATTATTTTCCACAATTTTTTGACCTCACATGCCCCTATACGATACTATCAAATTTGATATTTTTTGGGGAAAAATGCAAAAAAATAGGCAAGAAGTTGGCAAGTCCACTTTGTTTTGGGATAAAGGTTGACACGTCCACCTTCCGCAGCTTCTTTTGTTGGAAAACACCAAAACCACAGTACACCACACCGATTTCTAAAAGTCGACAAGTCGATTTCCTTCCCCAAAACAGTTTTGCTCTGTCCAAATGGAATTTTATGGACACGAATTTATAGAATTTTGCTTTTATAGAATTTTCTATCGACTTCTTAATGGGTAGAAGGTAAAATAATGACCTGATCCAGCTAAAAATAACTGACTTTGCACACAGCTAAACACTTTACCTAGATAAGTGCAACCGTTTTATACGTGCAGCCGTTTAATAAAACAGCAGGCCGATTTCAAATCGGGGTTATGCGCAGCTGAAAATTATCCCGATATGGTTGGTGAGTTCTGCATACCTATCCAACTCGTAACTCACCGGCCACAATAATGAACTCTCGAGCATGAGCGACTCACCAAGAACACATGACGAGCGCCGTGAAGAGCACAGCAAGGGAGCAAGTGAATGTGGGGTATGTGTCGCGAGTGCGGCCGCGCGCCGCTGCTCTGCGCCGCGCCGCGGTGCCGCAGACTGCTGGACAGGCGAGCGCCGGCCGCCAGACTGCAGCTGTGTGCCGCGGCTGCCCGGCAGCGTCGCACCGGCCCGCACTTAACTGTCTGTAGCGCGCCGATGGAGGGTCCTCGCAGGCGAAAAGTGAACTCTGAACTGGTGCGGGTGCACGTGCCGGCTGCCCGTGCAGTCCGTCTAGGCCGTCGTAAGGCGGGGCGGCCGGTACACATGCGCCACGCGCGGGGGGCGTTGCTGCTGGTGTGGTCGGGCGGCGTGCTGCGGCGGGTCGACGGCCAGCGTGTCGCATGCTAGGCCGGTGCCGGCCGCCCGCCGCGACATAGCAACCGCCTCGCGCTCACGCGGCCCTGCGCCGGTGGCGAACCACATTGGTGGCTCGCACACTAGTTGACACATCTGTGTCAACTGGTCGGTGTCAACTCAGATATCGGCTTCATGTGTCGCACAGCGATCTCCAAATGCACTTGCTGTAATATTTGTTCTTCAACTTTAGCGACATGTGCCTTTGTAGATCGCTCTGCGACACGTCAAGCCGAAATCTGAGTTGACAAAGACCAGTTGACACACATGTGTCAACTAGTGTGCGGCCCAGCATTGCCGCACGTGCCAGCTAAACTGTGTGATAACGCATGTGTAACGAACAGGTCTACGTCGACGTGCAGTGCGGCGCTGGGGTGCACAGCGGCGCGCTGCTACGACGACGCTCCGTATTGGTGGCTTCTATGAGGGCATGTCATTCGTCACGATTAGGGTAGTTGAGGGTGCCGGTTAGAATAATTAGGCGGTTGATAATTTCACTGGAGCCGCGTCGACTCGTTTCAGCGTGGTCCACTCGGGGTCATAACGTCTGTCGTTTTGGGGGGCGGCAGCTAACGAATACCGGCTTACTAAGGTTAGGACCCGACGGGATTATCACTCATTCGCTTCGCGCTAAAAAATGGGGCATTATTAATTTATGATATAAATACGCAATCGATGGAGTGTAGCGAGCAAGTAGGGTTGGATTGATTTACGTCACGCGAGTTTAGAGGCACTTCCCAGTGCTCTGCTGCGCGCACCGTGTGCAGCGGGCGCTATGCAGTGCCCTGAAGCCTCGGTTTGCGCGCTGGGCCCAATCCCAATTCCTACATAAATACCTACTAAGTTTAGGAAAAGCGACCGGAATAAGCTACGGGATAAGTCAAGTATATGAAATCTTCTGAAAAACAGATAAAAAAGCTGAGATATAAGTGCTTCAGTTTCAGAAGATGGACTATATGCAATTCCCACGCCAATGGACTTAGTCATTTGCAGCATAAAAAATGGCCAGCCAATCAGCATTGAGTGAATGTTGACCTGTTGAGCATTGGATGATGTTGAGAATATTCGGAAATACAGGCTAATAAGCATTTGGTATGTTTCGTGAATAACGAAATCAAAGTTTTCAGTTTCCTATCATGGACAATGTTTGAATTATATTTATAAAAAGTCCTACCTATCTGTAGCAACCTTACTATTTTACGCTATAAATTTTGTTTACATTTTCTTGGTTTACATACCATTGGTCACACAATTCGCCAGAATGGCAAATTCTCCACTTTGGGTATGGCCCCCGGAAGGAGAGCCAAATATGTCGCGGAGCTCGGGCGTCGCGTCCACTCATGGGCCGGGCCCAGATCGGGCTAAATGCATAAGTACGTGCAGGCGGCCGGCGGCGCCGCGGCACACCGAGTGTCGCCGCACTGTTGCTGCCGCTTCGGCTGCCCGAAAAAATCCCTGCAGATGTGTTGTAAGCGGAGACAGACTTTTGGACGGATCACGGGCCCCACAGCTGTGCGTAGAATCGGGCCGCAGCACCCTCGCACCGGTCTGCAAACTTTCTTTTTCATATGCGCGCGGCTGCAGATGCAGTCATAATTTTGCAACATCGTACCGCCACACCTGGCTATTAGCTGACATTTTGACCTGTCCCGTCTAAGAGGAAGTCGGTCAAGAGTTGACACACGGGCAACGCTGGATCGATTGAGTCTGCATCATAATCCAATTGTGCATAATCCAATCAGGCATAATCCAAGCACAAAATCAGGCATAATCCAAGCAAAAATCAGGCATAATCCAAGCAAAAATCAGGCATAATCCAAGCACATATGTCGTCCTAAAATCAGGCATAATCCAAGCAAAATTTGCGCAAAATCCAAACGTAAATGCCGCATAATCCAAGCGCCTTTCATCTAACAGACTGCATGTGTCCTGTTATTGATACTTTGAAATGTCACTCTCCTTTGTTGTGCAAGCAATATTTGAAGATGGCGAAATCAAGTGGATAAGCCTGGTCGACTTAGAGCGTGTGAGCATATTGCGTCGCAGGTGCGTAACAGATGAAGTTCAAAAATGGGCAATTGTACACTTTGATGATGCCGTCTGCATGGGTGAGCTTTTTCGATTATCGTTCAATCATTCGCTCATTAGTTTGTTGCCAAAATGGCATTTTTTGGCAGCATAAATGATGAGCTGCAAGGCCTGACACAAAAAAATAAGATTGCTCTATTTTTAAAGAGTAGAAAATTCGATGACCATTTCTACAAATTCATCTACTGCAGCAGAAGGGGCCAGATCGAGTTTTACACCTGTGCACACTGCTGCAGCATTTCCGGCAAGAAAACGCGACCATCTATTCGCATTGTGTGAGTTTTTTGGAAGTGATAGTAAGTAAGAAGTTAAGCACCGCTTTTCATGTCATTGGTGCCAGCGTCAGGCACATTTTCGAGTAGTGAAATGAGAAGGTATTTACACAAGTAAATACCACAAGTAAAATTATCATGTGATATTGACAGTGATTCAATATTTATCAAAATGGGTGGGTGATTAAACATTCTGTAATGGGAAATGGGAATGTAACCCTTTATCATCTATGCTCCTGATGTATATTGATAACAAACTTTCCCCTTATCCACTTAACAGACCTGCGACAGGGGCAATCCTCACCGACCCGGACATCACAACCAAACCACACATCTGCACCCGCGACTTCACTATTCATCCACGTTTCACATTGGCACATGTGCACAGCGACCAGTACTACCGACGGAAAGTGGCAGCATTGCAGAATGGTGAGGATTGTTACCAGAAACCGAAAGCTGCTTTCTGCGATATTAAGGAGGCGGTAGCGCGCGACATTGGCAACAACTTACTGAGGAACCAAGTTAGTATAGATGGGATGTTTCAATATTTGTCATGTTTATCTGATGAATGATGTGAGTCATGCGTTGTTGTGGAATGGTGCTTTGGGATGGCGCCGCTGGCGTGAAATGTAATAAAACAAAATGTTGAATATGAAGATTGTCCCAAAAATTGATATAAATATTTCAGCCATTTTGCGCCATTTTTTGGTATCGTGCCATGGCCGTGTATGTGTCACTCCTTTCTTCAGCTTGAATAATTTTATCACCGCCGCAGGTCACCAACACGTTGGCTCCACTAGCGACGAAGCGCAGCGCACTGCAGCGTGCGGCAGCTTCCAGTGGTGGAAACGCCAGGCGAATTGATGAACTCACCATGAAGCTCAAGGTAGGATTTTTGGTTGTATCTGTGTGATGTTTGTGTTGTGTTATAGGAATTTATTAGGAGTTATAGGACCAATGCCGGGTCGTGTTCCGGGTCGTGTTCCGGGTTGTAAATGAAAAAAATATAAATATTTTATAATATAAATATTTTATAATATAAATATAATATAAAAATATATATTCGGGTCATTTTTGTGAACATTAATTCACTGATTTAGTGTTCACAAAAACGACCCAAGATTGTCAATTCCAATGCCGGGTCCGGTTCCGGGTCCAGTTCCAGGTTGTAAATTTAAAAAATATAAATATTTTATAATATTAAAATATATAAATTTTTTTTTATTTTTTTTATTTACAGGATTTTACAGTTTTTACATCAAAAACAAACACATTGGCAAGGAGAGATGTTGTACCGTTATCCATCCTAATGTAATCAACATGCAGTGGCGCGACGACCTCGACAGCCTCATCCCTGGACGGGCACCTAAATCACGCGAGCGCAAATACATCGAAGCGGACTGGCGTATTGGACAAGCCAAGCAGCAGTTGCGTGAAGGTGCCTATGATGGAAACATTGATGCGTACTTGGAGCACCAGGCACACAACATTGGCTGTTTGAAGGCTTTTGATCTGGTGCGATAAAACTTTTTGTACTGCTTATTGGGAATGTTTGAAAATGTTTGGGAATGTCAAATGTAAGACTAAATATTGAAAACAAATGGCGCGCCCCAACTTTCACTGAATTACACCTTAAAAACAATTTAAAAAATTGATGATGAAAAAAACAACAAGAAAAATGACTTGGAAAAGAAGCGATAAAATATATGCAGTGTAAAAATGCATGTATACAAACTTGACATATGAATGAAGTTTTACCGTTTTATCACAATGTGTTACATAACCAACAAAATATTTCAGCTAGGGGCTGAAGTGGGACAACAACAGCCTCTGCAGGAACAAAATGGGCCTGAACAACTACCGAATCCGGCTGTGCCACAACCGCTGCTGTACCCCGCAAATGCGAACGTACAACTGCACCCGGACGCACGCATGCAGCACATCATACAGCTGCAGAACTTGTTACAGCAGCAGTGGGACCTGCTGCACCATGAGCGTGACACACAGGTGGGCGTAGAACAGGTCTTAGTTATGATATTTACATTTGTGATGATGTCATCTTAAATAGATGTTAGATGTATCGAGTGGGGCGAAAACAATAAAATGGTATAAACAAAATATTATGATTAAAAACTGTGATTTTTGTTCATCATTCAGATGGGTTATGGTAGATTCCATACTAAGCGTGATGTCCGCCGAGTATAATTAAATATTTATGTGCTTCTTACATACCTATATTTGCAGGTGCACCGCGACGCGCAGGTTGAGCAGCCAGCGCATGTCGATGGCGAATTATCGGCGACTGCAGCGGCAATCACCGATGCAATGGAGACGCTAGTGTAAAAACTTTTTCCAATGTTTTACCAGAATTTTACATTTTCTACGTATTTATATTCTATATGTTGATTCGTTTTTGCTATCGCTATTAACCTAATAAATTTTGCACAGCTGCTGACCTGCGCATAAAGTTTACGCGGGGTCAGTCTGTTTTGTATTTACTTGCACTCATATAGCATATTTACACATAGTTGACACGTAAACAAACATCATTACACTAGAGAAGTGCTTGGATTATGCTTAACTTTTGTTTGGATTATGCCTAATTTCTGTTTGGATTATGCCTTATTTTTGCTTGGATTATGCGGCAGTTGGGGGCAAAATAAAATGCATGAAATTGACACCGGAAGTGCTTGGATTATGCGCAAAAATTGCTTGGATTATGCCTGATTGGATTATGCGCAATTGGATTATGGTTTTTCCCCGATCGATTTTACTCAATATATTTATGTGTGAAATACACATTTACGGAGGCTCGGAATCTGATATCATCATAATTAATTTGTATTTTAGAACGAATGATTGCATGGGTCCAAATGTCACAGTGTAATCGAAGTGACTATACACACATTATAATGAGCTCCAGGTGATCAGACTATCAAACACGTTTTACACCTTTCTAAAGTGCTTGTGGTGCAGTACTTTTCATACGTTTGCGTTTTTGCCTAATCTGAACAAAGCGTCATTTTTGCGTGAATTTTGTCAATTTTACGGAAAAACTTGGCAAGTTAGTGCCGAACGGATCGGCGTACAAGCCAAACGGAATCCCTTTGGCGGCTTCCTTGTAGCGCGGTATATGCGGCACCGTACAGAAGGTGAAGCCGTATGCTATGCGTTGCACTGTCCCCACCGGTCGTTATGCGTCGACCCTGTAGCCGTCCGTACGCAGAATTATGTCTTATGTGAAAAAAACAGCCGGTCGGCGTTACGATTCGCATAACTGCGAGTCGGGGCGTGGCGCCATTGCCGCGCTGAGTACATATATGTATAAAGAAACGTATTGATTTGTATTGGTACATGTCTGTTGCAGTGCACTGCATCGCACTGTAGGAATTTGGCAGGTACTCGATCAAAATTGCGTTCAATTGGTATTTAAATGGTTGGTTAGCAAACACGAGATCGTCGCCCAGACTGTATTTGGGGACCATAACTTTTGAGTGGGCCCTCAAAAATCGGCACTTAGCGCGATGCGATTTCAAGCGCTCTCCAGACTCCAACCTATCTTGTCTTCTGTGTGTTTTATTGTCTCTTTCTGGGCCTACCTTTGCTAGTACAACGTTGGTTGTTCTTCTACCTGCATAGTTTCTGTTAATGTATAGTAAACTCGATTCGGTTCTATATTTTCGTTGGGCACAAAATGTTCGAAAATATTTTTCACGGGCTCTGTGTAGTATTTTTCTAGGCAACTCAATATTTCCGCGTAATGAAGCTGCAGCGGCACACTGCACCTTGTAGTGCGGGCGACAGTTGCTTAAAGCTGCGACGGGTCAAAAGTTATTCAACACCGCAGTTCTAAATGACTTTTTTTCGACAATCATTAAAAGCGTTGTTTGATGTTTGCATACGCCGTATTTTTGGCGTATTACAACCAGGGCCGAACTTCAATTTGAACGTAAAACGCATGCGAATACAAATATCGTTGTTTGTGTAAAACAATATTTGAAATTTGACACAATATATTTCGATCTGTTATATTCGAAAAATGTTTATACGCAGCATTTTGACTTTGCGAATTCATTTCCGTTAAAAAACGCGTGAATTTCATGAATTTGCAATATTATTTTTGCTTGGATCTTCTATATTTTGTGTGTTTTGGCTCCAACTTTCTGTCCATTTTAAGCGCGCATTTCTATTCGCATGAACAGGGGGGCTGTTCAAGGAAACGGGGCATTTCCAACAAGGGGCTTCGGAAGTTTTTCACTGTTGGCTGTGCCACTTCGTCGAATTAACATAAATGATCGAGTGAGCTGGATGCATTGAGGGCAACTTTTCTCACTTATATTTCGGCCCTGTGCAGACTATAAATATAAATAGGTACATCTCATTATCCAGGTTTATGTATAAAAATATTATGAATACGTATTCAAGTTCAACCGACGCGCTAGACGACCAACTGGTCGTATTATTTTTGGTAATGTTCTAAGTTTGGATTTCGCCCGGCCGGCAATTTTAGATAGCGTTGGCCGACGTGAAAATTCTGGCGCCTGTGAGCATTTTGCGTAGTGTTTCGATTTCCGTGTCAAAGTGGATGTCAATCGGGAGCGCATTGAATGGGACTGGCTGAAAAACCTGTTGGCAGCAATTAAATTTCGCACTTGTGGCCTGGCGCAAAAAGTGCGCGCAGCGTCGAGAGGCTGTTGACGATAACAGAAGTGCTACCTTTTTCCATCACTACGCTCAACCTAGAGATGGCCGGTGTTTTAATAAACGTTTTTTAAAACATTTGTACAAAACACAGGCATGGAATCGTTTTTTAAAGAGCAGCCAAATTTTTTTTAGTACTTATGCACTACGTATTTTGCAGTCTCTCAATGGCAATTTTTTTACCATTGGTGAGTGTTTTCATTAGTTATGAAGCATTTTAGTGTAAAAGCTTCCATTTGTTCATGCTATTGTGTAATAATAAGCTGTGATATGTTAGTGTAGTAATATCCAGACAATGTGCTCCCACCTTGTACAGCGTGAAACATCACTGTCAATGTGTTACCATTCTTTTATAACCATTTTCAAGCATTTTTCAATGCTGAACTTTACTTGAAGTCACTAACATTAGACAAAAGGCAGTATAATTGACGACGATTGACATAAAAATGTATTATTTTGACTGAAATCACCACTTATAATGCCATCCCATGGCTCCACAGCCATTATATGGCTACATATTTATAACATCACAAATTACTGGCACGTGTCGGGTACACCTAGGTTGACTAACTTATAACCATATTTGAGAACTTTTATAAAACCTATTTATAATATAAAAAGGGCCCGTAAAACATTTTTTCCCATCCATAGTTCGACCATCTGTTTTCCACTTTTTATCGGCATTATATATGATACTTACATATACTTTATTTTTAGATTGCTGGTAGACAACTTGGGTGTGAATGCGCGGCGCCAAGTCAAGCCGAAAATAGGAAACTGCGGCAAAAATTGGTTTCTAATATAAACATTGTCATCAGTTTTACTCATAAATAAGGCGATCAATGACAACAATATCATCTGAAATGTCATGTTTAAGACAAGATTCACAATTGTTTAGCACCATCATCACAGTATTACGTAAATAAATACCAAAACTGAATCAACCAATCCTGTACAACTCAGTCGTATCACGCACACCACCCGCACAAACCGCCCTACTAAAACAGCAAAAGATAAGTGCCCCGAACACAGCTAGCAACGTCGCTGTGGCCAATGTGATCGCTGCGATCAAACCGACGCTTGCACTAGCGCCCAGGCTGCAGAGCCTGGTCTCCTCGTCCAAGGCGTTGGTGGTGTCGGAGTTGATGCTGGAGCCGTCGTCGATGTCCGAGTTGAGCGCGGCGATGAGTCGTCTCAGCTGCTCCTGGTTCGGTCGGTTTGGCCCGCCTGTGTGAAGATGTGCGCTTGAGCTGAAGTCTTCGCAAACACGATTTGTGGCGCTACGCATATTGAATATCTGAGGTTCGGACCATATTCGATACGATCGTCCGAACCCTGGATTAGTGATGGAAAAAGCGCCAGGCTTTTAGCGCCAAGCGCCAAAAGCGCCATGGCGCTTTTCCTACTCACAGCGCCAAGCGCCAATGGCGCCAGAGCAAAATAGCGCCAAGCGCCAAAAGCGCCATGGCGCTTTTCTGGACCTCAGCGTCAAGCGCCAATGGCGCCAGAGGGTAATGGCGCCAAGCGCCAATAGCGCCAGCGCCAAAAAAATTTCTTCAATTCGTTTTTAGAGTTATGAATACATAACTGTGACGTACTGCTGATGTCGATGTAGTCTATTTAACTTTGGCCATAAAAGTTAAATCAACCATGTAATGGGGAAGGGAAATTCTGGAAGGGGATTCAGTGATTAGAAAAAATCTTTCTTGAAATCAATCATCTCTTGTGTCTTAATCATCAACGTTTATCAGTTGAGGCTTAAAATGAAAAAAAGGTGGATACAATACCAGTACATTTTTGTGAGAAGAAAAGGTATTCAAACAAATATGAGGAACTTTGAAAAAAGCACCATTTTACACCTTTGATTGAATTCGATGTAAATAAAGTTGTCTCCTAATATATTAATCGATCTTTTATAAATCATGTCCCAAAACACCCTTACATCAATCAAAATTAATTCAGTTGCCCTCAAAGTTGATCAACTGGACTTTCAATTTCACAGTATCATAGCAATTTTTATAATCAAGGTTGGCGCTTTTTTGGCGCCATTAAAAATGCCGGCACCAGGCGCCAATAGCGCCACCAGAAAATGGCGCCAAGCGCCAAAAGCGCCATGGCGCTTTCTGAGATCCCGGCGCCAAGCGCCAATGGCGCCAGAGCGTTTTAGCGCCAAGCGCCAAAAGCGCCATGGCGCTTTTTGCTGTGGCGCTAGCGCCAGGCGCCAGCGCCATGGCGCTTTTCCATCACTACCCTGGATGACAAACAATACTCACCGATCGGTCCAGAATAGCCAAACTCTGACCAATCGAATACACGCATTTCATCTTCACTTTGCAATTTGATGGCGTTTTCGGGCAAATTCTGATCATCTTCAACTGCAGCGCCGCGCTTCACACGCGTAACAGTCAGACTTGTGGTCGCATTGCACACCGGCGGCTGGGCAGTTTTGCGTTTTTGTACATTTTATGTGCAAATGAATGTGAATGGCAGTGTATTTATGTGATGGCTGGGCGGCCCACATATTTGGTTACACATGCGTGTCTACAGGTTTGTGTCAACTCAGATTTCGGCGACACGTTTCGCAGAGCGATCTCAAATGCATTTGCCAATTTTGTAATTTTTATTTTTCAACATTGCCGCATGTGCATTTGGAGACCGTCCTGCGACAAGTGCAGCCGAAATCTCAGTTGACACAAACCGTGAAGCCGAGTTGACACAGACAAGTTGACACACGTGTGTCAACTGGTATGCGGGGCGGCATTATTCCATCGACCACCACACTCACCGTATCGTCACAGCCACCTTCAAGGTCGACACAGAGTTCAACTTTGCATTGGAATGCTGCCAACTGTTTGTCGGGAAATTTAAATGCGTGCGTCTCAACGGTTGCCAGCAGCCTATCTTCGGCATAGTCCAAATTTCCCATGAGAAACTTGTCAATTGAGCACCTAGGCATGTGGATAATTTATATTTAGGTATGTCGTCATTCAGTTTTCAATTGAAAACCAACCCATTAGCATCGAGCAGTTGCAGTACATTTCCATCATCATCGGTCAGTGTACAATCGACAACTTTCATCTTGAACACACCGGGCGATTGGCTGTCATCGCACTCCCACTTGTGTACAACCTGTGTCAGGTTGAATAAATGGAACTGTTGTCCCCCGCCCCTTCTTACCATAACATAACCAGATTTCAGTCAGTTTGTCCAATTCTGAGTAATGGTTTACAGGTGCCACTCCCAGACCCTGTAAAATGCCCTCTAAAATCGTCAAACGTCATGCAAAGTGTCAAAAGTTGCGTAAAATGCCCTGTAAAATGATAAACGAAGTCTGCCACTTTACACGGAATTTTAGATGACCTTTGCAAGGTTCTGGGGCCAGTTCCGCAAGTTAAAAGTAGAGAGTAAAAATTGGAGAGTAGAGTAAAATGATAAATGGCAAGTAAAGAGTGGAGTAAAAATTGGAGAGGAAAGTAAAAATTGAAAACTACTCTCCAATTTTTACACTCTACTTTTAACTTGCGGAACTGGCCCCTGGAGTGCCCCTAAGGCATCGGAAACTCGCATTGTCACTTGGTGTGTCTCTTAATTATGACTGTTTCTTTTGAACCAAATGTTGAAACCACTTATCGCAAGCACTTATCGTGATCAACACTTGGCTTACCCTATCTCCGACCAGTACGAATCTAGCTGGCGGCCCATCAGGCCCATCAGTGTGCAGCGTGTACTCGCACACGGGCATGGGCGCGTTCCGCGTGACCAAGTCTGTGGACACGGCGGACACGCGCACTTCCTCGCTGACGGTCTTGTCCGCCTCCATGTAGAAGCACGACACCCGG
Organism: Sphaerolaimus hirsutus; assembly: GCA_964036195.1. Classification (NCBI taxonomy): domain Eukaryota; kingdom Metazoa; phylum Nematoda; class Chromadorea; order Monhysterida; family Sphaerolaimidae; genus Sphaerolaimus; species Sphaerolaimus hirsutus. The sequence continues at coordinate 17,170,720 of OZ038451.1, read as the reverse complement.
TACGCCTGGTCGATCTTGGTCAGGAAGTCGTGGTGGAACTGGAACACGACCGTGTTCTCGATGAACATGCCCGGCGGCGAGGTCTGCGATCGATTCCTGGTGTGCTTGTGTTATACAACCGCTGCTCACTACAAAACCTTGCAAACAACAAACTTTTGTCGCGCTGTTTGTTGCGCAGGTAGTGATGGAGTTGAGGGCGCCAGCACTACGGCGCCACTCCATCACTGCCAGCACAATAAACTTTTGTTGTGCAAGAAACATTGCGACAAACGTTTGTCGTGCACAAAAGGCCCTGCACCCACTAGTTTTCACACGAAATTTCGAAAACACATAAATGAGCTTTGAACGTGTTTGAGTTTTCCACAATTAGTCATTTTTAATTTTCGTCAAGTGTAATTGACGGCCACCCCATTGTAGAAAACTCAAATGTGTTCTAAGCTGGTTAGTGAGTTTTCGAAATTTCGTGTGAAAACTAGTGTGCGCCGGCACAATAGCGCCATGGCACAACACCCTTGCCGGCCTGAAATGGCGCCATTCCATCACTACCTGCGCGACAAACTTTTGTGCCGCAAAAAAACATCGCGACAAAAGTTTGTGGTTCGCCAAATATGAATCTTCACCGACCGATCGGCGCCTGGTGGTGCCGCACACGTCGTGCCCCACCGTCAACTGGGCCATGCTCTCCGAGCCGTCGCCCACGCTGAAACAGCCATCTTCGTTGGCCCGGTTCTTCACGTACACCCTGCCTTCGAAGGGGTTTTTCGTCTCCGTTTGGACGCCAATGGAGCCGGGCTCGCAAATTACACCGATGGTCGGATCGCCGCCGGTGCCGGGGATGGGTACTGGGGGGGTGCGAATTTCGTGGAGTTTGCTTTTATTGGATGTGACCCAAACATTCATACCTCTTCGAGGCATAGTCATTAAGGTGGAGTTACAGCATAACGACAAACAAAAGGTGGAACGACAAATAATTTTTCATTTTTCAAGTTTTTTTAATACAAAATTCACGTTCAATACTCAACTTTTCGCAAAAATGTATTATGAAATGTGTAATTCAAATCTGAATGAAAAACGTTGGATGAAAAACGGACCATTCAGAACGAACAGACAGACCAGAAACGTGGCACCTTTTTGAGCACACCTTGTTTCTCAGTGCACTTACTGCCGGCCACCTCTAGCACGGCCTCGCGAGTGGCGGCGTCGAGCGCCTGGAAGTTTTCGATGTTGTAGATGTCTTCGAAATTGTTGTCTGTGATGGCGAGCAGCTGATTGATGTCCACGTTGCCGATGCCCAGCACGAGCAGTTTCACGCCCTGGTCGCGCAGTCGCCTGCGTTTTATTTCTGATTGCGGAAAAATGCTATAACTTTTCGGCTTAAAATGCTTCGCTCGCTCACGTCAATACTTTTACAATTTTCATTTTTCACTGGATTTCTTGTGAACGACGATTTAAAATTACTGCAGAGGGATTAGGGAAAAATTTCAACGAAAAATACTTTTTAGAAGGGTGGAAGAATGTAGGTGTCTGTAATTTCTCATGAGAAACTGGTTACAGTGATCGTCATCGTGTTCAAAAAGAGCGTTTTCAAATCTCTTATTGACATATTCGAACATTTTAACAAAATATTTAGCTTTTTAACTACTCATTTAAAATGTGAAACGGATTATACTTATGCACAATCTTATTTGTTCCCAACACAACGGATAGGCATATCTTCAGGCCATTCTGCGTGAAACATCAAACCGACTTGGCCACGGGCTCGGGCTTGTCCTCGGACACGCCGTCGGTGATGAGCACCAGCAGATCTGTGAAGTCGGGCCGGTTGCCCTCGTGCGCCAGCAGCTCCCGCTCGGCCAACTCCAGCGCAGCGCCGATCTTCGTGGTGCCCTTAATCTGCAGCAGCTGGTCGCGGAACAATTCTGCCCGGGGATTTGTGAGGGGTTAGTGACCAAAATTGCCCGTCATGTATACTGGGCGGACCGCACAATCCTACCATAATTGGATGAATAGAGTCGTGATAAATTTCGTAATCTATTATTCCATAGTAAGAATGAAATATTATGATGAAAACTGTATAACTTTGGTTCATTATCCATAAGGCTTATGGTAGGTTTCCATACTAAGTGTTATGTCCGCCGAGTATAACAAATGTTTACATATTTTAGCTGGTGAGCGTAAACTGTTTAGTAGTCCAGTTTTGCATGGGGACCCCCACATGCAAAACACAGGGTATGTCAAAAACGTATCCGAAATTTGTCAGATTTAAATATGTGAAATGTGAAACTCAAAGCATCACCAAAATCCTGAATATTTGTATTTAGATTTGTATATTGATGTGGCCTACACATAGAGCTCGCACTATGGGATGTTGCTTACTTTTTAACAAACATACACCGTACGTATTTGCTCGACTTTGCCCGTGGAATTATTTTTTCGTCACACTCTTTGAGGGGGAATTTTTCAAGCAGATGCGCTATTTTGGGTATTTACGCGAATGTCATTGAAAAAATTGCCCAAAAAACGAATGCTCAATGCCGGCTCACTCTTAAAGCAATCTTGGTAATGGTTAGTCGCGAGAGTCTCGTCGGTGTCGCACGCGTCCAGCTGCCACTCGACCCTGCTCTTGCCCGAGAACTGCACCACGCCGTACTTGGCGCTGGGCGGCAGGAAGTCGATCGTGTCCGCCAGCCAGTTCTTCAGCAGCACGAAGTCGCCATCGGCGATCGACGTCGACCCGTCGATGACCAGGTAGAAGTCGAAATCACCCTTCAATTCGCACACGCGTTCTGTGATTGCGGAAACAAACGTTTCTGGCTGTAAGGAGACAGCACGAAAATGGGACGCCATATTGTGTCCACACAAGCTAGTTTTCATTGTTCCAGATTGAAAACTCGTTCAGAAACTGAATGGCGACGTAAACGCTGATTGGCGCTTCCACCATCCCGTAACTGACCACTTAGACTCAGCGCACTAGTATTAGGACGCAATCATTAGTTTACAGAAATGATCAGTCCATGAATAACTGTTTTAGGAGATCGACAAGATTTCGGTCGAGTTTCCAAATCGGAACCATGAAAACTAGCTTGCGTGGCGCTATTGCGGCGCGTTTTTCACCTGTCCGGAACTGGGGCGGCACCGTTTGCAAGATGATGCCATTGTCAATTGGGATCGATCTGCCCACGTGAACGATTAATGTGGTCAACAAAAGCCGCATCAGGATGTCGTTCGTGACGCAACGAATGCGGTCCATGTTGGGGGGAAGCTGGCGTGTCTTTTTTGTGTCGCGATATTATAGTGACGCCTCAGAGTGACTGTCTTACCGCGTGGAACTTTGTGTGTGCTCAGCGAACCGTTCCGGTGCCTTTTTGTGGCGTCGTGCGCCGGTTCCCGTTTTCGTCTGCATATCTTGGCGCGCTCGTAACAACCAGCTATTAATTGACCTTCCAATTCCGGTACTGATACTTTGTAGGAACCGCAGTGTCAGTGCGATTGGTACCGCGCGTGGCTACAGCGATGGCAAATTTTGATTAAATATTGAGTGATATGTCTCATCTTTCCCTTTTTATTTATTTGGCTGTAAATATCGCGAAATTCAGGCTTTTCGTATTTTTTTTCTTTTGCTGATGCAACCATATTTTTCACACTTCGCTTCAGCAATGACGAAAAGGTCCTAAAATTAACTACAGATTTCAAGTAATTTTCGTGTGTTCAAATTTTATTTCCATCGTTTACTCGCTGCCGGTAATTTCGAATCTTGAATGCCGTTTAATTTGATCGTCGCGTCAGATAAGCACTCCGACACCAGTTTGTTCTAAAATGATGTGTTGCCGCGTGGCGACCCAAAATATTGCTGTTGATGACATTGGCTGATTGGGGCAGCGAAAATGAATATTGAATTTTTTTAAGTTATGAAATAATGAATTTATGGTTAAGAGAAATTGTTCTGAAGTCGACGGACTTGTCACTAGGTAAATATATAGTTCTGTTCCACTTGGTTTACGATTATTTATTAATGTCTTAAATTCAGATTTGAACTGACTGATTCCGTTCGGTTCGTTGTTTATTTTTTCAGTTCGAACTTCTAATGACAGAACAATCTATTTATGAGCATATTTAAGACCAGTGCCAACATTTCGTAATGTGTTTCATGGCGAGCGTGCAGGATGATTAATTGTTGAACTGTTTCATCACATAAAATTAGATAGAATTTTGTAGTGAAAACGGCTATCAAACTTCCACCTTCCTCCAACAAATTGTCAATTTTTTCAAAGGAAACATCAGACACTGAGAAAGTCATAAGCAAGCACACAGTTCACTACTCAAAACTTCTCACAATGACCTATAAAAATCGGCACAAGAGCAGCGTGGACAATCAGACCGAGCAGTGGCACCAGCAAATTGAGCAGCGACCAGACGAGCGGCGACCCAGCGAGCAGTCGGTGCTGACCGGCAGCATTCAGCTGATGCGGCTGCGACGCTCCTGCCACTTCACAGTGCTACTAAATTAGGGTCCTGTGATGGGCGTGAAAAAGTGCCGTCGCGGCAAGGAGTTTTGAGCTTGAGGGGCTGTTTGCGAATCCCGGAGAACGGGGGGTGGGGCTGAGCCCCCCCCCCCCTAAAATCTTGCCTTCAAAGTGACGGAATGACGCCATCGCGCTAGCGCCATTCCTAGGCGCCACGCCGTGGCCCCAATGGCGTTGGCGCTGGTGCCAGAAACCCCTGTAGTATGTAAATAAATTGTTTGAGTGCATTTTCATGGATTTGTGTTTATGGTGACTGATCTAAAGAAAATCTAACGTGCCTAGGGGTAAAATGCGCGCTTTCGCGCAACATTTTCACGCAAAGGTAAAAAATTTGATCCCAAAAGTTGCATTTCCTGGTGTTTTTCCAGTCTGACCAGTCCAAGGGGGGGCTGCAGCTCATAGTTGTGAATACATATTTACATTTACTCAAAAAGTACATATACTCGAGTATTGAGTAAATATGTTTATGTATACTTCGGAAAAAGTACCTTTACTCGCTTTTACGTAGGTATACTTTTCAAAGTACAAACAACGTATTTCAGATAGGCTTTATTATAGGCTTTTTCAAGGCTGAGATGGGGAAGAAAGACGAAAAAAGGGAAGAATAGTGAAAAAATGGCTGAAAATATGCACAAAACACACTATTGAATTTGACGGTAAAAATTGTCAAAAAGGTACAAAAATGAGTGGTTTTAAGTGAAAATTAGAGCAAAATTCCAAAAATACTCACTTTTACGTTTTCTACGGGGAAAAGTATTTTACTCATGTTTACTCATGGGTAAAAGTAAAAAAAAATTACTTTACTTTTTCTGTACTCGGGGTGAGTAAAAAATAAATATTTTACGTTTATGCTTTGAAAAAGTTCGGTACTTTTAACAACTCTGCTGCAGCCTTTGTGCCCCCCCCCCCCGCTGGATACGGCCCTGCCTCGCGGGGTAAATAATAGCAAACGGAAATTGAAACATTTTCGAGCTATCGAAAATATCATGGGAAAACCTGTAAAAATCATATTTCTCAAATGGTATAAAAATGAGTTTAGTATTTTTTGGCCTTGGGCCACAAAATCTTCGTCAATATAAAACCCAGCGATGAATTCATGTGAAAAATAGGTAAAATAGTGAAGATGACATCCGTAGGGACAGCTACTGCTGGGAAGCTGTCGCTTATCATAAAGTTTTAAAAATTGGTCGAAAGCACTCACTCATAATCTAGGTGAAATTCGAACGTTTGATACACATTTCAAAGAAATTCGGAAATTTTTAGAATACTGGCAATATATTTCAAGGAAATACGGTGAGAGTGAGACGCTAGGTAACTATTGATTGCTAGTCTTTGCTTTGAAATGTTGCTGGTCAGCACCTGTGTAAAATATTTACACCACACCACAAATAAAGCAGTAAAGCCGGAATTAGAGCTCAGCGTCGATTCGACGTGAAATGACGACGTAAAATGACGTCGTGAAATTAATTACACGAGTGTGGATCATGCTACGGGTCTACAATTTTCTAAGGATAATATATGAATCAATACCTTAATCGTGTCCAATACTGTCTGTTATCAGCCACAACTAGAGCGAATTGAAAAATTCAATTTTTATCATTTCACGTCATCATTTTACGTCAGGGAACTAACTTTACATTTCACGTCAACGGTTGCTTGCAATTTAGGTATTGATTCATATATTATCCTTAGAAAATTGTAGACCCGTAGCATGATCCACACTCGTGTAATTAATTTCACGACGTCGTTTTACGTCGTCATTTCACGTCGAATCGACGCTGAGCTCTAATTCCGGCTTAAAAATCAACAAGAAAGCTCAAGATGAGAGTCTGTTTTGCTGGAAAAGCCCTTTGTGGCATGGAGATTTATGTGAGTTTGGGTAATGAAAGTTGACGGGTATTTTCAGCACATTGTCGATTCTGCAAGTGAGCAAGTGAACACAACTCGCAGTGGTATTTTATTTAGAAGTCTAGTCTCGAGTTGTAAGCGATAAGTGAAAATATTGTGAAAGGTTGTATCATCACAAATAGCGTTCCAAACAAGGAGAAATTTTTGTGAAAATAAAAAAATCACTTTGTTCAGTATTTTAAGTATGGTATTACAAGTATTTCAGATGCAGTATTGGTGTTATGATAAAACTGTAACCTATTTCACTTTTCAGACCGGTGCCCTCGTGATGGGTTGCATCATGGTTCTAACGTCACAAGTGATGCAAAAGCAGCAGCGCTGACTATGCCAACAGCATTTCCACCCTGTTCTTTAGCGAGAGTGATGGGTGCTACTGCAAAGTTACCCTGGGAAGCCCTCAGGGGGATCCTCCACCAGTAGCTTCTGCCACGTTTGTGTCCACTGGCGAAAACGTGTCCCCCCACATGTTATTGATAATGCACAATGCAAAACTTGGGTCATCAACCCACTTCGTGAACCATGGGTGAAGCGCCATGTCGCTTCATTTCATTTAACTCAACTCCCTACCACAATTGGCGACGCGCGTCAAGGGTATATAAATACCAACAATAACGAAAAAAAGAAACAATCGAGATCCGGTAAATATATATGCGGGAACAGATTTGAGAGATTACTGACAAGGCAAGAAAAAAATATGCATAAAACGCTTGTCTGTTGTATCTACCTGTTGCATCATCTATTTTTTGACTCCAATGACCCACTACACACCACACACGCAAAGTGGCACGGGCGGTTCGGACATGGTCGGAATTCAAAGGCGGAATTAAAAAGAGGGGTGGAATTCAAAATCGTCCGAACCGACCCAACTTTCAGTAGTTTTTCAGCCTTGTCGTAAATAAAATCGTCTGAACCGACTTTACAATTCCACACGGGCGGAAATTAAAATGTCCGGACCCGCTCATTACACTTTGCAGTGTGCGCAGCGCCAATGAGATGGGAAATGTTACTTCATGGTCAGCTGATCACCCCCCCCCCTTCTGGTGCCAATCCCAGACCCTGTAAAGTGTCAAATGTCATGTAAAATGTCATATAAAGTAAAATATCAATTGTCATGACAAATGCAAAGTGTGAATTGTAATGCAAAGTTCGGTAAAAAATCTTTAATTTTTTCATTGACATTTTACATGACATTTGACACTACTTTACACTTTACAGGGTCTAGGAAAACTTTCCGGTGTAAGTAAAAATGTTTCCTTCAGCCAAACTTACCTAGGTGCATACTTTCTTTTCTTTCTCGAAAATTGTGTTCTGGTGGATCAACATTAATTTTCTTTAGACATTTACCTATGTAAGAAATTTTAAGGGCTTCATATATTTGAAAAATATGCCTACAAAGATGTTCAAAATTCATATTTTCGACTTTGATCACTGGGAAGTCAGTGTATTAAACAGTAGTTCACGAATGAACAAGATGTAGGTTGGCAAAAAGTAAAAGTGATGTGCTCTGCATCACTTCACTGTCATTAATCGGTTTTGGGAGTGCGTATGGATGGTACGCCCGTTACAATGATTTTTGGTATGTTACAACTTCTGTGTGCGAGCTGCTAACATTGATTGCTGGCGTCCTCCTGATCGTTGTCTTCATAACGAAGGATACACCTAACCCAATCATAGCAGCGCTTGCATTCTGGTTTAATGTGAGTCGTGTGGTGATGGACAAGCGCCAGAAAAACGGCGTCATGGCGCCATTCAGAAACATGGCGCCGCGCCAAGCGCCACAGAAAGAGCGTCATCCAATTTGCTGTAATACCTATTTAATAAATAATTCCACTCCTTGAATCATTCTCCTTGCGGGATTTCCTTCCTTGGATATTCAATTTCGATTCGGTAATATTTAAATCAGATGTTTTTATAAATCTCACGTAGATCAAGAATACCGTATTTCTCGAAATACCCCTCGGGATGATTGTTTCAGAGTGAGAATTTTGAGGGGGTTAAACGACAGGGGGGTATTTCGAGGGGGGGGGCATATTATTTCGAGAGAAATTTTTTGAACACACAGGTAGTTATTTGCTGTTTGTAACGTACGCAGACGTAGAAAAATACAACAGTAATCGTATGTATGTAGATCGATGTAAAATAAGAGAGTATGTAGATCGTATAAAATAGGTTCTAACGTAAATAGCACAATCATTGTTTTTAACGTGTGTTTCTGCATTGTCCGAATCACAAACCGTAGCTTTTGTCATACGTTCTCTTTACACTCAATTTGGGGGTATTTTTAGTGGGGTGCTAATAAATTCATAGTGGCCATTTTGAAGGGGGTATTTCAAGGAAATATGGTAGTTAGATACCTATGCAGATAAACAGTAAAATCCCACAACATCGTTTCATAACAATTAGACTAATAAAGGGAGCTTTTATTCATAAACAAATTTTTTTTTTGAATTTTTAGTGGGTCCACATCGATAGTGTCTGTGTGCTCAACATCTACGGTACTGTGCGTCATCTTTGTGCGATTCTTTAGCCAAATAAATGTTTAGTGTACAAAAATAGTGGCCACACAAGCGAGTTTTCATGGTTCCAATTTGAAAACTCGTTCAAAAACTGAATGGCGACGCGAACGCTGATTGACGCTTCCACCACCCGCAACTGTGACCACTGAGACACAGCTCACTATTATTATCATGCAATCATTAGTTTACAGAAATAAGCAGTCCATTAAATAGTGTTTAAGGAGATCGACAAGATTTTGATTGAGTTTTCAAATGGGAACCATGAAAACTAGCTTGTGTAGCGCCAATATTCACTAGAAATTTGTTAATGGTCGCAGGCGGTTTGCGTGCTACTGGTGCTCTCCGCCGGGGTGATCACTATAATACTGCTGATCGTATGTGTGGCCAGATACGGCGGTTCATTGTGTTATGTCGAAGCATACATAGCGGCTATCATCTGGTGCCAGTTCCGCAAGTGGAGAAGTGAGAAGAAAAATGACAAAAGTGAAGTAAAATGGCTAAAGCGAAGTGAAGTGGCAAGTAAATGTGCAAAAGCGAAGTAAAAAATAAAATTAAAAGGTAATTTCTTTTCGCTTTCGCCATTTTACATCTCACTTCTCCACTAGCGGAACTGGCCCCTGGTACTTCATTCACACGACTCTGAGCTTCTGGTTCGCAGTGGCTAGTTGGGACATTCGACAGGCCCAGAAGGCTGGCCCCCTGGCCTTCTTCCAGCCGTAGTCGCGTCACCGCAGAGGACAAATGTGACCCCTTGTGACCAAAGACTGATTAACTCTTGCAAATGTATGACTGTGTCTGTGATGACCAAAGTGGAAGTGACACGTAATTTCTGCTGCAGGTTGAATAACCTTGCGAACTGGTGCAATAAACAATTCAAGAATTTTCCGGTTTGACATAACTCATGGGTGTATAATTTTCGTCCGTCAATAGATGGGGAAACTGCGGGAGGCTTCTTCAAATCGATTGAACTCAAACTCAAATCCTGAACCATGCCCAATGATGGCAAAAAAACCCTACGAAACACGGAAACTCACTGAATGCAGAACAGTACCCTTTTCACCGAAACAAGGAACAAGCAGATGTTTAACTATTGTTTTTAAGATGAAAGACTCAAATGTTCATATCTGAAAACGCAAAAACACAGTGCTCACCAAAATGTTTGGTGAGTGTGCCCTCTATGGCATTTATCCACCAATTATCCGCAGCGTTTGTTCCAAAAATGTCATGTTCCAGTACGTGTGTAGGCTCCGATTCGGAGAGGAAAGTCGGATCTTGGCAGTTAGCCAAAACAGACGTTTGGATACACTCGATTGTACACATACATCATATTCATGTGTCAATTAGTGTGTGGGCTGCCATCAGCTACCATTTCCGGTCACTTAATCGCATTCCGCGGCCATTATCACGTAGACAGGAATCCTGCGTCTTTTACTCTCGATTGAACGATATCCAAGAGTATCCAATACAAACTTTGACTTGGTGCAAGATTACATATTGTAGACCCGATCCTTCAGAGATACCCCGTATGACAGGTTGCAGCCGGTCAAACGTTTTCAAATTGCTGAAAATATCAATAAGATAGGCTAAAAATAGGCATATAACCTGTATATACCGTATATCCTTGAATAAATCCCCTGGGGAGTTATTTTTTGTCAGAAGTTTTTGAGGGGGGTTTATTTGAGAGGGTGAAGTTATTTGAGGGGGAGTTATTTTTTCATCAGAATTTTCATTTCAGTAAAATGTATAATTTATTTACTGCACAAGTGGGGTAAATTTGGTAACATAATCATCTGTAGGAGTACAATATTCACAATTGAAGCGGTGAAGTCAATCTTACTAAACCTGGCTGCAAGATAATAATTAAATATATAAACATAGACATATTAAATACATAAAACGTCTTCTGTAAATGTGAAATGTTTTCTACATATCAAGGTTGGGGGAGTTTTTCGAGGGGGGAGTTATTTTTTCCTCACGCTAACAAGAGGGGGACTTATTCGAGAGGGGGAGTTATTGAGAGGGGGAGTTATTCGAGAGGGGGAGTTATTGAGAGGGGGAGTTATTCGAGAGGGGGGAATTATTCGAGGATATACGGTAGATGAAAATTGAAAATTGGCGAAATGGTGCAAATTTAGCGATTTTGTGTAAAAATTGGGTAAAAATCGCTCAAAGTACAACACGCAATCAGTAATTTGGACGTTGGCCAACTGATCCGCTCATTATTTCTTAAAAAAAGAAAATTAGAAAGAAAGTCGTTGCGCTCGTCGGTCGGCTGTCGTGCAGTTCGCCCTCGCCATGGATGTCGCTGCCATCGTCTCGACTTTGCTGACTTTCATGGTCATTTGTGTTTTTCTATCGCTCTGTGCGAGTGTCACAGTAGGTGATGTGGTGTGACGGCAAATTTAATGTATATCTACACGTGGTAATCGAAGAGTTCCGTTCATATGCGCCCAATCTACAGAGGGAGATCCACGCTCGTAATCGTAATTAGCGAAATCGTACTTGTGGTTCCTCAGCTTGTTTAGAAAGTGCACAAGTTTAAGAAATTGTATCATTTCCAAAAGTGCACGCCGGCCGCAATCCCCATGCAAAATCGGGTTTAATGTCTAAAAGTGCATCCGTTTATTTCAAAATGTATTGTTTTCAGGTATCTGAAAAGTGCGGTAAGCTTTGTCTATCAAATGCCACTTTCAAATTCAAATGCCACAAATCAAATTCAAAATTTTTGGACTTGTGCACTTATGGAATGAAAGTGTTCAAATATCAACGAGGCGTTATGGGATGGAAAACGCAGTGTGAGTGTCCCGTGCTAGGGGCTATCACACAGCAATGGCGAATTTCGTATGAATAAGTAGTCGCCGACAACCGTTCAAAATGCGACTCAGTCGATGAAATGTACATATCCAAGAAAATATGTGCTTAATAATGTTTTAAACAACCTTTCTCTTTAATTATTGCAGCTGTGCTCCATGTGCTCAGTTAATGCGAAAAGGGCCTCACCCAGTTATGTGGAGCGTCCATCAAATGAAAAAGACTTCAAGAAGCTTCTGCGCACCAAGAACAATGTCATGGTTCTATTCACGAATGGGCGGGGTCTGTTCATGTTATTAGCACTTAAAAAAATGTTTTTGCAATACTCGTGGCTAAAATCTGGAAACCGTAGGGTGAGATGACGGTGGTCAAATATTTGTCCATCAAATATTTGGAAAAAATATTCTGATTCAGAAAATGACCCCCATAAAATATTTACCTCCGATCAATTCATTACAGAAAATGTCCCATAAAAATTCATCTAAAGTAAAGGCCCCTTTTTATTTTTTCTACCATCCCGTGTGTTTAAATAAATTAAATTTCACAGTGCGGCCATAATTCTGATTGAATTTTACATTCGTTGTTATTTCCAAATTGTTTTGTTATCATTATTTCAAGCGAGACTCTTGAAACGTGAAAATTTTCTGGTGAATAAGACTTGTATAATATTTGTTAGTTGTCTATTCTGATGTTAAAATCACCCCATCTTCACTGACAGATGACAGCGCCCAAGTGCGGAAGCATGTAGCCTTGCTGGAAGACGCCGCTCCCAAAGTATACGGCAAAGGCACTCTGGCTTTGGTCAATTGCGAGTCAGTTACCTTTCATTTCCACAATGTAGAGGTGCTAGGTTTGTATTTACCTGACCTTAGTGTTGTCTCGATGGCTCGACATTTTTCTGTTTACTCCGCCTGGTCCTGAAACTGACGACATATATTTATGGAGTTTAGATCCATCAACACCCATCACTCTCAAAATCACTAAATCAAAAATCCGCCCCCCCCCCGGTCCTCCCCTGCGTACGTCTTTGGACCTATTCTAATTCTAATAATTCCCAATCTACGCGTGTTCCCAATCCCCGGCTTAAACACCCTCGTTTTTCAGGTCGGCCGATGGGCGCAAGTTGTGCAAAAAGATGAAAGTGACACCGTCGCCGACCATCCTCAAACATTACCAGTTGGTTCTATTGATTTTGTCTATAAATCATCGGGTTTCAGATTGGAATTTGTAGTTTGTGTTCGAACATTTTTTTGGAATCGGAACAAATAACGGAAAAATAAATGTGAAAAAGGTTAGGCCTGCCTATGGTTGGAAAAAACGTTTTTTTAACTCGATGTTTTAAAAAAAACGTTTTTTTTATTAATAAAAAAATGTTTTTTTTAAAAGCTCCCAGATATGACCTTGTGTCAACATATATAGGTAGGTATATAAGACAGTGGCAATACTCTGTGATGTTATATATGACCATACAATGGCTGTGGAGCCATGGGATAGCATTATATGTAGGGCTCGAAACTCGATTTTTTTCAAACTCGTGTTCGAGTCTCAACCCCAAAATTTTTCCGGGCGAGTCGAGTCATGCGAGTCAGTGAAAAGTCGAGTCGAGTCGGGGAAAAATCTCGAGTCTCGAGTCGAGTCGGATGCATTACTTTTTCACATGAATCTTGCAGAAATTTCAGATACTGGTTCTTCAACCAATGTTTTCACACACTCTAATGCCAACGATTGATTTTAATATCAAGATAAAGCAAAAATATAACATTTTGTCACACATGTTCACCTTCTTGATGTTGCCGCCACAAACAAAAATGAAGCCAGCCTGGGGATGGAAAACAACATCTTTAAATGACCTGGTTTTTCAATGGCAGAGATTTTTCCAATTATACCTATTTTAATGGGAGTGTTTGTTTACAGAGGCTGGTGACTAGGGTGTCAAATTTCCGTTTTCCGTTTCCGTTTTCCGCAGGCAAATTTTTTCCGTTTTCCGTTTTCCGGCTGCTGAAATTTTTTTTCCGTTTTCCGGCAACTTTTTTTCTGTTTCCGTTTTTCCGGCTCATTTTCCGTTTTCCGGCTAAATTTTCAGTTTTTCCGCCTTTTTTCCATTTTCCGCCTCAATTTCCAGTTTTTCCGCCTTTTTTCCGTTTTCCACTTCAATTTTCCATTTTTCCGCCTCATTTTACCTTTTTCTGGCTCAACTTTCTGTTTTATTATCAGCCAAACTGGTAAAAATTCATGCAGATCAATGATTTGAAAAAATTTCTGTTTCCAGCAAAATTACTGCAAATTTTTTCCACTACCAGCAAAATTTCAGCAAATTTTATCCGTTTTCCGGCAAAATTTCAGCAAGTTTTTCCATTTCCGTGCAAATTTGATTTTTCCGTTTTTCCGGCCTCTTTTTCTGTTTTCCGGCCGCTGAAATGTTTTTTCCATTTCCGTTTCCGTTTTCCGCCAAGTGCAAATTTTTTCCGTTTTCCATTCCGTTTTCCGGCCGCTGAAAAAAATTTTCCGTTTCCGTTTTCTGTAAAAAAATTTTTTTGACACCCTACTGGTGACCCTGTAAACTGCACTGTAAAATGTAAAATGTCATGCAAGTGTCAAGAGAAGGTGACGACGACACATACTGCCTAGACATTGTTGCATTCATATTCATTCATTCATTCCAATCCAATAGTGAAGTTAAATCAACTACCATATTTCCTCGAATTACCCCCTGGGGGGTGTATTTTTCAGAGTGGAAATTGTGAGGGGGGTATTTCAAGGGGGGGGGGGGGTTATTATTTCGCCAGAAATTTTTTGAAATCCCAGTACTAAATTGTTGTTTGTAACTTAAACAAACGTCGAAAAATGCAACAAACTGCCATTTATAACACTCTATGGACTTATATATGTATGCAGATGGTATATTACCGGTTCTAACAACACAGTCATTGTTTTTAACTTGTGTTCTGCGTTTCCCGGATCACAAACCACATTACGTTCTCTATACAGTAAATTGGGGGGGCGGGGTATTTTGAGACGGGAGGTATTTCGAGGGGGGTGGTATTTCGAGGAAATATGGTACATTACATCTTTTTGGGTCAGTGCCAACATTGTGGAATGTATTTGACGTGGTGTGTGTGTATCATTCTGTAGAATTGTATAGCAACTTGAGTTGAGAAACTTGACTTTAGACATCATTGAATAGACATGACAAGCAATCATATATGCTGCATGCAGTGCGGAAATGCGCGCTTGCGCGGAAAATTTTTGAAAAATATGTTAAAAAGTCATATCAAAATAGATATTTTTGATATGATTCAATGGGAAACCCCAGGGCCGTATCCAGGGGGGGGGCGGGGGGGCCCCTCCCGAGGCGAGACCAGAAAGTGACCGGAAAATGCGACTTTTTCAACGTCAGCGTCAAAAATTTTGCGCGCAAGCGCGCATTCTTCACCAGACATCAGGTATGGTCATCAGATTTGCTCCATGTAACCGCAAATCGCTATAAATACACTCAATGTTGAACTTTTCGCTGTTTTGTATGTATATTTACATACATATACAGCATTCCATGGCGCTGGCGCCAACGTCAATGGCGCCATGGCGTGGCGCCTACTAATGGCGCCAGCGCCATGGCGCCATTCAGCCACCATGTAGCCCCCCCCCCCCCCCTCGCCGGCCTCCGTAACCAAGCAGCCCCCCCGCTCAAAAATCCTGGATACGTCCCTGGGAAACCCCGACTCGAAATTTGCTGAATTTTCGAGTCGAGTCGGGCAAAAACCTCGAGTCTCGAGTCAGGGTCATATTTTTCCGGTCGAGTCGAGTCGGCACCCCATTTTACCCTCGAGTCACGAGTCGAGTCGAGTCGAGTTCGAGCCCTAATTATATGTGGTGATTTGTGTCAAAAATATCCATTTTTTTGTCGACTTGTTATATCGCTTTATGTTCGTATATCGCCTTATAGTCAAATGTTCGTGACTTCAGGTGAAGTTTGGCACGGAATAGTGATCAAACAAGGTTATAAAAGGAGGTTGTTACTTTGGGAGTGAAGTTACACACTGGAGGTACATCGGAAGCTCATTACCTCAATATTATATACTACAGCAACATATGACGGCTTATTAACCCATGGTAGCACATAGAAATGAATGCTATTATACTAAAAATGCCACAAAACCAATGAAAACGACCACCAATGTCAATTTGTGTATGAAATTGCGCGCTTGCGCGCAATCATTTTGCAAAATACCCAGTGCTTAGTACTAAAAATTTCGGCCGATGTTTTAAAAAAAAACATTTCGGACGTCATGTTTAAAAAAAAATGTTTAAAAAAACATCGGCCAACCCTAGGTCTGCCTACATGCGAATTGCTTGAAGGACCAATTTTTGGTGGTATTTTTTTATCCAAAATTTATTATTTTTTTGAAGATGTGTATTCCGCTTCCGCAGCCATTAAAACCTTCGAACGCACAACTGAAAATTCCTGTGTATTGGTGGAATCGGTCGCCAGATTTTTTTCCTTAAAGTATTAGAACGGATTTCAAGTAATAATAACCTGCAACGCGCAGCAACGGCGAGTACCACAAGGACTACGACCGGGGCGACAACGCGCAGTCGCTGGGCAAGTTCATGGCCGACCCCAAGGGCGACCTGCCGTGGGACGAGGACCCCACCGCCACCAACGTGAAGCACGTGCAGAGCGACAAGGAGTTCGGCAAGCTGCTCAGGGCCGAGACGCCCATGCTCGTCATGTTCTACGCGCCCTGTGAGTTGCGCATTGGATTGTGGTGAAACGCTTGTCACTCAAATGTTTGTCGCCGGCGCAGGGTGCGGCCACTGCAAGCGCATGAAGCCGGATTACGCCGCCGCTGCAGTCGAACTGAAACCATCAGCCGTTCTGTTTGCATAGTGTCGTGTCGTTACGTTTTTCTGACATTATTTAAATTGAATTTCTGCGCAGACGCTGGCAGCCGTCGATTGCACGAAGCCGGAAAACGAAAAACTGCAGAAACAGTTCGCCATTTCCGGCTATCCCACGCTTATTTATTTTGACAAGGGCAAGATGATGTTCAATTATGGCGGCGAGAACAACAAAGATTCTATCATAAAATGGATGGAAAAGTGGGTTTATCAGCCATCTCAATCTAAAAATAATAAACTGCGCATGATCAAGTGTATTCACTGTTCCGGGTTTTTTCCCACTGAAACCGCTGTCTCAAAAGAAATTTTTTTAGTTTGATTATTTTATTTCAACAGTAGTTTGTTATTTCAGTAAATATCTACCCGGTATTTTAGTCATAGTAAATGTAAGCATGCATTTTTTTATTGAACAACGTTTTGTTGAAAATATCATTGTTAAAAAATCGTTTTAACTCGTCTGAACGAACTAATAGGGGCGAGTGGAACAATGTAAATACTGCCACTCGTTTTTCATACATGCTGACTCAACAAGATTTGGGAAGTTTGGAGAGAAAAAAGAACTTTTTTAAGGGATCGTTGAGAATAGATGAGGTTTGTTTCCCAATTTTCAGTCCGCAACCACCAAAAGCGGCTGGCGAGGGCCAGGGTTCAATCGAACGCGTGTGGGCTGAGGAAGCGCCCGAGATCACGCACTTGACCAAGGACACGTTCGACGAGGTGATCGCCGCCTCAAAGTCTGTCCTGGTCATGTTCTATGCACCATGTGAGTTCCATGTTGTTGGGCTGGGGAAAGTGTCCTGTTTGACATTTCTTTGACAAGTACATCGTTGAAGTGATGTTATAAATGCTGTGCTAAATTTACCCATCGTGATAAGTTGATAACAAGGTTTTGATGAAATGAAATCTCAAACTCAGGAACATTCAAGACCACAATAACACTTAAAATTTCAAATCACCTTCCATTTTACAGGGTGCGGGCACTGCAAATCAATGAAGCCGGACTATGCAGTTGCAGCAACAGAAATCAACTCGTGGAACAAGCCGGGCGTGTTCATCGCCGCGCTGGACGCCACGCAGGCGGACGATTTGGCCAAGAAGTACCAGTTGCAGGGCTTCCCGACGCTGATGTATTTCGAGGATGGAGAGTACAAGTGGAACTTCGACAAGAGGCAGAAGGATGAGATTGTGGAGTTTATGAGAAAGTTAGTGTGCAATTATCCCATCGAACGTTTTGAACACGCGCGTTTGTGCCCCCGCACGTTTTCCTAGTCTGGTAAATATATTTTACATTTTCAAAAGACGGTATCTTTTTCTTCGCTACTTTGCGTTACCATTTCCGGACACTGCGTTCCGGTTTTTGTTTCTGTTGTCAAAAAACTGCACAACATTTTGTGAATTCCCGCCCGTGCGGCTTGCAGCCCGACTGAACCGCCGCCGCCGCCCGTGCCTGAATCACCATGGCGGGAAGAAACCAGTCATGTGGTGCATCTGGACGGCGACCAGATCAAGGCGACCTTGAAGAAAAAACGCAACGCCATGGTCATGTTCTATGCGCCATGTTGGTGAATGGTTTCGAATTTCGATCAGTTTTGATTTTTGGATAGCTGGGGTTTCGCGCATCGCCCCCCCCCCCTCATTCACAGGGTGCGGCCACTGCAAAGCGGCCAAACCGGAGTTTACGAAGGCCGCAGATGCTTTCAAGGATGACAATCGGGTCTGTTTTGGGGTTCATTTTCATGGAGCACATTCATTGCGTTTTTCTCTTACTTTGTCTAATTTCGTAGATTATGTTCGCCGCGGTCGACTGCACGGCCGAGGGAAACATGGACTTCTGCGTGGAAGAATACAAAGTCTGTGTAATTCCTTCGTGATCGTCATCTCACCCAGTGGCCACTCCCAGACCCTGTCAAATGTCAAATGTCATGCAAAGTGTCAAAAGTCATGTGATATGCCCTGCAAAATGACCGTGTTGCCATTTTGCAGAACATTTCACAAGACTTTTGACACTTTGCTAGACATTTTACAGGGTCTGGGACTGCCCCCAGAATCACATCTAAATACGTTTGCATTGCGCAGGTGTTCGGCTACCCGTCGCTGCAATACTTCGCGTACGGCAAGCAGGGCAAGCCGGTGGAGGTGTCCGAGCGCACCGCCACCGCCTTCATGCGCTTCATGGCCGACGAGGCTGGCGTCGAGCTCAATCCCGATGTCATGCCTCCGTTGGTGCATTTTAGAGAATTGATTGATTTTTGTCATCTAGGAGCTGGCGGGGGGATGGATTTTTTCAATGGACGCTGATTGTTTTCTCTTTCCGGCTCCGGAAGTCTGCAGTCATGAACTGGCATTCAATTTCGGGTGTCAAAACTTTGGTGTAGTTGAGATAGCAAAAATTCGCAAAAAAATAATAATTTGAAACAGATTAACATCATAATGTGAGGTTATTTGACATTTTTGGTGTCTGGGACTGGGACTTGCAGATGAATCCCTCCCATACACACCGTTTCTTACAGTCAGAATTTCTGCGACAATCAACCAATTTCAGCTATACTCCGCCACCGGAGGACATTTGGCCCGCGCCAGTTTTAGACCTGGGTGCCGATGATTCCCTTCAAAGCGCCATTGCAAAGTACGACAGAATGCTGGTTATATTCCACGCACCGTGGTGTCCGCACTGCAAAAAAGCTAAAGAGCCATTCGTCGAGGCTGCTGGCAAACTGCCAGAAGGCTTAAATAGAGCCATGGCGGCTGTTGATTGTTCCAGATTTGCAGGTGTCTTTGGGCTGATAATACACTTTTTGTATTTATATTTTTGCGTGTGTGATAAGTGGAACCGCACAATATCTCGATTTAACGTCTGTGTGAGATGACACATTCGTTGACCGCACACGGTAGCCAAAAATGTCTGATGTAAATAATTTCTCAGAAGTAATTTCTCGTGCGAGTTGAAATTGTTTTAATTTCCACCATTTTTCAACTCGCCTGTAAAGTGGCGTGTACACGGTATTCATGTCATCGAGTCATCAACCATGTTTCTTTGTTGGAATGACAATTTTGATGCTACCTGCGACAACATCAGCACATGGGCCTGACGTGATACGCACAACGAATTGAATCTGAAAAAATTTGATGGTGAATTTTTTGAAATGTTTTTTATTTGTCGCAGTCAATGCAAATCGGCGAGGCTTCACAAAGTTTTCATTTTGGTTAGGCGCGTGCCTCAGGCCCGCGTGAACCGATTTTTGTCATAACCAGCCACGACGCAAAATCTTCCATTTTCGTCGCAAAAATGTTGTTTATATGAAAAAAAGACCTAAAAAGGTACATGGTCATGTACATTTCAGAATTGTGCAAGTCGTCCGGCGTGAGCGGCTACCCCACGATGCACGTCTACGCCGACGGCAAGTTTCTGCGTGTCCACGGCGGGCCCAGGACCGCCGATGGGTTTTATCAGGCTGTTATGAGTGATGATGCCGACGTGGCTGATCCTGGCGCTGGGGAAAAGGCCGTACCAAAGGATGAGGAACCAAAGAAAACCGTACCAAAGGATGAGGAACCGAAGAAAACCGTACCAAAGGACGAGGGAGCAAAGAAGGCCGAACCAAAGGTTGAGGAAGCAAAGAAGGTCGAGTTGTGAGGTTGTTACTGTTTTTGTAGGCTACAGGAATTTTACATTTATTTTTTATCGTTTTCAATATTTATTTATCTATATTGTGTGTGTTTGTGTTTATGTTTTTGTATTTGTACATATGATGGGTCTCTTCATTCCAAAAGTCCACCTGTTTCCATTAGTTAGAATACTCCTTTAAAAAAGTTTGGCTCCGGTCGCGTTCGAGAAACAATTTTTACCCTACACTTTTCATAAACTTTTTCGTGCACACACGAGTTTTATCCAGTTTTGTGGACGCTGGATATCTATCAAAAGCGTTTTTTTTAAAGTTCCAATCTCCACAGAGAAAGTGGTGCTTGTTCATTTCGATAAAAAAAAACAGACGGTTTGTACTTTTGGAACTAAACAATAATTTTGGATGCCGCCCGATCTTAAGGAGTATCGTTCCAATTTTAGTATATGTCCACGAGGGACGTACTTTTTGCACTTTTCGGTAATTTTTGATGGGGGGCTCTTCATATTTAATCGATGTATTTAGGTATTTTGTGATTGTGTTATTTTCGTTGTTTTTTGCCGTATTGGCCGCGTTTTATGGGTTGTTTTCTGGTGGCTTAGCGTTGATGTGCTGCTCAATCATTTCACACGTGCATCTAAACATCAAAATGGCTATTCGAAACGTTTGAATGGTGATCGATTTACAGAAGGCCAAAAAATTACGTTTTATTCTTGTGATGGGATAATTTCAATATATTCTATCTATCACTGATGAAAATATGTATTTACTTTCTCACATTTCGTCATTTTGTGTACTACGGTTCGGATTCATTCCAGATTTTTCATCTTCTGTATTCCAGACTTTTTACATAAATAGTATTTATTTCTAATTGTTGGCATAATATACAGATGCCATCTGTGACTTTTCTCTAATTCTCCCGTATGTCCGATTCATTGCGTCGTTTTTGTACCTAAAATACCTATTGTAGGATATTTAAGTTTAAGCTACCTAAATATTTGTTAACCTGCTTAATGCACGGTAGGTAATGGGTGCACGGTAACAACCATTTTTGGTGCCAGTTTGATGTCTACCTACATTTTTCTGTTTTCTGTTTACAATGATATACCCACTATTTTTTGGCTGTTTCAGGTATATTAGAGTTTTCCTCATGTCCAACCGTTCGTGTGGTATTTATCTAATTTTTTGTTGGATTCTTTCAAATATTGAATAGCGCTGCTGTCCGAAGCCGAAGCGTTTTGGCGTTTGTATGTGACAATCTGACTCGGAATTGAAAAGTCCCAAGCCCTTAAGTCAAGTGTCACATGTCATTCAAAACAAAAAAGTAAACTAATTTATTACTAAAAGTTCGACACTTTGCATGACATTCGAGACTTGACGGGGCTTGGAACTGGCACCTAGTGCCTGAAAAAAAAACTGACTGCATAATGTGCCCATTCACACTAGTTGACAACTGAAATGTCTGAAACTGGAAAACTTTTTTCGAACAAATTTGAGTTTCTAATAATAATGAATCAATAATTCTAATAATTTATCATTTTTTATCGCTGCCAGCAGTAGTTGAACGACTTTTTTCCGGTTAACTCAAATGTGTTTAAAACAAATGTATCAGCTTTGGAGATGTCGGTTGTCAACCAGTGTGTGCTGGGCCAATATCCTATGCTAACCGTCTAGAACGACTACAACAACGCCGTGTTATCGGGTTTGTTATGGTGCCAGTCCCACACCCTGTAAAATGCCCTACAATATGGCAACCGAGTTACCATTTTGCAGGGCATTTTCCATGACTTTTGAAACTTTGCATGACATTTTACAGGGTCTGGGAGTCCCCCATGATATTGGCTTCACCTCATATTGTTAGACATTATGCATTTGTTACATTGAGAAAATGTCTGGGGGAGGTGAGATGCTTATTTGAAATTATTTATTATGTATTTTTGTAAATATTTATAACATCATAAATAAATATGAAGGTGGTATATTTTTTTCCCAATAAAATAAACGAAATGATCAAGCCTTGGTGTTGTCTTAATCTTGTCTGTTGATATTTTGATTGCTGGTTCCAATTCCGCAAGTGGACAAGTAGAGAGCCAATTTTGAAGTGAAATTAAATGAAAAGTAAATTTATAAGTGAATAGTTTAAATTTTAGTTTTCTTATAACTTCTCATTTCAAAAATTGTTTTTTTTTCACTTCTCCGCTTGCGGTATTTGAACCCGATTGTCATTTGGCCTGCCCTGGTGGGTTACTACGGACCTACCTACAGAAATTTAAAGTCAAAAGAAATCATTTCCCAAGTTTCAAATTACCAGTATGAGTGGGATACCGTATTACCTCGAAATACCCCCATGGGGGTTTATCATATCGCCAGCAAAATTTGAGGGGGTTAATTCGAGGTAATACGGTATCTCAGATGATAATGAGTAAAATTAACTATCACACTATAGTAAGGTAGTTCTCCTGTTTGGTGCGCTTTTTTCTGCTTCGAAGAGTCGTCCATGTAAAAGAGTCAAGCGCTGCTTTTGCGGCGCACAGCAGAAAGCTGTCTGGCGCTCCTGGCGCTGTTTTGTGATGGGCCGTTGGCGGTAAGAATCGCCTGGCGTCAAGCTCCTGCAATTTCAAGGGACTAAGTGATCAGCGGTGCTGTGGGTCCATTTCAATCGCCGTTCAGCGCTGCCCTACCTGAATATTGACGCCTTTATATCCATAGATTACTCCACATTATGGGTAGTGCCATGCTTCAAAGAGCTCAGCGTTTGTCACCTGTGATTGAAGGATTTGGGGCGGCAGCTGTATGTGTGTGCAAAACATTTGCCTGGATTCCCATTTTCGTTGATGAGGTCCTTGTTTGTGTCCAAATTTGACGCGCCGTGGGTGACAAATGCAGCTACTAAGCAGCTTTTTCTGTCGTCGACATATTGCCTCTATTATGTGAAGTCATCGCGGGGGAATGTGCATTTGAACGTCTGCTATGATGCAGTGTGGATAATTTCGGTGCACTGCTGAATATGTAAATATCGTACTTCCTCGAAATACCCCAAGGGGTTTATTTTTTTAGATTGAGAATTTTTTGAGGTGAGGGGGTATTTCCAGGGGGTAATTATTTCGCCAGAAATTTTTCGAACTCCTGGTACTAATTTGTAGTTCGTAACGTACGCAGACGTAGAAAAATGCAACAATAAGCACCATGTATTGTGTCAATTTTGAAGGGCTGTATAGTGTCAGTTGGGCTGTTCCGAATTCCTCCAATCTGATAAAGTTGATTACTTTTCTGTGGGGGTCCCTCGAAGTTTCAGTTGTCCCCAAGCCTCTTTCCCCGCCGCTGTTGGTGACAACACTTCATATTTACGCCGCTATTTTGATCCGATGGCTCAAGTGCTCTGCATGCTCATCTAAATTTGGCGCCGGGCACATAATTTGCACCATTGTTTCATTTTCGCGCGCGTGCGCTGCGAAATGCTAAATGCGGCTAAAGATGTTGCAATTGCCAAACGCGTTGTGCTCAAGGACTCCTAATTATTTGCCCCGTCATTCATGGGGCAAACAGACTGCATGAAAACCTTGGATATATTTTGTGACCTAATTTGATTCAGTAAAAATAGGCGTCGTCCATTTTGTTCCATCGCAAAGCCATGCGAAGAAATGAGACGTCCATTTTGATCATTACAATTTCAAAATTAGAACAACACAGCATACGTTGAGTATGATTGATATGTCGTGTCGCTGCTTCCTAATATGCTTCCTTCTCAAATGTGCTTCTTTGTGTGAAGTGGATCCCATCGAATATTCATGATATGAGCTGACAGTCGGGCATATGGCGGCTGTCGCTTTTGTCTTGGCTTTATTTGTGAGCAGAAATGGAGAGGTGGCCAATCGCTTCTCCGTTTATTTTGCTGGAGATGGATAGATCATGATCTGCTGTCGTCCTAGGCACGCTGCGTTTGCCACTCAGAGAATGTCACTGTCCATCTGACATCAAAAATTTAGAAAGCTAATTATTCATTTTCACCAATTTTCCAAATATTTGACAAATCTTTAAAATTTAGTTTTCGTTCATTCCACCTGTTTGCATATTTTGTATTTTTAGACCATTTTGGAAGCAGTTCCACAACCCGTGTAGGTAATCATCAATGTGTATTTTCATTCTCAATTCAAGTACAGTTGCCTATCAAATCATTTCCAAGTACTTTGCAATCCCATCCGCAAACCTCGAGTGACCAATGTCCATACTTTTAGCTGCGCAAATTAGCACTACTAAGCTGGTTCTAATTTGAAATCTGTGTTGATTGACACATTTCGGCAGCTGGTCTATCTTATCTAAATGCGAATTTATTCACCGCGGTTTTAGTGTGGTATATTGAGTGCAAACTGTTTCTATAGCTGGCTAGCTAACAGATTGAGTGGCAGCTTACTACTGAACGAGTGACCGCTTGGCTGGCGGCAGTGCCCTTTGGGGACTGATTCTACTATTCGCTGGGATCCTAGTCATTTGGCCATCTATTTATTCATTTGACTGAATGTGGGGTCTCATCTGTAGCCTTGGAGCATTTTCCCGATTCAGAAAGTCGGTTTTGTTCCATTTTTGCCAGTATCATGGTTTTTGGACTCAGCGCATACTGTTTAGTGGGTCCGCCGGCTTGTGTGTTAGTCGATTTGCGCATGAAAATGGAAAATCTGTTCCACTTGCTAATCAACGTCATTTGAGTGTGAGTGTGCAGGACAAGTGAGTGTTTTATTGGGCGGTTTTTCAGTGAATATAAATACATGTCTTCAACAGTTTTCTGATAAATCAATAGATACATGCCCCCCTCTAAACCTGTAGGGCGTACCAAGTTGATATTATCGCCATCAGTTTTTTTCCCGGTCAATATATTTATCCTTTTGCATCAATGCTACTGAGCACCGCACTTCACATACTAAATAAGACAAACCTTTTTGTGCATTCCATTAGTTAAATTACAGGTGTCTTCTGCTAGGTAAGTAATCAAGTGGTCCATAATTTTCGGCTCATGGCCACTCCACTTTGCGCCGAGTGTCCATCTTACAGCATTACCTCAATCCCAGTAGACACCTGAATATGATCATCTAGATTATTTGTGCATTAATGTATGCGCTCGTCTTGATCAAGTTCAAGTGTTGGCTGTCTAGTGGTGGAAAAACGCCAAAAATGTGCTCCGACTCAAAACGTACTGATGTCGCTATTAGTGAGGGACAAAATATTTTAATGACCCGGTTTTTCAAGAAAAAAGTCGTTTTAATATGTTTTTTAAAGCTCCCATATATGGTGATGAGTCGACATATACAGACATCGACAGGTGAATCAAACAAGTCACAGCACTTTGTCTGGTAAAATATAGGATAATATCCATAGAAGTGTTGTGGAGCCCTGGGATAGCATTATGAGTGGTGATTTCTGTCAAAAATATCCATTTTTATGTCGACGCGTTACGCATACCACATTTTGTTGAACATTTATGACTTCAAGTGAAGTTTGTAGTAGTTGAGTGAACTTGTAGTGGAATAGTGCTTACCGTATTTGCTCGAAATACCCCCCTCGTTTGACCCCCCCCCCTCTCGAGACCACTATGAAACAATCACCCCCCTCGAAATACCCCCCCCCCAGATTCAGTGTAAAGAGAACGTACATGACAAATACTGCAGTTTGTGTTCTGCGTAGTGCAGAACACACGATAAAACAATGTCGTAATCACGTTAGAACAGTGTTTATACCATCTACGTACTACTATTAGTCTACAGGAGTCTATACATGTCAGTTATTGATGCATTTTTCTACCACAGTGTACATCACAAACGACGGTTTTGTACTAGGATTTGAAAAAATTTCTGGCGAAATGATAACCCCCCCCCCCTCGAAACCCCCCCCCCCTCGTTTAAACCCCCCCCCCCCCCCTCGGGACCACTACAATCACCCCCCGGGGGGTATTTCGAGGAAATACGGTACATAATGTTATAAGAGAAAGCCAATACATTGACAGTGATGCATGCTGTTCGAGATTTAAGAAGTACCCTTTTTCATGGCGCTGGCGCCATTTACACCATTTAAATGGCGCCATCGTCAGTACCTAATCGGCACAATTCCACCACTAAATCATCATACTGCGCGTGTAGCAGAACCTCATTTGTACAAATTACAAATGTCTTGTTTATGCACACTCAGCGGGTGGGCCCACGTGTGTCAATTTTGGGCATTGTGTCCCGCGAACGAATATTTTGCGCAGCCACCGTCCACTACTTTTGCGCATGGCATCACTTAAGTGTGCTAATAGTTGCATTTTCTATGGCCACTTGAACGAAGTGTGGGAAGGTGCTGATTTTAATTGGCTGAGCTGCGCTGAGCCGCTGCCACTTCATTCTGGAATAACAGAGCAGAATGAATGTGAAGCGCTGCTCAAGTGTCGAGTGCTGTAACATGGACTGTATAGCGTTCGTTGCTAATGAATTTATTATCGTGAGAGTGATGAATCTGTTTGCCGTTCCAATCCGGCCCATCCTCCCCGAATCATGTTCACATCATGAATATCTGATTTAGTGTACTGATTTGCTGTTGTTTTCACCTGTTCATCGGAACCCATGCGCGTGATTTATTCCATCGATACATGATCACGTTCAACGGTCGCTGTTTGCTAGTTCATGCACAATTGTACAGGGAGCCGACTCATTATTACAGGTCAGTTACCAGTCACGCAGCGGTGCTCTAATTACATCAGTAATTATCCACGCAATGGCCCATTGTCCATGGTCATTCGCTCATAATTTAGCTTGTGTTATTTGCATGTGCACTCAGTGAACTGATTTCTGATCGTGTGACCTGATGATGACATTGTGCTCTTTTGTTTGTTTGTGTTCAGTGGCGTGTCAAAGCCAAGTTTTCCCACGAATTTTTGGCTGGATCGTGTGATTTGAAAATCTACTCGATGCATACCTATCTACAACACAAAGCTTTTTATTGTTAAACTGCTTTCACTTTTACACTTGTGTGTTTGGCGTTCCATTTTGTGAGTATAATGCAGAGTTGTTAAAAGTACCGAACGTTTTTCAAAGTATGCGTATGCGTAAAGTACTTTGTTTTTACTCACCCCCGAGTACAGAAAGTGTAAAGTAAATTTTTTTTTACTTTTACTCACGAGTAAATGAGAGTAAAACACTTTTCCCCAGAAAAATGCAAGTATTTTTTCTCCCTGCTAAAAGCCAGTAAAATTACCTTTTCTGTCTGGAAAATGTAGAAAGGAGCATTATTAATGTTTACCCTGGACAATAAAAAGGTGTTTTCTTTCTATAAAAAAGTATTCTTTATGACAAGCAGAGCTCTCGAATGACAAAAATACTCTTTCTGTACTCGCAAAAATTACTCTACTGTACTCTCAAAAAAGTAAGTGTCCAGGCGAGTACAGATACTTTTTTTGTATGTGTTTGCGTATTTACTTGGTACTCGAGTATGCGTACTTTTTGAGTAAAAGTAAATACGCATTAACAACTATGCTATAATGCCCCCAAGGTATTATTTCTGCCGTTAACATAAATGTTTTCCAAAAACGGCAGTGCTGCATAATCTTGATCACATTTGACAATTCATTCACATATTTTGATCATGCAGCTGCCTATATTATTGATGCTGATCCTGTATTCAAAAATCACTTTATTTGTCAGATGGCAACTGCCACGGCCCATGGGGGCCGGGATCGCCTCTTAGCATTTCATCAGTTATTATAGATGACATTGATATGAAATTCATGATTATTGCCTTCGCATATTCATTCTTCATGTTTTGCGATGACGCACGCAAAAGTTGACCTTGCTCGCAGATGTCTCTGAGCAATTTGTCAGAATTGCGCCCAGGGTCTGTTTTGGACAATACTGTCCAGCCCAGGGAATCTCACCTAATCAGTTTGCACTTTTTGACCTTAAATGGATACGGTAAAAACGGTATGGCTCGATATTTAGATATGAATGTAGATATTCACATAATATACATAGATCACTGCTGCAATTTTTTTAATGATAAAACTACTTATTCTCTTTATTTCCCCATAGAAATGTGTTTCTTGTGGTGATAAGATAATGGTGCTTGGATGGCGCCTGGCATTCACCATTGGACACTGCTTTTTCCACCAAAATGCATGCCTTTTCATTCATTGGCGCTGGCGCTTTCAGGGCCGGCAGTAAGTCAAGCGAAAGCGGCTGCTCGCAAATTCCTGATGTTTACGACGTAGAAAGTTTATCTTTTCAAACTTGAATGCCTCCTTAAATGTCTAAAACTTTGCGTACTATTTACGCATCAAGCACTTTCACCGAAGATTTAACGTTTCAAAGGAACCAGGGGTTGGAAAGGGGGGTTGGGGAGTAACACCTTCCCCCCAATCGGTCAGCTATCTACCTATCTGGAGCAATTTGTGGGAAATCATTCTCAAATTTTTCCTAACAATCGCTAATTTTCATACCTTTTTATAGATTTTCACCTATTTACTTTGAGAGATTTTTCTCCATTTTCTTCTTTCGACACATTGAAAAAGCATGTAGGTATATTGAACCCCTGCAACACCCCCCAAACACCCCCATCCCCCCAATTTTTTTCAGCTATATCTCTCCAGAGGAGCGATTTGCTATCTGTCCAACCCCCAGAGGGTCAAAATCTAGAATACCCCTGAAAGGACGCTCTACAGTGGCCACTAAGATTTCACGTCATTCCTTTTTAATAGTTTGCATTTCTTTTGCATTATCGCTCGACTGGAGTTAAAAGCCATTTTTCTCATGAAATGTGCCGTTCCAATACTTTGATTTAGATGAAGCCTCGACGTTATTTCCGGTCGCTTTTGCACAGCTGCCGGAATACTTGAATATTTTTACATCGGGCTTAACTAGGTACCTAATTCCAAAAGTGTCGAGACGCTATGACTGCATCGTCAAGTTTTTTTTGACAGGCGTGCATTCATTACCTCGAGTCGATTTTGACTGAAATGTTTGACTTTGGTGCCAGTGTAGAACTTTTCAGTGTGCCCTCAAATTGTGATGTGTCGCTTCCGGTAGCTGTCGCTTGCGACAAATTGTCAACTAATTGCTGACCAGAAAATATTGAAATGGTCTTGCGGTGGCGGAAAATCTTATTGCATGCTTTTTAGAGTAAGATTTACCTGCAAAATTTACTACTTTTTGTATTTTCTGCTCCAATTTTTACTCCAGTTGCGTTGTATTCCTACCTATTCAACTCCCAGCCACTTACCTACCAGTGCAATTGCATTTTATTCTAACCCAACTTTTTGATGGAAATGTCCGTGCGAACCCCGACATCTGCGACAGTGCCCCGTGCCGCTAGGTCTCTTATTTCGAAGTTTCGTTCGACATCGGTATTACCTGCGCGGCTACATGGTAATATGGAACTTTTGGGAATCGAATTTCAGCTTTAGCTCATACTTAAGCTTAAAGCGAGCCGTATTTTAGCTTGTTCACGAAAATTGAGATCTAGCTTCCTTCCTGGCTCTGAGCGGGCTCTGATTACTAAATGGACATGACGATTCCTGTTTTTGTGCTTGATATCTACTACTGCCTACTATAAGCACTAACAAGCCCTCTTATCGTAGCCGCAGTGACGTGTTTTAGCTCGCACACATGCGTTTAACTCGCACAACTTTACACTTCTCCACATTCCACGTGTCTGCATGGTTGTTAAAACGTATTTACGTTTACCCGAAAAATACTTATACTCGAGTACTGCGTAAATACGTTTACGTTTCCTCCCGAAAAAGTACCGGTACTCACCTACTCGCGTAATTTTTTGAAAGTACGCGAGTACAAAAACGTAATTAAAAAAATTTAGGGCCCATAAAAAGCAAAAACCATTCAAACAAATAAAAACGGCTCCGAAAATGGCGGCGGAACTGATAGAAGTTGAATGATAGATGACTATCGCTTTCACTTTTACTCATTTATACATCTTCCTAGGTACAAATCTAGATTTTTTTATTTTTACGTTTTCCCTGAGTAAAAATACTGGTATTTACGTTTACTCAACTTTTACGCAGCGTAAAAGTAAAAAATTTACTTTGCGTTTTCTGTACTCAGTGGTCAGTAAAAATTAAATACTTTACGTTTACGTTTACTTTGAAAAAAAGTTCAGTACTTTCAACAACTCTACATGTCTGTCATCTCCAGTTTACTACCTATGCAGCAAAACTAGAGTGCCTATCAATGCGACTGGAGAGCTCATGCTAATATAAATAAGCTCTTCGTATATTCTTCTGCTTGTCAGCGGAAATGCATAAGCCGCTTTTTGCGTGTTTTCAATGGCGGCACCGTAATTTCATGGCTTATCTGACTTGAAACAGGTGCTGTTTTGGTGTTGTTGCTTCAGTTAGTGGTGAAATATGTATGCAAAATAGGAGACGTGAGGCTACTCATGCCAAACGTTTGTTGTTTCAACATCTCCCTAACAAACACCTAAGTAAAATACCTATATTGAAACGTTGAGATTTTTTGTGCAAACTTGAATCAATCTCACCAGCGGAAGCGAACGATGAGCGTGTCCCTCAAAATCACGTTTTAAATGTTTGTGAACAGTAACTGTATCTTAAAAAAACATTGGCCCTACACTACTAATTTTCTACCGAAATGTAAATTTTTTTGGAAGTTCATAAATCAGCTTTGAGCGCATTTGAGCTTAAGTGTCGGCCAACTACTTTTTACAGAAATAAAAAATTATCATTCTTAAAACTCAAATGCGTTCAAAGTTGATGTATCAGTTTTTCAAAAAAAAAGTTAGGACTTCTGCACAACTTTTGCAATCCTTGTGAACAGACACTCCACCCACTAAAGCATGTATTTTATTTATAAGCATTCTGAAAACCAGGTTTATTTACTGAATCGCTCTGAACCTAGTTTTGCACAAATTTGATCAACTTTATCATCATAAATAGAGTGCCGTTGATAACTTGAGAACTTTCTGTCGTTTGGGGGGGGGGGGGGGTTTGACTAGAAGTCCGTTATAGCCTAAAGTGTGCATCACGCCGCGGCTCAGCCTTCAGTCGTGCTGCCCCGTGCCCGCATTGAAAGGGGGAAATTGGATTTCATTACTTCTTTCGACTGTTAGCCGAGCGAGGTAATGGCCTCCGCTTGACACAATACTCATTCAAATTGCCCCACAGTAGTGTTGCGTTATTTTGAATGGCATATTTATGTGTGCACTGTTTCGGAGTGTGTTGCAATTAAATAGATATATTTTGGCGAAAAAAATTTCACTCGTAGATTTTCATATGAAAATATACGGTAGTGGGCTTTTTATATTGATAAAACATGCGCGAGTGCTTGTTGAAACGGGCTTCATATTGAAAAGCCTTCTGACTTCCTTTTAAGCCGAATTTCGCATCAATTTGATAGGAAACTGATGAATTTTTGATGACTGCCGCAGTGGCCGCATTGGCGGCTTGGCATTTGCTATTTATCAGGAAAGAAATATTTGCATCATTTCAGCAGTAGAAACGTAACGTTTTGGATGAATGTAATATATTTGTTGCCAAAGCAGGTGAAAAACGTAATTTTGATCATTCCCCACTAGTATTAGGAACACTTGAAATTGTGTGTGGGCCATGTGTGCATGGAGCTTACAAAAACATTTGCATCGTGTCCCATTCTCATGTTCAAATGACTTATAAACTGCTGTTGGGTGGGCGATGGCATTGAGAACCACACTTTGCTTTGTCTTCGCCAAGCCACCTGTTCTTTTGTATTTACGGTATGTAGTCTGTGGCGCATCCTTTTGGTTCGAAGGTGGTAAATTTCAAATTGGCCATATTGCTTCTCAGACAAATGACAATAAATTTGAGTGTTTTATTGGCACTCGTTGAAGAATATTTTACAACTTGTCCTACCACCGTTTACGAGTTTGGCATGGTGAAGACGTGTATTTGTTATGTAAAATGTGTAAAACCTTTACAGGAATCTCTGGTGCATGTGACGCTTTGCATGCCAGTAGCACTGCACCTGTGATGTCTGAAAAATTAGATTTCGATCCTGTGGCACTACGCTTTTTCTCTTACAAGAGATCGTTTAATGCTGTAGGTGTATCCAATGAGAGTTATTGCCCCCAACCCTACCCAAAAACTTATTATAGCTGTGTAGTTACCGTATATCCTTGAATAACACCCCCTTGAATAACATTTGAACCTTGAATAACGAAAACAACTCCCCCTTGAATAACGTTCTCCCTTGAATGACGCCCCCTCGAAAACTTCTGACAAAATAATAACCCCCCGGGTCTTATCAAGGATATACGGTATACCTCAGGAGAGGCTACCGTAAATCTCCGAATAAGTCTCCATGGGAATTTTATCGTTAACCGTTTTTGACTGTGGTATCATTCAAAGGGGCCTACAAATGGCATTCCGTGGCTACAGAGGCATAATTTTTCGGGAGGGGGGGGGGGGGCTGAGCCCCGTTCGAAAATCCGGGATTCGTCCCTGGGGTCAGATTTAATTCTCCCTTCAGATTTGTAGGGTAGGGCGTACGCCCGATAGATTTTTTAAAGTTCAGCCGCATCGACGCACACGCACCGAGAGCAAGGCGGTTTGTAAAATATACGAAACCATCCCGTAAGGTCGCCGATATTGCAATATGACGTATATCGCTTCGATTTTGGCCCGGAAATCACTATTTCGTCAGTTCTTGGCCGTCCGCCAATTCGCTTTTTATTTTATTTTGTCGGGCGGGTTACTAGCATAAGTCGCGCTTTTGTACGCTCGTGCATGCATTTCTTTCTTCTCGCTGCCCTCATGGTTTTGGTTGCAGACAGTGAACACTAAAAAAGTGACCACGTGACTACACAAAAGCACGACTTATGCGAGTAACCCGCCCGACAAAATAAAATAAAAAACGAATTGGCCGACGGCCAAGAAATGACGAAATCGAAGTGATATACGTCATATTGCAATATCTACGACCTTAAGGGATGGTTTCGTATATTTTACGAACCGCCTTGCTCTCGGTGCATGTGCGTCGATGCAGCTGAACTTTAAAAAATCTATCGGGTGTACGCCCTACCCTACAAATCTGTAGGGAGAATTAAATCTGGCCCCTGGGGCTGGGGATGTATTCTTCCTCACTCGGACAACAGGGGGGCGGTTATTCAAGGGGGACTTATCCAAGGATTTACAGTATTTGCTACTAACACGCTCCGAGGTCTAAATACATGTGACGCGCGTTATGCAGTTAATCGCTATACTTATGCACGCACTTTCACAAAACAATATAAAAAAGAAAAAGGCGGAGTTTGTTTACAGGCGACAAATGTTTTTTCCTTAAACTTTTTTCTTCTTTTTTGGAACAATTTTTATTTTATCAATGATGACGTCATGATGGAGTGCTTCCTTCAGAAAACTGCATAGCGAGCAGTCCAAGGAGTGAATGTATTTAATTTCTTCACAAGCATTTTAATATGAGGTGTGGGGTTTTTATTCGAGCCGAGGGTAACCGACGGGCGTGAACATAGTATAAGTTCATTTGTTGGAATGTGATCAACGAGTAGGCAGCGCCGCTGAATAATGGGCCCATCAAGAAATATCATTTGTTTTTGACCACAACAGCCCCGACGGGAATTGCCCTTAATGTTCTCCGGTCCGACCGAACTACTTTATGTCGGCCTACTTGTTGCGGCGCATGCCTCTATATGCATTTGTTTTCTTTGGCCGCCGCACGTTTGCATTTGGGATGAGCTAAATGGATTGTGTAGAGAAATGCCGCCGCCAGCGCCGGCGGCCCGCTGTTTGTTAGGTAGGTAGCTACCTAGTTGTACTTTACCTTCTCAGATGTTTTATTGCCATCCGGGGTATGGGTAGTTCGGAATGAGTGGCACTTAATGACTTGGGAATGCGCTTGTAAAATGGCCCATTTTATCGGTTTTGGCTGCAAGATGATCTGAGAACCGTGAAGTTTGAGGTGGGGGCACCCCGCCCCGGTGCACTCGCTAATTGTCCCGCTTCCCTAAATGGGCAGTCTCTTGTATTCCAGTGCCAACACTCAGCTTAGGCTAACAATAAAAGCCTCTTATTATTTGGTGTTTGATTGTTGACCTTTGAATTAGAATGTCCTGGCTTGAATGTACGATTGCTTGCAGCTGCTTCACTCTACATGTTTTGTGTTTTCGCATTGATTTCTGGCTGATCGATGTATTTCCTTTTGTTTCAATCACTCATCATGTTGTTTACAGTGCGTGTATTGTTCCACTAGATGCACCTGCCTCAACTATCATCTATTTTGATGTTCACTGGGTTCACTCTCCATGAACCATTTCGAGTATCGAAAAATCGTTCTGAATGTTTGTAGGATTTAGAAAAGTATTTGTGTAGTGTAACTGCACTGTACCTAAATAAATACCCAGCCGCGTATATTCTACGTGATTTTGTCACGGTTGATGGGCCCTCAATGGAATTGGGCTGCTGTTCTGAATGATTTTTAGTTAGCCACATTGTGTGATATTTGTACAGGCACACAGTAGTCGTGTTCGTACATGCACACGCTGTTTCACATTCATGCGGCGTAAACATTACAAATAGCTACCGTGCTTGTTGTAATTTGTTACAGTGATCAGCTGGTCTTGATGTACACAGTAGCCAGTGGGCAAATGCAAACACGCTTGGCCAGCATGAAAATGACGCTGTTCCATGCAAATTACTGATTTGAACAACATTTGATCATGCGATTATGATACCTTCATTTGAAACATTTTAGTTTCCACTTTTCACTGCAGTAACAATGTGGCTTTTTCACTGTGCTGCATTTTTCAGCTTTCACCTGTCACTTTTCCTTTCCGATTTGCTGCAATATTGAATCTGAAACTTTAGAAAAAAGAACACTTTCTGTCATTTTGATACGCGAACCGTTTCGTCTCTTGCTTGAAAAATGGCTCATGTTCTGATTACGCATGTTAAGCATTTGGTTGAGCTATTCGTGGCACAAAGGTGCACCTTGATTAACAGTGTTATCGCATTACACATTCCTAATGAGATTCAAACATAAGGTATCGCCATTGGGCATGAAATGCGAAATACGGCATAGTTCATGCATGTCCTCTACATTTTCGTAAATACATACCTAGGTATTTATATTTGGCGAAGCGGATTGTATGCGACTTGTGTCTTCGTCGATAACGCGCGAGCAGGATATACTTTCACGACAAAAAAAAATATATCAAAAAGAAAAGGCGGAGTCACGTGCAAGCGACAAATATTTTTTCCTGAAATGTTTTTTGGAACAATTTGATCTTATTAACGATGACGTCATGATGGAGTGTTTTCATCAGAAAAATTGCATAGGATGCAGTCCGCAGAGTATTTAAATACCTATATTTAAGGACATTCGTTTATTAATTTTCAGAAAGGTTTCAGTATTTAATCAATAGTGTTTATAAAAAATCCTGAATTGGTTCTTTTCAATCACTTAATTAAAACATTGTGCCATGCGTCACTCCCTCATTCAACCAAAGAGATTTAGTTTTTCAATTTCCGTTGCAATTCGACGTTATTTTTATTGCTTTGATATAACCTTGCCGTGGTTTGTCTAGCTGCGCTGCGGCGCTGCTTATCTTCATTAAACCGTTGGCCTAAAATGCAATCATTTTTACACCATATTTTTCTGAATCGAGATTTTGGCAAACAAATTATCAGGTGAAATTAAAAAAATAGCGTGTAATTTAAAAAAATTTAAAGACGTAAAAATAAGAATGAAGCTTGTAAATATTTATGATTAATTCACCTAGGTATGCATATTTTTCTCACATTCTTTGGTGCTGGTCGCATTTATGGTGGCATGTAACTTTATTTATGCACTAGATGAAAGAAATAAGTGAAATATGGTCTCTCCAATGACCCCAGGATTGGATTTATCACCCTCTCAACAAGTGTGGCTTCGCTGTTTTGCCGCTGTAGGGTGAAACCTTGAACTTGTTTTAAATTGCGTCGAAATAAAATGAAAAGGCGGTTTGAGGACGCGGGCAAATTGAGATTTATTTTAATACCTATTCTAGTTGTGTCATCATTTTCATGACAATCATATACTAGTGGTGTCCAGGGTTCGCAAACTTTGTGGAATAGATAGGTATGTGTAGATTGTATGGAAAACGTATAGAAAAATGAAATACAACTTGAGTAGAATGTTGAGATAAAATTGGCAATTCTCCTGTCTTCGTAAACTGTGAGTTAAGTATTTTTTGGAATGCAACAAAACGTGTGTTAAATTTAACACTATGAAAAATGCAATGTTTTTATAAATTCGTCCATCATCACCATCTAGGTAATTTCAATTTTGATTCAAGCTTGAGAGTGAACAAACTGAATACTTGACCGCAGTCTTTATGTGTCAGATATTTCGACAGGGGATTCCCATCTGACTGGCAACACTTGAGCTGTGTGTGTGTGTCATTTGTTACGCGTGGAAACGGCTCAATCTAATTTTGACAAGTGAATTTGAAACTCAGCATGTGTCTGTCCACTATTCTCTTCAGTGTTGCTATTTGGCCATTTGTGACTTTTGTCAGTGTGTGTTTTTAGTGAGTACACTTCTACTGAATGAAATCCCTTAACGCAACTTTCAAGTTTCATCCTTGAATTTGACCATGGAATTTCGAATTTCATAATGGCTACTGATTTGATTAGTGAAATGTGTTAATTGTGGGAATTCAATTGACTGGCACTCACCAGTCATTTGAACTGTTCCTTTTTGTCGTTTTATTATTGTAACCCTTATGTTGCATGTAATTTAGCTGTTGAATACTCCGTTGAATACTGCATTTTTGCACTTTTTGAACGATACATTATGACATCATCATAAATATAATAATAATTATTCCAAAAAAAAGTTCGGGCAAGAAACATATTATGTTCTTTGTAAATACTTAGCTCCGCCTTTTTTATTTTTCAATATTTATATTTTTTTGTGAAAGTGCGTACACAAGTCTCCTGGTCGCTCATTATCGACTAACGACACTATCGACATAAGTAATTTTTTGCGCATACTTTGCGGTCAGCCGTGGATATTATACGTAATAACATTTCGCAACACGATTTTAGCTGCAATCGCACCTTGAATTTTACGCTACCCGATTAAATTTTTTGTCGCGTGTCGGGTCAATTGAATTCACCACAAGCCACATATTTAT
This sequence comes from Sphaerolaimus hirsutus, assembly GCA_964036195.1. NCBI lineage: Eukaryota > Metazoa > Nematoda > Chromadorea > Monhysterida > Sphaerolaimidae > Sphaerolaimus > Sphaerolaimus hirsutus. The sequence continues at coordinate 17,133,286 of OZ038451.1, read as the reverse complement.
AACGCGCCGATGTCTCGCCGTCCTAGTCGAACATTTCAGTAAACAGTTGCGCAAATTTCAAATCAAAGCCGCCGTATTTGTACACGGTGCGGCCGTGAGGCGCCGCAATCCAAACGTTTGCCCAACTCCAATATCCGATTCAATCCAAACACATCATCCACTTGCTTCGCTCTGTGTAAGCCGACACCCTTCACTTTGCCAGCAGTGCGGTGCACGAGCAGAGTTGTTAAAAGCTCTGAACTTTTTCAAAGTGAACGTTAAGGTAAAGTATTTTATTTTTACTCACCTCTGAGTACAGAAAACGTAAATTTACGTTTTTACTCTTACACTGGGTAACGATGAGTAAACGTGAAACCCGGTATTTTTACTCTGGAAAAACATGAAAGCGAGTATTATTTGATTTTGTACCCAGGAAAACTTCAAAGTGAGTAAAAGTAAACGTGAGAGAGAGTCATAGTTTTCCCTACCTGTAGCAACTTCGATCATTTCCGCTGCAATTTTCACACCCGTTTTCTATTTGTTTGACTTGTTTTTGCTTTTCATACACCCCATTCCATGCAGCCCCCATTTATTGTTCATAATTACGTTTTCTGTACTCGCGTAAGTACGCGTTAAGGTGAGTACAGGTATTGTTTTCCAGAGGAAACGTAATTGTATTGACTCAGTACATCATATTTTTCGAGTTAACGTAAATACTTTTTGACAACTATAGTGCGCACACTCACGCTACGCAGTTTGTATAGCGCGGCCGGGTGCTCCTGTGAAATTTCGGTCGAAATTTCAAACGCAAGTGTGTGACTTTTCGGAACTTTATTTCGCGCAAATAGAGTTTACAAGTGCTAAAAGGACACTTGTAAATAATGTGCACCATGATTTATTGTGAGCGATGAATGGCTAATGCAATAACATGGCATTTTTCCAATTGACAGATGCTTCCCAGTCGCCAAAGTGGCAGTCGGATTTCAGCTGCTCGAACTTGTCCAATTGTTATTTTAGACCCAACATTGACTGCGACAGCTTTTGTGTCCTCCAGTTCAGACAATACGTATAATGCTTGAATTGAACTTGAATATTTTTCGAAATAAATATATACAGTAAGAACTTTGTGTATTCTTCAATCCGGTTCCTATTATTTTCCTCTGAAGTGCATTAGTCTGAGGTGTCAGTCAGCGCTCTCTTTATTTGAGCATTGTGACACTTGTGCCCAGCACATTTATACGCACTATTAGGCGCACATCAACGACAATGGATAAAATGATGTTTCAATCCAGCTGCGGCAACGGAAAACCAATGTGCTTGTGTCACTTTCGATAGCAGTGCGCTGCAGCGGTGCAATGCACACAAACTATTGTGTATTTATCTAGTTCGAAATGGAAGATGTCACATTTTACTGCTATATGCGCTGAGATCTGTCCCAGTTGTTGTAGTTAAATTTGCCTGTCCAGAAATCGTCGTAAACCAGAAATGTCCCGCGTGTTCTACAAGTGCGATTTGTTATGAATATCTGTGTCGGTTTGATGAATAAATTTCTATTTGAATACTAGATGAATTGAAATATGGCGACTGACAGGCATGGCCTGCGTTTTCAAAGGAAAACTATTTCTATTCTTTTGTTCGTCAAACATTTTGATGAAATGATGTATTTCTTGTTCTTTCCGAGAATCAATCAAAGTTGAGATTTCGTTTTCTTGTAATCCGATCAGGAATTTTATGGGAAACTTATTCTTAGATATAATGTGTGACCCAAACAAACACTCATAAAAAAGGAATACTTGAATTCATGCATTGTTCCGTTTTTGCCATGATATCATAAATCAATTGAGATTTTCTACATTACATTCCAAATTCCCAGATAACTTTACAGATAAGATGCCATTTTCTCTATGCAGGTATCTCCAGTAGTAAAATTTGCAGTGACCGTTTTCTATTTTGAAATTTGAAAAGAATTTCAACTGTGAACTGCATTGTAAACATGGCTGCCCATAATGGTCAAAAATATAGTGAAAAACGGTTATCCCGTCAGCGACGTGGAATCATGACCAAAACGATCCATGTGCACTCACATACCGTATTTACTCGAATAATTCCCCCTTTGAATAATCCCCCATTGAATAATTCCCCCTTGAATAATTCCCTACTGTTAGACGAGTGAAGAAAAATCACCCGCCCCCTCGAATCCCCTTTATGCAAACGATAAATATTTTGCGTGTAATTTGAACAAAAATGTAATGTTATGTTCTTAATAAAGCATATTTCATGGAATGAGTTGATAGAAACATGCTTGAAATTTTTGACCAAATAATAATACCTCCTTTGAATGATTCCACTCGAATAGTCCCCCTCATAAAAATCTGACGAAAAAAATAATTCCTCGGGGGGATTATTCGAGTAAATACGGTATTTACTTTTTTAGCTGAAAGTAGGCAACCACACTTTCCGCCTGCGTATTTGTAAAATGCGTGCAGGCAACAATCGGCCGTCCTTGAGTATCCGTTACGGTTTCAATGACCATACTGGTTTTAATGTTCGCCCAATGCCGCGGCGATATTTTTGCTGCCAGCGACAATTGCGCGGCGCCATATCCTTTGATTTCGGCTGCTCTCTATTCTCAAGGTGCACGATAAATTTTCAAATTTGTCGGTAATCAATTGTGACTCGTTTCTTGTGGCTTTGGAAAGGTGCCGCTGCCTAGAATTTCTAATGCGACCAGGTGCCAGTCCCAGACCCTATAAACGACCCTGTAAAGTGTAAAAGACCGTGTAAGTAAAATGCCATGTGTCATGTAAAACCCTGTAAAGTCAGGTATCATGAAAAAGACCCTGTAAAGTGTCATGTGTATCCAGATCCTATTATATCGTATCCAAACATTAGGTTTTTCTATCTAAATCTTACTTTTGCACATAAGATTTGTATACAAAAACATAAGATTTGGATATGATACAATAAGATTTGGATACACATGACACTTTACATGGTCTTCTACATGTCACCTGACATTTTACAGGTTATTTTACACGACACCTGACATTTTACAGGGTCTTTTACATGACACACTACATTTTACAGGATTTTTTTCACTTTACAGGGTATTTCACACCTTACAGGATCTTTTACACTCTACAGGATCTGTTACACTTTACAGGGTCTTTTACAGTGTCTGGGACTGCCCGCAGGGAGTAACCTTACGTCCATAAAATGTGTAGATGTAGCCGCTGCCCAATGCGCTCGGGGCTAATTGCAATTTGGGTTACCTACAAATTTGCCGCGGGTTCAGTTATGATCACAGCGTTGCATTAACCGAAAATTGGCGGTATTCCATTTGATTCGACCCGCTCGCGCAATACGACACGGAATTGCGTGGCTAAGCCAATAAAATCACGTGTTCCAGCGGTTCGCAAAAGGGCCGCATTCATATACTAAGCGCTAGTGCATCCCCGTCGGCGCGCCTTTGTAGTGCGCCGTTATTTACATTTTGCACAACAGAGGCGACGCAGGAATTGGCGCTATCGCGCTTTCATGGAGCGCCGAAAGCCATTATTTGTCCGTTCGGCATGTAGACTATATAGTCATGCCCCACGGGGCTCATGATCCGTCAAGTGATGTCCCGGCGCGCGGCACATGCTTTGTTGGCACACGCGCGCGCATGCAGGTGCATGCAGGTATTCGTGCAGGTCACGGTTTTGTTCGGCTGTTGTGTGATCGATGGGCGCGTGTCATGCTTCGGTAATTATTGGAGGTTGACGAGTAAAATGATGATACCCCCTGCGGGGCTTTGTTTGCACGCCGATCGGCTTTTGTACCTGCCGGTACCGTAGTTTGTGGAATAGATGCCTGTCGTTCTAGAAGACACTTTCTTAGTGCGCCGATTCGATCGATCATGGTAACTTTGATTAGCGCCGCATCTGCTGGCATTCAACATAAATCTTGCGCCGCGGCGCCAGGTATTTAACCAGTTCCTGCTTCGACAACAGATGCGATTATCCATTCTCTCAATACTGCACACCCATGTTTACTTCGGAAAAAACCTTTGTTGTTTGGCGCGCTTCTGTTGCTCGGTGACATATTGTGAATGGCCATTGGTCAGGTATTTTCTATGGATTTTCACACCCTTGGTTTTTTAGTCGCTGCTGTTCCTGCATATCTAAGCTTTTTGGTAGAAAATATTTATTGTTCTTTTTGTGTGTGAATATATTCACAGTTTTTGCTCGTGAGTCAGACGTTTGAATTTTCCCGTGCTGAAAATTTCAGCGCCCCTACACATTCTCCACAGCTAAAAGCCAGTATCATAGCTAGCAATAATTCATGAATTGTAAGCATGCAGTGCCATGCAGTACTCAGCCTTTTGTGTAAGAGGTAAGACAAACAAAAGCTTTGACCAAGGTGTTTATTTCAAAGTGTTTGTCAGCCTTTGCGTAGACGTATTTAGTTCTTTGTGGGTACTTAGTATGTTGGAGGCATGCAAAGTGCTTGAATCCTTTTCAGAATAGGAAATAATAAATATTCAGGTTTGAAGATCATTTGAGTCAGAAATTTTAACGCTGTGTGACTCAAATTTCAAAGAAAATAAAGTACTTAAATGAATCACGCAATGATTCATGCATCACTGTGGCGCGGTGACTTTTGAAAACCATACCTGTGCATAACCAAAATAATAAAATGTGATGTGGTCCAAGTGTAATAGTGATGATATGCAACCAGTGGCCTTAGTCATGCATGCTCAGTCTCAGGTATTTTATCCTGGATAGCAATCACTTCCACTTCATGCGATTTCTTTCTAACTACTGATTTATATATACCGTATTTCTTCGATTTTATTGACCGCCAATGTATTGTTTCATAAGCCATTTTGGGGGGCAATGTAAACGAGCATGGCAAAGTGAATGAGCATGGCAATATATATTCCACATTGTATTTATCATGTGCATTTCTCAATTAAATATGAATGTGGGATAAGTATAATGAAAACAACACTTTGCGTTTATCATAGATTAAGTAAATTTTCGTAGTAGTAGAGTTGTCAGACTACTTAGAGCAGCAAACATAAAGTTATGAATAGGATAACGCAACATCTATATTTTCATACGCCAATGTATTCGAACATGGCAATGTATTTTTCGGATGCCCCACAGACCAGGCAATGTAAACGAGCAAGGCAATGTAAATGAACAGTCAATAAAATCGAAGAAATACGGTACGTTTGTCATCCGTGTGAAGAATTGGTTGTTTTTTATTTTCATTTTAACGCATTCTCCCGTCGATTTGCATTTCAGCAATATGCCCGCAAATATTTTCCATTTTATTTATAAGTAGAGCATATTTTAGCACTTCGTAGGATGATTGCTGGGTGGAATCTTTGCACAAACTCAGTCATCAAATCTAAAAACGTCTCAAAATTGCTACCACATTGAATTGTAATGGCGCTTTTCACATACCCGTTCACTAATCTATCTGACAATGTGGATATCATCATCAGCGGTGAGAAGTGTAAAATGTCACCAGCGCATGAACACTTTATCACACTCGCTGCACGCGAACGTACTCGCATTGGGACGACGTCACTCAGACAAGTTCCTAAGTTAATTATGTTATCCTACTACAGATTTGATTGATTGCATTATGTCGGCTTGATGTACAGTATCATCGAATTAAATTAGCCATGACCAAATCGAATGCCGTTCTATACTCTAGGCTATTCTTAGTGATAGCGTGGTCTGGATGTCATCTCAATACTGTAGTTGAGTTGTGTTGTAGTTGCTCACGTTTTCAAGGCTACTTGATCAGAAGAAATTGATAGCTGAAACTTCCAAGAGTTTATTTGTTTCAATCAGCTGTGCTGCTGGTTGATAAACTTTATTTATTGCAGCTCAGAACCTTATTTGCTGTTTATTCTACTTGAGCTCGAGTTACAAATTAGTTTTCTCATTCAAATTAGCTTTTGTACTGTGGCCCAGTAGACCATCATTGAATCTTACAATAATAGTAAACACCTTCCCGATCAAGTCTGGCCGCCTATTTTTTTTTCACTTCGCAGGCCATATCTCCGGTTGCGGGAGGGGTGGAAAACTAAAACTTGGGTAGTGTATAGGCGCAACCCCCCACTACCCCACATGAATAAATGGGGCAGCGGCGACTCACTATAGAGGGGGTCGCCATATATGTGAAAAAAATTTGCAGCGTTTTCACTGTCCCGCACAGGTCCGGCCCCCGGTTGATTTCTTACACTGCGGGTCCCGTATCTCCAGCTGTGGGAGGGGTATAGATCTAAAATTTTTACCTCAAAAATGCCTTCATAAGAAAATTTGCTGGGGGTGAATTTCAAATTGTAAAAATGACATCATTGTGGGAACAAAAATAGGCAAATATCACAATTTGAAATTCACCCCCAGCAAATTTTCTTATGAAGGCGTTTTTGAGGTAAGGTTTTTTACACAATTTGAAACCTTTAACCATCCTCTGTAAATCATTGTAAACCAGCAGTTCAAGTGTCTGATGAAAAAGTTGTAAAAAAGTGATTTTTTTGTCACCCGCTTGGGGGAGGGGTTCATGTGGTGGGCAGTTTTAGGTCAGAAAAGATATTTTTTAGAGGATATTTCATGCTTATTTCACATTGTCAACCACATTAGTGTTAAAACAACACAAAAGTGTCCATTTTTTGAAATTCAATTGGATGCTGTACTTGTGTGGGACAGTAACATTTTAATAAATTTTAAACTTTGCACCCCACACTGTGGTGAGTTGCCAAAGACCGCTTGGCCAGTGTATAGTAGGGGAGGGGTGTTGGCGACGCGTCCCCAAAATTTTATGTTTATACCCCTCCCACAGGTGGAGCTACGGCACCCGCAGTGAAAGAAATCAGTGGGGGCCGGACCTGTGTGGGACACTAAAAAAGCTGCAAATTTTTTTTGCACTCGGCAACCCACCCTGTAGGGGGTCACCGCGACCCCTTCATCTCATGCGAAGTAGAGGGGGGTTGTGCCAATATCTACCCCAAGTTTCAGCTTCTGGCGCGTCCTAGAACAGGAGATAGGACGTCAGAAGTAAAATAAAAAATGGGGGGCCGGACTTGATCGGGAAGGTGTTTATAATAATTATCATTAATATCTTCTGTCATGTCTAGTTCCAATCATATTGGAAGACGACTTCTGACCTTCAAACCACAAACAATAAGGCATTGAATTCTGCATGAGTCCAACTTTGATTAAAGTAAAATCTGCACTCTGACTACTCGACTAGTCTCCGAGTAAAGAGAATGAACGGAACCCATTCAATACATGGAGGATTAGGGCTGTTGACTGCATTCCTTAGTACCGCACTTCCATCTACCAAGACTGATTTCTATGCTGAACAGTAGATGAGTATATAGGTAATAATATGTATGTATACAGCCGCAGGGTGTGTTCCCGCCTGCCGCTTAGACTTTGCATTATTTGTTGTTCGAAATCGGCTTTTCTCTTTGATGTGGCCAACTTGTAGGTGCAAATGGGTACATCCAACTTTATGGGCACTTTGTTTGTATACTGGAAGTAGTTCATAATATGAATGATGGCCAATAAAACCGCAGCTAACGTCATACTCTGGCGGATGAGCATACCGTCAGACACAACATGTTCATTATGTACATTTGAAGCTGCTGCACTGCCGGTGTGTCCTTTGAACCCGCTCCTGTTTTTGCGGTATGGAGATAAAGTGCCCTATTCTACTCGTATGCGCCTACCTATTTACCTACACACCTACAGATCTGATCGCAACACCTTTATTTGACTTTTCACTTATTATCTTTCACATTGCACACAATATTAGCAGTTGTATAAATAAATAAAGTCTGGCGCCATAAATGGGCCACGCATGCGTCCTTTCCATAATCCTGGCAGGATCACCTCGTTACCTAAATGTAAAAATGTATCAAGCTGCGCTGCGCACACCAACTTCAAAGCTAATGTGCCGCCACCTACACTCTACCTACAGTTACATTCACCTATATCAACTGTGCACACAGTAAATACGCAGTGCTGTGACAAGACGGCGAAGAAAACTGCTATGACAAGACAAAGTTCATCGATCATCCTTACCGCTTATATGATTAGTGTTATTGATGTTTGATTCATGCACTGATATAGGCCGGGCCGCCCTTTGGCGCCGGCGGCCGTCTTGCGGCGCGCATGGCGAGTCGATCCGTCACCGCGCCCGGCTCCGCCGCGCAGCCGCAGCGACGCAAAATTGAACTATTCACCTGCGGTGATAATAAGTTGGCAGACGGCCAAAAACTGCCAGCCAAAAACTTTTTCGAAACCTCTATAAATAAAATAGGTTTAAAATTGCTGAAAATAGGTATATAACCATGTGCATAGACGAAAATAGCGATAACGAAGGTGAAAATGGAAAAATGGAGTAAATTTAACATGTTGAGCACTTTGAGCACTTTAACTCTCGTTCATATAATATGCAACCAGTAACTTGGACGGGGGCCAACTATCATACGTGGCCCGATCCTTCACTTGCGTGAATATTATCCGTTTTGCGTTAACTTGTGAACCGCTTCAGTCACTGATATCAAACTTGTGCGCCCGTGCATTTATCAAGTATCATTGCGGTGTATGTCAGAGGGTACCTGGTCGCCGTCAAGGTGATTATGCCCTCCGATGACTTATGACCTCGTGAACTTGCACTGATCCCTCGCACTAGAGTCGATTTGTGTAGTTCTTCCCGTTAGAAGTGTGGTTTTTGTCGCCAAAACTTTACAGTGAGAATTTTTAGATGGTTGAGTGGATAATCCAACAAAATTGATCCTTACTTCATCCAATCTCGCCACCCACAACTTACCCAAGCTGTTTAGATAGTCCACTATGCGATATTGTCCACTATGCGATATTGTCCACTATTGTGTATTCAGATAGCCCTCTAGTTGATTGTCTTTTTGAAATCATACTTTAATCATGACAATGCATATACTCGGCAGACCGCAAAGTATACGCCAAAAATTACTTATGCCTTGGTCGATAATGCTCGAGCAGGATACTTATGTATGCACTTCACAAAAAAAATTATTTCAAAAAGGAAAAGGCGGAGTCGCGTAAAAGCGACGAATGCCTTCTGCTGAAACGATTTTCTTTTATGCTGAAACGACTTTCATTTGATTAACGATGACGTCAGGATGGACGGTTTCCTTCGAAAAAATGCATAACACGCGGTCCGCCAGTGCTATGAATGGGGCATGTGTTTGTATTTTTCTATCTTTCTTAGTTGCCTAATTCCATTTACATTCAAATGTAAATGAATTCAAAGAAAAGATTTACAGGCATAATAGGATATGATATTTCTTAAATGATGCAAAGTATTCGTTGTCACTGTCACATGGAACATGGATAATGACTTGAATCACGATTTCCGACCTTTCCAAATACATAAAAAGAGCGATGCTTCACGTTGCATCATGGGTGCATTTTGTTGATATTCTGATATTTATATTTTCCAGGTTTTTGTGGGAGATATTGAATTATAATTTTTTCTTGAGAGATTTCCTGAGATTTTATTTGATTATATTTTCCAAAAATTGATAATTTTTTCAATGCTACTTGCACTTCACACCATAAATGCAGCAGAAAATACAAAACAGGTATCATAACAAAACATTTCAATACATACTTTGTATGGGACTCATTTCTTACTCACTTGATGCACTTGAAACTTAATCTCTCTCTGACTAAAAACAACACTTACTCACTTGATACCTTGGCTGACTGAGTTGACCACAAGCTTACTCAGTCAACTGTTTGCTCAGCCAGCAACTTTTCTTACTCACTTGATTAGTAGATTGAGTTGACGAATTACTCAGATGATAGTGGGTCATTCATGTCGCTGAAAGACGAAGTTGTGTTTGTGTTTTTGAATCAAGAGAACGTTTTTTCAGAATGTCCTTGACTTTCTCAGTTTGAATACAAAAAAATTCATAAATTAAATACTAGAATATTATAGTTAAACTGTAACGTAATATTTACACCGATTTTGCTTGCCCCTTTGCTTTTACGTATTTACATCGTATGGTCTACTCCCTCTACAGCTGAAATTAATGAAGGCAATTTTTCACAACAGCTACTGGCACAATTGTAGCACTGAACGGGTAAATTCACCGTTCCTTTATTGCATGCTCAGAATTAATAGTAATTCATGGTGAGTAAATGTTGTTTGCTTGAAGATAATTAAAAATAATTGAAATTGGCTGCATATTACTATGTTTCTGGTGATTGCGGTTGTATGGCCATTTATGGCCGTGAATAAACGCAGCATGTTTGCGTAAACAAATCAATTCAAACTTGGCACCACTAGTATAAAACCTTGGAGAGAACATAAAGCCAAGTTATTTACGATGACCGAACTTGATAATTTCACAACAAATCTGTTCATGCAAATACAAGTTTTCACATTGCGGTTTGCGTGTTCGTTTAAATTGGCCGCGGTAAATGTGCACTATTTATACTCACATCTCGTAATAAAACTGACTACAGCACTGAATAGGCACTATGAGAAAACTGGTGATTTGTGAACTATTATATCTCGCATGACACTGTTTATAAATAACTAGATTCATGCAAATAAGTGATTTCGATTTAGGGGCGGACTGAAGCCACACCCCCTGGCCTAGATTCACATAAAATGTAAATAACTGCTCATAATTCAAGTCAACCTGTGCAATTTCGTTGATTTGAAGTCTGTGTCTCTTGTTAATTAAATTAGAAGTTTTGATCATTGTATTTTGTGTACCATAGTGATTCACACACCTAGTTTTGAATGCATTTTTATGATATTTACTTTTTGTCTAAACTTGCTGGAAACCGAAAGTTTATGTATGGCCATATACACATGTAATTATGTACATTCATAGGTAGATACAGTGCTTCAGAAGACTGATCTAAGACAATTGTCATTTAAATGGCTGTTGTCTGTCACGCTTATGCTCATGATCCAGTATAATTCTACCGAAAGTATTCATTGGTGTTATTATGCGCCACCGTTTCTAGGCCAGTTATGATTTGCGCACTTTCACATGTGATTGGGTACTGTCTCATGCTAAATTGTCACTTACCATATTCTTATGAATATTCAAGTGTTCATCGCTGAAATGTGCGCCGCATGATATTTTAATACCTAAGTTAAGTCGAGTCGACTTGAACCAATATAAGCAAAAGATCGAATGAAACAGGCAGGCAACCTCCACTACTGCGACTATGCAACTTTATCCAATTTGAATTTCTAATAAATAGTATTTTTAATAAAATACCTAACAACATTCCATGGAGGTTCTCTATTCATGACCCCACTACCGTACCCTGCATATAGCTGCGAGCAAGCGAGCCGCCATCTGATAACATCGGCGTAGATAAGCTCGCAATGGGCGCCGCATAAGCATTCCATGATATTCGGCCCCGCACAGTCGTGAAATTGCGAATTCCGAGACGCTGACCTACCGCAGAGAAGAGTAGCTGAATTCCCGCCGCCGCGGCAGTCCCTGCTCACTGAAGCGTTCATTCATTTGGCCCTCATGAACCATTTCTGTGATATAGGAGTGAAACTGCGCGCAGCATTGTTGCTTTGGTCATGGCCCCGAAATCAGAACTGCGCCGCCGGCGGCCGGCGCCATTGTGGAAATTGTGCCGCGTGTCGCCCTGAATCAGTGAAATGGAGCGTGCCTGGTGCTGCAATGGACTCTGTTCCATTATCAGGGTTCAGGACGCGACGCGTGACTTCTTGTCCATGAACTTGATTACTGAAGTTTGTACATAAGTTCGTACGTATTTACGTATTTATGAGTGATGCGCGTGCACTCTACTCGAATCGACAAGCCGAAACTTCTTATCATGATTAGCAAATTCTTTCGGCTCACTGGAAGGAAAAACGAAATTGCTTGACCAGCTTCCCTATTTCTTCTGCCCATTTACTGCTGCGGCGCCGGCGCTGCTATATAAATAATGTACAGGGGAGCAATTTATAAATGCACAGTTATCGAAATGAGCATGTTTGTGCTTTATGCATGCTTCGCGGATGCCATGCGCTTGTTTGAACACGAATATGCGTGTAATGTTGTAAGTGCCGCGTGCGGTGCCTGCTTACGCTTCTGTATGTGCGGGAACTATCGTTGGGAACTGAGGTGCTTTCATGCAGTGCTCCGCACGTGGAATTGCGTTCCTTTCAAATTAAGTTGCTCCATTTGGCGCGTAACGACGCATATATTGAGTTTCGATTATAAAACACCTCTATACTAGAATGCTTAGCTTAGCTTTTGTTCGATTGCGTGGGTTTTCACTTCCTGCTAGCGTTGTGCACTTGCGAGGTTTTTTCATCGTTACGACTGCATTTGCTCGCATATCCGCTTGTTTGCATTCGTCCCCGTGTCAAGTGGTTTACATAGGGCTGGAAAACACTTCACACCATAGGGAAACAGTGGCTGTAAATCCCCCAACCAGATATTTATAGTCCCACCGTAATTGCGCCGCCAGTGTTTTATTGGTGCGTTTTAGAACCTCGTTCGATTGCCCCAAATTTTGGGCACTTTGACAGAGTTATATGACCACAATACGCTTACAAAACATTTCACTGACTTTCGACAACATTTTCTACGAGCTGTACGTCAAGAGTATTCGTTCTCAGCTCTCGGTGCATAAATCAATCACGGTTCCCATCCTACCCACAGTGTATTTTGATCGGTTTCTCATGATGCAGCATCGAAATCGGCATCATAATTTTTACGACTGTCCCGCCCTATATTTCCCCTTGCGCATAATGCGAAATCACGCCTGGGTAAGCCCCGCATGCTTATTTTTACCGCAGTTTGTGAAAAAGGCTTACATTTTCTGTATTGGCCCGAAAGTTTTGCATGAGCGTTTTTTTTCTGCCGCCTGTCACGTTCCATAGTCATTTCCCCTGATTTCTTATCTAAATATTCTTTCTTATTTGACTTTTCCGTTCATAAAATAATGAAGCGACGGCACGGCGGCGCGCGACGGAATTGGGCCGGCCGTTTTTATGGCTGTCCCGGTGATGGAAAATGCCTGCTAGAATGCAGCTGTATTGCTGCAAATAAAATGTTGTTTGCTCTCGATACGAGTAGATGGGCGCGTAGCGGTACAACGCTGCGAAGCCGTATACACACAATAAACGTCATTGTGCCCTCATATTTGGACGGGCGTTACCTTTAGGGCCAGCCCGCCGCAAGCTTCGCATTGTCTCCCTTGGGTGGATAGAGCCGATTTTGGCACCTCGATCTGTGTAAAGTGAAGTGTGGCCGCGTTGCACTGCAGTTTGCGGTGTGACCCAAACTTTGGGCGCTTGTTTGTTCCGTGGCTCCACTTGCCAGGTGCAGCCGGAAATGCGATCAATTTGTACGTTACTAAGGTTCCATAATGTGTTAGCTTTGGGTGTGTGCGGCAAACTTTGATTGTCTCGCTTGCTTGTTGTATTGGACTGAAAATGCTCGTTGACACACGTGGCTAAATGTGTCTACTATCAACCGCGTTATGCACAATGAATGTTTAGGCCGTTTTGTAAAAAAAGTTCAGGGAAAATTATGTACTTCGGAAATCAATTGTTCGGAAATATTGTTCATTTGGATGACTCAAGTGCTTGAATCTCACCGATTTTTTGCTTTTTTGTTTGTTGCAACAGGCTTCGTTGTAGCGTCTGCAGCTAAATTTGTTTTGCGAAAAAAATACCCAATCTGGGTTTCACACGTTTTCTCCCAACTTTTAGAGCATGAGGCGTTTGTTGGGTCGGGTGAAAATCGTAATACGACATTTTGGGTGGCGTATAGGTAAATAGATAGTATTTTTTTGCTCATTAACGATGGCAAACACTCAGAAAAAGTGTTGATTTCTTTTTCGTTCCAAAATCACTTTTCGAACTTATCGAATTTTTTGGAATACTTTTTGAATTTTCTAATTTTTCTCCACTTAATTATAGCAATTTTAAATTTACACGATCAACTGTAAATAAGCTTTGTTTCGCGGCCTTCCAAGCTGCTGCAGCATACACATTTGCACATCTTTCCGCCACACAAAATCCATGTGAAGCAGAAGTTTGGAATTGTGTTTCTGCATTTTAATCGTGCATTTTCAATTAAAAATACTGGAAAAATTTGACAAAAGAATCCTTTTCAGAAAAAATTCGAAAAGAGTTTTCCCTAGTGGTGAAAAAATCGAAAAAATCAAAAAAAATTCGTTAACGTTTTCGAATTTTCGTTTGCCATCGTCATTGCTCACTGACCGCAATGGCGGCAGGAGAAATTCCCTGTTGCCGCTGTCATTGTATGGCCGGCTGCACGACAAGAAGCATTCGTGCGACATTTCTATCAGTTGTCAGATCAAGCCTCATCTCCTTTGACCATCGCAAGCCCGACAAAGTGCAAATTTGTGCACAATTTCAATCGCGCTAAGCTGCAATAAAATTATGCCACAGTCGAATTTTCCGTTGATATGGTCAGTGGTTCCTTTGAAACGCAGCGCGCTCAGTTGTCGTAAAATCGGGCGACAGATGGGGCGATAATGCCCCCGATGATGTCATTGCCATCTTCGCGGTTCTGCGCGGCGCGCGGCTGCAGCTGAGATAAAAATACATTTCGTGAATATCAACAGGCCATTGCGTGTTGCTTATTGCCAATTTCGCAGTTATTCATAGATACATTTTTTATTTACATATTTATTTAGGTGCATCTTTTGTTAAACAAAATCTGAATCTTTTTTTTCTTTTCAGCGGCATTCCAACTCGACTCGAAATCTATGCATTCGTAGCTATTTTACTACCGCATTACTTTCCCTAAACTACCATGACGCCTCTGCAAAGAATATTATCTTTTCATCTAAATTATTGCTCATGCATTTTGTTCTGCATGAACATTGCGAGAATATCGCGGTCGGCGCCGATTGACCAGAAATTATTCGACACGACCGCCAGTTCGCCGGATATGTCAGATGAACGTTTGAATTATGTCACCAGCAACGAGGTGGAGTTGACAGAACTTGCCTGGATCGCAGTGGAATTGTCTGATTTGAGAGTGTCCATAAAGACACTGGAGTGCTATCATTTCAGGTGAGTAATCGTTACTTTGAGCTACCTGGTGGCCTGTCTTATGGGAAATTTAATTGGCCCGATACTTTTTGAGCGATCTTATTCGCTGGCCGAGTTCAGGATTCCGTCTACACACACTAGTTTTCAACCGACAATTTGAGAACTCATAAATCAGCTCTGAATTTATCCAAGTGTACTGGAACGAGCTATTATAAATCCCCATCATCCGGAGTTGACCGACATCACATTTGAGTAAACTCAGATGTGTTCAAAACCGATTTACCAGTTTCCCAAATCTCGGTGGTGTACTAGTGTGCGCGGCGCCAAATAAAAAACCAAACGTTTAAAATAAAATAATAAAATGTATAAAGGCGGCCTAGACAAAAAAACGTGCCGGCCAAAGAACTTTAGCTGCATAACTCGCATCGCAACCGAAACGCCGCCAAACCCACGCAGCAAGTACATCAACCCGCTGCTGAGCGTGTCGCTGGAGGACAGCGCCAGCAGCGACGGCGACGCGCCGCAGAGACGAGCGCAAACTTGGCGCCTGGGCAAGGATTGGCGCCTGCCGCCCGGCCTGAACTCTGGCAGATTCGTCACCTACTACTACAGGAATGCGTCGCTGGCCACCGCGCTGGTCGGCCACAATAAGGATTTTAGGGACCCGCTCAGGAAGCCTGAGATACTGGCCAGTTCGGAGCCGGTCGGCCTGGCCGAGGCGTTAAAGTTAGCTTTCGCAGTTTCAATTTGCGATTAGTAATGGTGGGTATATTATTTAAATGGCAGTATAAGTTCCAACACCATTTAAGTACCACTAAATGACTACTGCCATTTATACATGTCTATCGGCGTTTTTTATTGACGCCCTCCGTTGCTGAGTCATTTTTCTCAGCGGTTTTCCGTCAACTCACTGATGCAACAATTCCCCTTCATTCGCAGAAAAGGCGAGCTGCAGATGCGCGGGCTGTGCTACAACGTGTCGGCCAGCGTGCGCGCGCTCGACATGTCCAGCTTGGTGCCCACCACTACCGAAGATCCCGTCGCTGCTATGGCTGCCGCACGGTTGGTATTGCAAATTGCAATTGAAAGGGCGAGGCAATATAACTGATAGTAAATAGTAATGATTCCAGGAATAGATAGCCAATACAAATAAATTGGATGAAAGGAATGTGATTTAACAACCATTCGTCAACCTAGAATATTTGCTGACTGTAATAGCTCATGTCACTATCGCTGCAGTGTCATTTCAAGCTGCACTGGCACTGTAGATCTACTCAAAATCTTTGAAGAGGTGGCCGCCAAAGAACAAAGACTCTAAGTGACAATGGCCTTATTTAATTTGGCACATTCAAATATTCACAACGCTAAAGAAATTGGCACTGTGACTCAGCTTGTGACCATCCATACCACATCCCACTCAATTTGTCCTTCCAATTTTCAGCGCCGTGGAGAGTCCCCTGTATCACGTGTCTATGGACGGCGGCGGTCCATTAGCCAGAGCCGCGGCGCCGCTGTGGATGCTGCTGCTCGCTGCCGTAGTTTTCTTGGTGCTGTTCGGCGCCTTCGTTATGCTGTTTGTGGTGCACGTGAGGGCGAGAAAGAGGTCTGTTGGGTTTCAACATTTCTTCAGTTTTTTTTCCCTTCTTCTGCGGAATTCAAGTTTAATCCGAATCAATTCACCACGCAGATACGCGAGTAGCACGTGCGCCGGCCTGTCACCATCGAGCTTCGGCAGCAAGCCCGCGTCAGCCTTCAGCCATCGATCACACTCGGGCAGCGGGTGCCGCAGCCTCAAGCTGGCCTGCAGCACCACCGCGACGCACAACACGTCGGCCAACAACAACCTCTCACTGCACATGATCAACGGCAACGGCAGCGCGCACACGCTGTCGCACGCGAACACCTCCGGCAGCACCATCTACCAGTTCCAACCGAACGGCGCACCCATGTCCATGGGCGGCATGCCGCCGCACGGCCACGCGGCCGTGCAGTTGCCGCCCATCCCCGCGGCGGTCAAGCACACGACCGTGGTGCGGGCGCACAGCAACAGCGACGCCGAGTCGCACTATGATGTGCCCTGGGATCACAAGTACCGGCCGTTGCCGGACTGGCTGCGTACGGACTTGGCTAGTACACTGGCTAATGACGGCAGACCGCCGCCGCAGGTGCCGGTCAGACCGGTGCCCCCGCCGGGCGGGGTCACTATATTGTGCGATAGTGGTGTGGAAAGCACATGACTGTAGAGCGGATTTTCTCGTCACATTGTAAATTGGTGCACACACACCGGTCAGAGCTTGTGGGTTACACGAAATCAGGTGGCAGGCATGCACAATGTAAAGTGTAACGTAAAGTATCAAATGTCATGCAAAATGACAAAAGTTCAGTACCAAATATTTTCTTTTTTATTGACTTTTTGCAGGACATTTGACTCTACTTTACTTTTGACAGGGTGGAAAGTTCTTTTTGTAGATAAATAATGCCCATTGACGTTGTTAGAAATTGTGTAACCCACAGGCCGCACACGTGCAATAAGTGCGTCATGCTTGCGCCATTTACTGAGATTGATATGTATTGTATATTGTATATTTACTACCTTATTTGATAATTATTGTTGACTTTTACTATTTATCTCTTACTAAATGTAGTCACACACCTCACCAGAAATAAACGAGGTGAACTTTTACAGCGTCACATCAGTTTTCTATCACTATTTACCATGCCAAAGATTCGACTTGTTGTATTTATGTCACATTTGCAATGTTTGTGCATGCAACATTTGCTTAGGTATCGTTTTGTTCACAAAATAAGTGATGGAATGGCGCCATGGTGTGTAGCGCCATTTGTCCTGGTATGGTGCCATGTCACATCTCAAAATCGCATTGGCGCCATTTTAGTGTAATAAATGGTGCCAACTACCTCAGGCACGTAGCAACCCTCCTTGAAGAATGCCATATTGTTAATGGCACTTAGAACCATTTCCCATGGCGATTTTCCATCACTACACAGTCCAGTCCGATGTTTTCTTAGATTGGATTGCTCCATTGTCTATCTTCCAAAATTAATGTACAGCTTACAATTTACTGTGATCAAATGATGATGAAATTTTTATTTGTGTTATCATGCATAATATAGCTAGTTTTTGACAATATATTTTTTAATTAACACTAGCTTAGAGCTGATAGAATACATCTGTAGATGCTGTACAAACACTTCTTGTTACTGCCTCT
Source organism: Sphaerolaimus hirsutus (assembly GCA_964036195.1). Classification (NCBI taxonomy): domain Eukaryota; kingdom Metazoa; phylum Nematoda; class Chromadorea; order Monhysterida; family Sphaerolaimidae; genus Sphaerolaimus; species Sphaerolaimus hirsutus. Next base: position 17,115,005 of record OZ038451.1, on the reverse strand, counting down.
CACCATACAATAAACAACAATGCTTTATGACGATCATCCAGTTTCAATGCATTTTAGAATGCAACAGACAAACTCAATAGATCACAAAAACGGCAGTCGCAACTGCAGCAAATAGCAAATCCGCCAAATCACTAGACAAACATTTACACAGAGACGAATTCTGAGAAGCACTTGAAATCCAAGGAAAACAGCGTGTCGTTTCATTCCTTGGACATTGTCAATCTAAAAAGAGAAACGAAGTTTGCAACCTTATTAAGCGCAGCATAAAAACGATTCAAACCGCAAAGTGTACACATGGACATAGTTGTTAAAACGTATTTACGTTTACTCGAAAATAGGTATACTCAAGTACTGAGTAAATACGTTTACGTTAATTCTGGAAAAAATACCTGTACTCACCTTTACATGTACATTTTGAAAGTACACGAGTACATAAAACGTAATTCATAAAAATTATTGAAGTGCGTAAGTAGCAAAAACGACTCGAACGAATTGAAATGGCTGTGAAAATGGCGAGCTGAGTTTTGAGATGAGCGGAAAAAATTGAGCGAAAATGAGCAAAGTTTACTGACTTTTATATTTTCCTGGGTACAAAATCGAAAAATACGCGTGCAAATACTGGTTTTCCGTTTACTCACTGTTTACGCAGTGTAACAGTAAAAAATTACTTAACGTCTTCTGTACTCAGCGGTGAGTAAAAATAAAATACTTTACGTTTACATGTACTTTGAACAAATTTCAGTACTTTTAACAACTTTGCCCATCTCGACTAACTGATTTCGATCGGCGGTGCCGCTGAGCATGACGTAGGGCTGACTGGTGGCTTTCTGCCTGGCGACCAACTTGTCCAGGGTGCGCAACGGCGTGTCGTCTGTGCCGGCCGTCCGGACGCGCTCCTCTTGCATGGCGCGCCGCACTTTGGTCTCCACCTGCGTGCGGACGTGTTTCTACCAGTGTAATGGTCAATGCGATCGTGCTTCCTTACCCGCGGAAACTGACAGTGGGGAAAAATGCAGCGGTTTCCCCAACAATTTGAAATAGTAGAATTGCAGGAAAGAAACGATTTCTTTCGTTTTTAATTGCAAATTTCCCAATTTTTCTTGGACTTTTTGCACTAGTCAGAAAGCAGTGGATGGCGCACAGCGGTATAAAAATATTCGGTATAAATTTATAAAGATTCGGTATAAAATATGTAAAAATTATGTAGAAAAGGGCTGATGACGATACCTGTTTCTTGGATGGGAACCGGCCGTGGAACTTCCAGCAAATGCGACGCCACGCCTCCTTGGTGTTCAGGTGCTCGCCGTTCTGGTCCGTGTAGGTCAAGTGGAACGACGGCGCGTACTCCCTCTGGAAAGCCGAAATGTGGCATTCACAAACCCGAGAAGTGAAAAAATACGTGGTGATATGCTAAATGAACAAATTGATGTATTTAAATATTTATGTACCTCCCCTTAGCTGCCCTTCCAAAATTGTTGGTCGAAAAAGGATCTCCCGGGGACTTATTCAACAAAATACGGTATGTGAATATTTATGTACCTTCTCTTCAAACGGCCTCGTCGGACCAGCCGTTCTTGAATTCAACTTGTCCAACTTCTTCGCATATTTGTCGTCAATGTCCCTGTGAACGGAGGGGTGTAATCAGACGAAAAGGACGTAAATAAACGTAAAAATGAAGCCAAGATGAAGGTACTTGTCTTTAATTTAAAAAACCCAAAGCATCGAATCAGCTTAGCAAATTGATTTTTCCATCCATGTGCGAAATGTAAATTGCCCATGAGACTTTTTCAAAACCGTTTTTAGAAGAAAAAAAACAGTTTAAAAATTAAACAGCAATACAGTGCATACAACAGTCACCCCAACGCAACCCCCAATGTGCACCGACCACTTGTTGTCGATGGTGCTCTTTCGTTTGCAGGCGAGCGACATGAACGTGCCGCCCATCGGATCATCCTCATCGTCGTTCTTCTCCAGGAAGCCCTTCGCTTTGGCTTGACGCAACGCACCCGCCACGCCTGCACGCCCATTAGAAAACTGTCAATTCAGGTATCGCAGGGGTTTAGTGAGGGGGGGGGGCGGGGTTACCCCAACATTGATTACCCCAAGCTATCTATCTATCCTTGAGGCAAAATCATTAGTTACTATCCCCTGAACAAATCTACCTATCCGGAGCGATTTTGAGAAATTTAGCCAGAATCTTTGCCCAAAACCGTTAATTTTTAGGAATGTTTGCCTATTTTCACTTTCAAAATATTCAATGTGTCTTATTGCCTATTTTATTTTATTATCTAGTAAAAATCAAAATCTAGGATACCCCTATGTGCATCTTAGTTGCTCGACTCCATTGAAATGACTAAAAAAGCACACCCTGCGAGAATCCCGATTCTCCGCCAATTTCGGCACTGAACAGCTCTTCTTCTTCGTCGGAGTTGACCTGATCGGCTGCCTCGCCCGGCTCCGACTTCGCGCCTTTCTGAAATGCAAGGGATTGACGTTTGTTTGAGGCTCGGTTTTCGGAGTTTACAGTTACATAGGCTTTCCAAGATCGACGGCTCAAAGTGGATACTAATAATGTAACGTTTTAGCATTTTAATTTATATTACCCTACTTCGATGCTGTCAACACTACCTAATGGCTAGCCTATTTCATTTTACGTTCATTACTGCATTACACAACGACGCAGCCTAAAGCAAATCGGACAAAAACACAAAAGCAACACACCTTATCCGCCTGCGGCTCGGCAGTGGCCCACCCGCCAACGCGTTCTTTCCGGTGTTTTCTGAAAGAATGAAATAACATAGACAAGTAAGACATTTTTATTAACCCGACACGTTTTGTTCAGGCAGCCCCGAAGAAGGGGTTCAGTAGGGGTGAAAGCCACAGAAAACTATCCCACCCGTGTGTTTTAGCCGTTTTTTCAATCCTCGAAATCTAACTGATCTAGTGCATAAGTACTAAAATTTCAAAAATAAAACTAGCGATTTAAACAAAATCGGATTGGATGTTGCGACTTTTTTTAAATAAATAAATCGCTAGCCAATCCTACATGGCAGCATACAGAAATCAAAACATGAACCCCAACGTGTCACAAAACCAATTAAAACAAAAAAAATTATGTGAAATTACTTTCTTTTAAAACCGTTTTTAGAAAACGCCGGCCATGCCCAGTAAAGACCCTAAGTACGTTCCGCGGCAGGAAAATTTCGCGCCGCAGCGTCGTAGTGATTAAAAATAAAACAAAACGTGTAAGAAATCAGCCAACCTTCTCTCAACCCTGGCGATCTCCTCGTCCTCGTTGTCGCTCAACATGCCGTGCCGCTTCACGTCCATATCATCATCAGCTTCAGATTTGGCCTCTAGTAGATCATCACCGGCGCGGCCCGATCTGCCCAACCCTTTGGCGTACTCGAGCGTTGCGTCGAGCACTATGCGTCTGCGCGGGGAGGAAATAAAGAATGAAGTGGTCTCTAATCAACAAACTTGGTGGTCACAAAAAGACATTTTGCACTACAAAGACAGATGCATTTGCAAGGTATCAGGAATATCCTAGATTGTGACCCTCCCAGGGGATATATAGCTAAAAAGAATTTCTTTGGGCGGGGGTACGCGGGGTCCACTATCTATTGGAGACCCCTGAATCCCGTAGCCGTAGGGTATCACTTTTGTTCTATTTCCACTTTTTGAGTAGAATCACAAGTATTCAGACACATTTTTCCGGTGCCAAATGACACAATCAAAATTCACAATCATCCACAAGAATTATCAACAACCCCAAATAGGGTTGGAAAAAAAACGGTTTTTTTTACTCGATGTTTTTAAAAAAAACAACGTTTTTTAAATAAAAAAAACGTTTTTTTTAAATAAAAAACGTTTTTTTTAAAAGCTCCCAGATATGACCTAGTGTCAACATATATAGGTATATCAGACAGTGGCAATACTCTGTGATGTTAAATATGACCATATAATGGCTGTGGAGCCATGGGATAGCATTATAAGTGGTGATTTGTGTCAAAAATATCCATTTTTCGTCGACATATCGTTCATATATCGCCTTATAGTCGAATGTTCGTGACTTCAGGTAAAGTTTGGCATGGAATAGTGATCAAACAAGGTTATAAAAGGAGGTTGTTACTTTGGGAGTGAAGTTACACACTGTGGAGGTACATGGAAGCACATTACCTCAATATTATATATTACAGCAACATATGTCGGCTTATTCACCCATGGTAGCACATAGAAATGGATGTTTTGATACTAAAAATGCAACAAAACCAATGAAAACAACCACCAATGTCAATTTGTGTGTGAAATTGCGCGCTTGCGCACAAAAATTTTGCAAAATACCTAGTGCTTAGTACTAAAAATTTCGGCCGATGTTTTTAAAAAAAACAACAACATTTCGGACGTCATGTTTAAAAAAAAAAAACGTTTAAAAAAAAAACATCGGCCAACCCTAACCCCAAAGGCACCTGTTACCATCGTCATCATCGCTGTCCATAGCGGCGACAGGATCCGCCTCAGGATCGTCAGGCTCCTGTTTCACTCGCGTTTCCGCGTCGCTGCTGTGCCCCGCCATATCCGACGACAGCATGGTCGAGATCTTGACAGGGTGGGATGTAAGTTGGATTGGGAACGGGGTGGGGGTGCCTCTGGGAGCAGTCCCAGACCTTGTAAAGTGTAAAATAAAGTGTCAAATTTCATGTGTAATGTCACTCAAAAAAATTTATGACTGAAGTTTGCATGGCAATTGACACTCAACCTTACATTTGTCTTGACAATTGACACCTTGCATGACATTTGACACTTTACATTTTACATGGTCTGTGGTTGGCAGCTGACAGCAGTGTCTAGGTAACTTGGGGAAAGGTACAAATACAGGTAAAAAAGTTAGCTGCGGACCCCCTATCGATCCCATGACACAAGCACTTCTCCAATCTTCACCCTGAGCCGTAACAAAATCAAACCTTCGCCATTTTATCTTCCTTCTCCAGCTCAGCCACTTTCCTGGCTCTACCCAAAGCGGCATTGAGCTCATTCAACGCATCATCCTCATCGTCGAGCGCAGCGTGTTTAACATCGTCAGAATTTTGCCACGCGTCAGAGTCGTCGTCGGACTTTTCCGCCTCTGAACGCAACTTGGCCGCCAGTTTGGCTACGGCTGAGAGGGGGATTTGAACTTGTTTTTAAGTTGGCGACATTATTCAGACTCAGAATTATTTGAAAAATGCAGTATAGTAGGTTATCAGGAGATTTTCTTTCGCCTACCGTATTTCCTCAAATAACCCCCCCCCAAATGGACACCACAAATTTATTAGCCCCCCCCCCCCCAAATTGAGTGTAAAGCGAACGTAGATGCCAAAAGCTACAGTTGTCATTATCCTGGAGTAAAATGACAAACGCTACAGTGACCCAGACAATGCAGAACACGTTAAAAACAATGATTGTGTTACGTTAGAACCTGTTTTATACCATCTACATATTTACTTATAGACATAAACATCTATAGACTCTTATATATAGTGATTATTGTTGCATTTTTCTACGTCTGCGTACATACATTACAAACAACAAATTAGTACTGGGAGTTCAAAAAAATTTCTGGCGAAATAATAAGCCCCCCCTCGTTCAACCCCCCAAAATTTCTCACTCTGAACTAATCACCACAGGGGGGGGGGGGGGTATTTCGATGCAATACGGTATTTAAAAAACACCAGTCAAATACGACAAAGTTCGACACATTTGAACATACCAGTTTTAGGATCGTTTGCGTTTTTCTCATTCCCATTAGTCGTCTCGGGTTCATGTTTGTCCAACAATTCATAATCTGGCCTATTTTTGCCTTTTCCACGAGAACGGCTACCATAATCGGCCGAATCCTGCAAACAATGGAAAAGGTATTAACTATGAACAAACTGTGCAAAAATAAAGTATTAGTACATCCCTCAAGTAAGCGACACTTCAATTTAAAAAAAAAACAAACTAAAATTTCAATTAAATTCGGATCACCAGTGCGCACTAACCGGTCCATCGATGGGGGCGTCATTGAGAAGGTCATCAGCTTTCAACTTGTTCTTGGTGCGCTTGCGCGTGTTGCGCTCTTTCTTGGGATTTTTGCTCTTCTTGAAGGCTAGCATCTCCTCGGTGGTGTAGTACTGCGATTGTCAATTAGGTACGTTTTTCATGTTGATACAAGAAATACCGCATTTCGTCGAATTACCCCCTTGAAATACCCCCGTATGGAATAATGTACATGTATGCAATGTACATTATTTGCATTATTTGAATGCGCTGCAGCTACCCACACAGAATAGTTTCGTGTAGATAAATCGTATGTTCAAATATATTCTGTTTTGACAGATTTATTACCAGTTTTGGGTATGTAAACGCCTATTCTACATAATGTTTCTTCACGAAAATTTTTGACGAAATAATAGAAAACCTCGATCAGACCCCCCTGAAAATTTTCCAGTAAGAAAATAAACGACCTGGGGGTATTTCGAGGAAGGAGGTAAATATCATTATCTTATCGCACAGAAGAAAGCGCCGCGGAATGCCAAACTCCCCCCGAAATTTGCTGGCTAAATGATAAACCCCCTTGGGTATTTCAAGGTAATACGGTAGTGCAAAAACAGACCTCAGTAGCTGGCGTGTATTTCGTGTCGTCCAATGCCATTTGTCTGGCCAAAAGCTCGGCTTTCATGTGCGCCTTGATTTTCTCCTCTGTCAACTCAGCGCCGCCGGCCTCATCTGAATATTTACAGCAATTTTTTAGATGAACGAGGACAGTGACAGAAGGTTGGCACTCACCCAATTGAAACACAGCTTTGTTGGATCGTTCAAAATCTGCATCGTATTTCTCCAGAAGACCCTTCTCCTTGGGCTGTGAAAAAATGATGGTGAATATATACACAGAGAAAGTAACCCCATAATGATAAAATTCACAAGGCGAAAATGCGGCCCGCGTGATGGTTGAAACTTTCAACTTGAAAGTTAACAATGTTTCGAATACACGGTATCATGCTGAGAAAATCTTTTTGTCTCCACGTTGGCACAACGGAATGTCTCACCTGACCATACTCGTCCATTTCATCATCGTTCAAATCTGGCATATTCCTGGTCCGACCCACGTATTTACTGCGCATGTCAGCGTTGTGCTTCCATTGTGTCTCGTCAGCCAGACGCACGTCCAGCAAACGCTCGCCTTCGCTCTCGTCCAAAACGTCTGAAACGTGGTAAACATCAGATTTGTAGACTTGGTTTTCAAATGCAAAATCGATTTGACCAATTCACCAGGGGATAGACACACACCCTGTAAAGTGTAAAGTCAAGTGTCAAACGTCATGTAAAATGTCAATCAAAATAAAGGGAAGGGTTTTATTACTGAACTTTAACCATTTTGCATGACTACCGACAGATTTGTATGACAATTGACACTTCAGAGTGTGCGGGACTGCCACCAGCTTGTGCAACAACTTACGCACAAAATATGAAAAAACATAAGGAAAACAACCCCGAAGCAACCTTTATCCTTGAGCACGAGTATGGCCTCCTCCCCTTGCAAGAAGTCCTCCTTGGAATGTTCAACAGTGAACCCGGCCAGAGCGGACTTCTTGACCCCCTTCTTCACGCCGGCGGCTTTTGCCGCCTTTGTGCGCTTGGCGCGGCGGTCAGATTCCAACTGGGCCTCGATGGCGCCGCTCACGCCCAACTCGTCGTCGACGGCCGCCAACTCACGTTCCTGCGAGCAGATAAGGGAGGGAGAGAATGGGGTGATGTGTGTAGGGTTGGCACTTGATTTTTTTAACTGATTAAAAAAAATAATCTGATTTTGTTTTTACAATCAAAGGGTGGAAACTGATTTTAATTTTAAAAAATCAAAAGGCAAAATTTCTGGTAGACTTGCACTAGGTATTTTGCATTTTTTGTGCGCAAGCGTGCAATTTCTCATACATATTACCATTTGTGGTGTTTTCATGGGTTTTGGGGCATTTTTAGTGTAAAATGTTCCATTTATTCATGTTACCATGTAATAATAAGCCGTGATATGCTAGTGTGGTATATAATATCAAACCAATGTGCTCCCACATACTTCTACAGTGTGTAACATCACTGTCAATGTATTAGCCTTCTCTTACAACATTATTTAGGCACTATTCCATGCTGAACTTCACTTGAAGTCACGAACTATCGACAAAAGGCGATATACGTGATAAGTCGATGTAAAATGGATATTTTTGAAAGAAATCACTGCTTATAATGCTATTCCATGACTCCACAGTCATAATATGACCACAATAGACATAACAATACATTGTCTGACACTTAACATACATATATTTTTTTTCTCTATACCCCCATTTTGGCGATTTAAAAAAAATCTGATTTTAATTTCAAAAATTCAATATTCAATAATAAATTCAATGTGAAAAATCGCCACTGAAAGGCCGCATCTACACAACCCTTGCATAGAAGTGAGTTTCATGACATGCAGCTGGAAAGCAAACTTTCAAACGATGTTCAACAAAATCAGTTCTCACCCTCGCCTCTGCCATCTCTCGTTCTTTGTCCAAATTTCTCAGCCGCTCCACAAATTGAGCGGCAGATTCGCCTTTGTCATTTTCGCCCAGTCTGGGTGCAGTCGACAATTTCTCTGTCGCTTCGCGCTTCAGTCGGGAAACCTTCAAGTGCCGAAAAGTTATAAATGCGGGGACAATGAAAGTGTTAAGTGGCAAGAAAGTGACCTCCAACTTGTCTCTGATTTTCTGTTGTTCATTTCTCTCCGTCCAGCTGTCGGGCGCCTTGTGCACGAATATGCGACCGGTCTCGCGGTCCTTTCTGTGTGGCAAAATTCGAGTATAGTATCAGGGACGTACGCAGGATTTTTGAGCGGGGGGGCGGATTGTATACGGAGCCCGGCGAACGGGGGGGGCGGCGCCCCCCCCCCTAAAATTTGGCCCTGTAGTAAAGGAATGGAGCCATGGCGCTGGCGCCATTTGTAGGCGCCAGCGCCATGGCTGTATTGGCGTTGGCGCTGGCGCCAACGTATACCATATAGGTATCTATTAAGACCTATATATAGTTACTATGACCACGTTGAGAACTTTTATAATGCTGGTTAGACTCCTGAACTTCTACATTAAACAACAGGTTGTGGTTTGCGCGCTTGCGCGCAAAAAATTTTCAAAGTACCTACAAAATCGCTTTACAAAAGTGCCATTCTTGGCAAATTTTTATGGCCGGCCCGGGAACGGGGGGGGGGGGGCGGCCGCCCCCCCCCGCCCCCCCCTGCGTACGCCCTTGAATACCCCCCCTAGAATTTGGTCACTATTTTTCAAAAATAGCTGATCAGTGCCTGCTATAAGTAAATAGCTTCCCTCCCACAACCTCATACAGGGACGTACGCAGGATTTTTGAGCGGGGGGGGGGCGGATTGTATACGGAGCCCGGCGAACGGGGGGGGGGGCGGCGCCCCCCCCCCTAAAATTTTGTCCTATAGTAAAGGAATAGATAGGGTTCAAACGGGATCCCGATCCCGATCCCGGATCCCGTGAAATTCCGGGATTTACCAGTCCCGATCCCGATCCCGATCCCGAAACCCCAATCCCGATCCCGATCCCGATCCCGAAATCTCAAAAATACCAATCCCGATCCCGAAAGTTTTCAAATCCCGATCCCGATCCCGAGAAACTCCCAAGTCCGGGATCCCGATCCCGGAAAAATTAGTGGAAATTATAAAAAGTGAAATAATGACGTTTTTGCATGCAAAAAAGTGGATGCAAACCCCCAGCGTCAATTTTATGCCACTTTTCTGGCATCCAACAGTGTTTTGAGACCTTTATGAACAACTGTGAATGCCAGAAAAATGGCCAAAATATCTATCCCTAGAACCCAATCCCGATCCCGGAAAAATGCCTATCCCAATCCCGATCCCGATCCCGTGACCCCAATCCCGGCCAATCCCGATCCCGATCCCGAAATCTCAAAAAACCAATCCCGATCCCGATCCCGATCCCGAAACCCCAATCCCGATCCCGATCCCGAAATCTCAAAAAGTGAATCCCGATCCCGATCCCGAAAAGTCAATCCCGTTTGAACCCTAGGAATAGAGCCATGGCGCTGGCGCCATTTGTAAGCGCCAGCGCCATGGCAGTATTGGCGTTGGCGTTGGCGCCAACGTCTACCATATAGGTATCTATTTATACCTATATATGGTACTAGGTCCGCTTTTGGCACTGTTGGACACTTTTCTAGTGCAATTTGACGCTTGAAACGACATATTAAAGAATGGGGTGGAGATTTGCGCGCTTGCGCGCAAAAAAAATTTTAAAGTGCCTACCAGTTCGCCTCAGAAAAGTGCCATTTCTGGAAAATTTTTCTGTCCGACCCGGGAACGGGGGGGGGGGGGGCGGCCGCCCCCCCCGCCCCCCCCCTGCGTACGCCCTTGTATAGTATGCCCAATGTGTTTGCGGGGGTTTAATATATAGGCTTTTCCAAAGTATAAAAGGAAGAAAAGAGAAAAATCGCTAGAGTTAGGTGGAAAATAGGTATATAAGCATAATGTATAGTACGTAAATAGCTGAAAATAGGGAAGGAAACACATGAAATAGCGATTTTGAAAGTGAAAAACTAAAAAAGGTATGAAAATAAGCGATCTTGAGCAAAAATTGGGGCAAAATTTCTCAAAAATCGCTCCAAATAGGTAGATAGCTGGCCGATTTCAGAGAAAGATAGCCCAAAATTTTGCCCCCGGGATAGATAGATAGCTGAGCGGCCTCTGGGATAGATAATAGCTGGCGGATTTGCCCCCTGCTAAACCCGTGTAAATATGTACGTGAGCCACGCGCTATGCTAAAAAGGTTGTTTTTCGGACATCAACAAACCGGTAGACTCCACCCGTATCTACAGCCTGGCCTTCCAATGCGGCAGTATCATCTCCTTGAGATTCAGAGCCATTTGGCTGCGCGTCACCTGAATACAACTTTAAATACTGTACTGCACTGTGTTTAATAAAACGATTATCATAACTTTTCCGTTTCTACATGCTAAATTAGCATGTAATAAAAGGCCAAAATATTTTATCCATGATAAAACAACTCTGCAAGCACACTTGTATCCGGTGCGAAATATTTAAGCTATTTTTATACCTCCAAAATAAAAATACACTTTTAAAAATGTTTTATAGAAATTTTTGAAAACTTTTGTCAACCCAACTCCTGAGTTCACACTACGTAAAATCTCGCAAGTAACAACCTGGAGCATCCAACGGTGCCAGCCCCAGCTTTATTCTCAGAGCGTTCGTGTCTTCAACCGATAGCGATTCTTTCCACGTGCCACCTTCACTCGATTCAGCAATGTCTGCACAAAAATCGTGGATTGGTGATTTGTTGATAAGTTTCAGATAAGTTCTAGTTAGTTCCAGACTACAAAATTGGTCATGGGTGAAATACTGACAGATAAAATGTGGTCAAATAAAAATGATGATTGCTAGTTTCGACGGTTCAGTGGATAGAAAAATGTGGGACAACAATGCAGAAAAATATGCATTACTCATGTGTAAAAATCCCACTTGCAACCCACCCTGTTTAGGCTCATCCTTATCCTTTCTTCCCTTTTTCGAGTCCTTTTTGTCTGCATCAGGAGATCGTTTCCTACTGCGCTTCCTAGACTCTTTCGAATCTTTGGAGCGCCCGCTGGATTTGTCCTTGTCTTTATCTTTCTCCTTGTCCTTGTCGCGGTCAGAACGGCCGCGCCTAGAAGCAGGCCTGTAAAATTCGAAAGGCACGTTATTGGATCAACTATTTTTAAGTGGACAGACAATTCAGGAAAATTCTAAATTTCCAGAAACATGTTCAGTTAAAAAAACGTTTCAGGCGCAGGGTGAGCAGTTCGTTAAAAAACTGTTAGAGTGCCAGGTACGAAAATTTGTGAAAAATATACATTGCTCGACAGCCTTTGGCGTGGAGCCAAGTACAAAATATAATGAGCCACCACGCGATAACCGCAGAAGAAAACATTTGGCTGTAACAATGAAAGAGACTCACGATTTGCGCCTGGACACACTGTCACGATCCTCCGACCTGACCATTTCGACGATCAACGAATCCTAGTTGTACTCACAGTCGTTCCGATAACCCCGGAAAATTACATTTTACGACGATGTAAGGGACGAACGTTCAAACCTTCATAATATGAATAATATCGCGTTATTGTCAAATTAATAAATTGAACTAATGATTTCGATGCTAAGTAATTTTTCGGGATATTCAGCGTGAACGTCTCACTCTTTGACAACTTTTCAGACAAGTGGAAGATATGAGTACAAAAGCTTCCAACACTTTCATTATTTTATTTATTTTTGATTTGGATACAAAGTAAATATTAACAGTATCAGAATGGAAACGTCACGACACGAGCCCATGTTCAAGACATCAAACATCAGTTCCGTTTTCCGTCACAATTCAGCTTTTCAACAGTTTCGTTAGATTCGAGAGCATCAGCATATTTGCGACTGAAAAAATAACGAATGCAGCGAGGCCTATCAACGCGGCTCCAATGACAATCAAAGACATAGTGTCCGACGAATCTGTTGAATCAATTGTCGTCTTTTGGGTCGAATCTTGGGTTGTCGTAATCGACTGCGTGTTGTTTGTTGTCACTGTGCTTGGTGTTGCCGTTTCATTGTCCATCTCGTCTATCGCATGCCGAAGTGTCGTCAGAGGAGTGCTAGCTATTTAGTGATCGAAAAGCACCAGGATCTGTAACTCCATACAGTTTTTGGCTATGTCAGAGCCACGGCACCAGTCAGCGCCAAAATTTATGGCGTCAATGCAGGCAATAACAGTTTATCTACATTATCATTTTACGTTCCTCCGAAAAGTTCAGTTTACATCTCACCATGCCTAACGATGGCAAAGTGGAAAACACTGTCTCAATTTTAAAATATTTTTAAATGACTTTTAAACTAAAATTTTTCCAAAAATAATTAAGTTGTGAAAATATTGAATTTTCAATTGAATTAAGTTTCACGCATTATCAACAAAAATAGCAAAAACACGTCAAATTCAAACAATTCAAAAACACTTTCCGAATTTTTCTTTAAAAAAAACTATTTATGTCTAAGTGTTTTTTCCACAGTTGTTCAAATGTGTTTGGGTACATTTACTCATAAAATACGTATACTCGAGTACTTTGTAAAAACATATACATATACTTATACAAAAAGTACCCGTACTCGCCTGTATGCGTACTTTTGAAACATATAAATACATGTACAGAAAATGTATTTTTTTGAAATTTCGAATTGCAATTTTTTGTTTCTAAAATAAAAGAAACCTTGAAGAATTCATATAATTTTCCCATAGAAATACTAGACAATCATCTAAGAACGACATTTGTTATGTTTTCCAGTGTTAAAATCACTTTTACATGTGAAAAGTACTCAGTTTTACATTTTCCAGTGGAAAAATTTCTCGCTTTTACATTTTCCTGAGAAAAAAGTATTTTACTCAGATGTACTCATGAGTATGGGTAAAAAGTATTTTACATTTTCTGTACTCAGAGTAGGTAAAAAAGTATTTTGTACATGTATTTCCCAAACACTCACAGAACAGCAGAGTGCTTTCGTAAATGCAACTGGGCAATGTCAGAAAAGCCATTGCAACTTACACCATGGCACTTTTCAAGCACTAAAAGAACTATTTGATTGCAACTGTGAGGACTCAGGTGGTGTTGGTGCTTCTGCCCTTTGTGTATCTGGTAGTGCTGTGCCATACCTCTCTGGATCTGTGAATCTGGTTGTGGTGCCTGGTGCCTCTGTGGATGCAATTGTGGTGCCTGGTGCCTCTGTGGATCTCGTAATGGTATTTGGAGGCCTGAAAATCTTGAAGTGGTTGTCGATATCTGTGTGTTTCTGGTAGTTATGGTTGATGTCTGTATATCTGGTTGTGGTGCCTGGTGCTGCTGTGGATCTGGTTGTGGTGCCTGGTGCTGCTGTGGATTTGGTAATGGGATTTGGTGGCCGGAAGATTTTGAAGTGGTTGTCGGTATCAGTGTTTTTCTGGTAGTTATGGTTGATGTCTGTAGATATGGTTGTGGTGCCTGGTGCTGCTGTGGATCTGGTTGTGGTGCTTGGTGCTGCTGTGGATCTGGTTGTGGTGCCTGGTGCTTCTGTGGATTTGGTAATGGGATTTGGTGGCCTGAAGATTTTGAAGTGGTTGTCGGTATCAGTGTTTTTCTGGTAGTTATGGTTGATGTCTGTAGATATGGTTGTGGTGCCTGGTGCTGCTGTGGATCTGGTTGTGGTGCTTGGTGCTGCTGTGGATCTGGTTGTGGTACCTGGTGCTGCTGTGGATCTGGTTGTGGTGTCTGGTGCCTCTGTGGATCTGGTTGTGGTGTCTGGTGCCTCTGTGGATCTGGTTGTGGTGTCTGGTGCCTCTGTGGATCTGGTTGTGGTGCCTGGTGCCTCTGTGGATCTGGTAGTGGTGGTTGCTGCTGCTGTGGATGCAATGGTTGTGCCTAATGCTTCCATAATGCCAGTAGGCATGACTGTCATTTTCTCAGTTGGTGTATTATTGAATTTTACACCAACACTCATTTCAGTGGCCACATCATAATATTCACAAAGTGTGTATAACTTGATATTTCTACATGCAATCTTGATGAGTGCACCATTATCTAGCGCAGCGCACTCAGCTGCATGCTCTTGTTTGTGATCGTCTTTTGGTCCTCCTGTAGCGCATAATAGCTGGTTTACAACAAAAACGTTAACAAATGCAGGGTTTAAATAGATTTTTGCAAATGCTTGAAACACCAAGGTATTGTCAACACTGGATCTGTTGAATCAAAACACACAGGTCACAGATACAATAGTGCCACGGTACGTAGGCAGTGCAAATGCGGGGAGTGCAAATTGCTATTGACACCTGTAGGGCACCTGATTCTGTCAGCTGCATCATTATAAGGCAGTCTAATAGATCAAAGGATTTGAAAATATAAATGAAAATACTTTACAAGGCGATGGGCTTTCAATACATTCTATTCAATTAAATACAGTGCAAATAAATAAACATGCATTAAATACAATAAATACGTCGCTTTTACCAACCGCTGGTACCATTAATGCGAGCATTACAGTTAACATTTATGTGTTCCAAAAAGACCAATATTTTAACAACCCTGGCCCCAGATTTAATTGGGCAGGCAGATTTCTTGCCTACCTGCCCGGCGCC
The DNA here is from genome assembly GCA_964036195.1 of Sphaerolaimus hirsutus. Lineage (NCBI taxonomy): Eukaryota > Metazoa > Nematoda > Chromadorea > Monhysterida > Sphaerolaimidae > Sphaerolaimus > Sphaerolaimus hirsutus. Next base: position 17,099,778 of record OZ038451.1, on the reverse strand, counting down.
TGACACGCCCGTTACGCCTGCAAGCGCCTAACACGTACGTTGCGCCTGCCTGACGCGCCCTCACTCGTGCCTGATTTGCCCTCAAATTGCAAATCGAGATTTGATTGCGAGGGCATTTGCTCATTTGCCGGGCAAAAGTAAAAAGAAAAATAATATTCCGCCCTGCAGCCTCAGAGGTGCAGGGCGGGTGGTTTTGCACTATATTTTACAGTTGTAAACAATTATTGGGATTTTATTTTGCAACGAAAACGTTCAAGGCGACAAAATATAATTGACTGGGGATGAATAGAGTGATAGGGCCATCAATTTTTACTGTCCAGATTTAGAAAAATGTCATCTATGAAAATGGTGGTGTAATAGGCAGAGCTGAGCATTGATTCCATTGTCTTGGTGTTAGTGCTCCTGCCAGCCATTCTGATGGTACTGTGTTCGATCCCGCGAATTGACCCCTGCCCGAACTTTTTGCACTTTTTTGGAATGATCGATAATTTGGTACCGTTTAATTTGAAATAACTGCAAAACTGCCTCCATATTTCTTTGCAAAAGTACTCCCAGAAGAAAATAATTGTCCTTTTTGTGATGATGACTTCGGCTGTACTTTCAACTTAAGCTCGGTTGTTATCAATAAAGTGCAAAAAAAGTTAGCGCCGCAAGCCGCGTTCGAACACAGAGACACATCAAAATAGACTACAGGACGTGTTACTCGTTGGGTCTAAGCAACCATCATATTCATAGACAGTATATTTGAAGTTTGGACAGTAAAAATAAACTTTTGCGGCGACGATGCTTGCAATTTTTAATGTTTCCCATTACATCAGACATTTTACAGGGTCTTTTACATGCCATTTGTCATTTTGCAGGGTCTCTCACATGACACATGACATTTTACAGGGATTTATACACCTTACAGGGTCTTTTAAAGGTTTAGGCAGCTCATTTGGTGTGAGACGTCGATTTATTCTGTGTCAACCTTTTTGTGCGAGAACAGTAATACAACTTATTATTTTTTGATTTCTATACGCACTTTGGGCTCTGCCAAAATTTCGCATTTTTTATTTTATTTTTTTTCCATACAAAATTCCTCCCTACTCGCCCGTCGCGCCAGGCACCTGACAGCTGCCGCCCGGCACGCAATTGAATCTTGATTTGCCTGGCAGTCGGGCGGCGGCTGTCAGGTGCCTGGCGCGAGGGCAGGTCGGGAGGGATTTTACTCCCGAAAAAAAAAAAAATTCGGAGATGAAAACTTGGCAGCCGGCCAAAGATTTCGAAATCGCCATAAACGTAAAAAATGGGTATATACCCATGTATAAAGACAAAAATAGCGATTAAGTAGGTCAAAGTTTTGAAAATAAAGCAAATTTGAGTGGTTTTGGGCAAAAAAGGGGCAAGCGAGCGGGCGCGGGCTTGCCTGCCCAATCAAATTTCGAATTGCCAGACACGCCCGTCATGTCCTCCCTCTCAGGGATAATCTGCCCAATTAAATCTGGGGCCTGGTGATGACCCACATGTGGTGTGTTCTGTTCCGTTTGGGCTACATAAATAAATACACTAGTTGACATATCAATTAGCGTCTTAAAAAGTTTTATTTTTCAGAAAAAAAATAACCACACACAATTATATAAAATATAATACAAATAAGAATACCGTATTACCTCGAAATACCCCCAGGGGGTTTATTATTTCGCCAGCAAAATTTGAGGGGGGGATAATTCGAGGGGGGGGTTTATTCGAGGGGGGGGGTCTATTATTTCGCCAGAAATTTTCGGAAATTCCCCATACGCAGACGTAGAAAAATCGAACAATTACATAGACGTATATGTGTTTATAGGCATATATAACTGTATATACACAAAAAACCTTCCCTAACGTCACTTAATCATCAGTTTTAACGTGTGTTCTGCATTGTACAGAGCACAAACTGCGGTATTTGTCATGTACGTTCACGTTACACTCAATTTTAGGGGGGGTATTTCGAGGGGGGGGTTTATTATTTCCTCAGCCGAAATTTAGGGGGGGGTATTTCGAGGGGGGGGGGGTTAATTCAAGGGGGGGGGGTTAATTCGAGGTAATACGGTAAATCTAAATAAATGTGAGATTTTATATGTTTTCTTATGATTTGAAAATTGTAAATCTCCTGAGAATTTTGAAAAAATTAAAAAGATAAGAGAATCTCCAGGTTGAGTGTTATTTAAATAGTGGAAATTGGCTCAGAAATGGGGTGTCGAAATGTTATGGATTGTCTATGCTATTTTTTTGTATACCGTATTATTTACCCCGAATTACCCCCATGGGGTTTATTATTTCGTCAGCAAAATTTGAGGGGGGTTTATTATTTCGTCAGAAATTTTCGTGACATTCATAGTGCAGAATACGCGTTTACATACCTAAACCGGTAATAAACGTTACCAAATAAGATAAATTGGGACATAAACATACGTCAATACATAAACTTGTATTATACCTAAAATTATCTGCGACGCTAACGGCATCAATTAATGCTAGGGTATCAACAATTTTTTTTACGGAAAACGGAAACGGAAAATCAAGCTACGCTCGGAACTCAGTAACAAACCTTTCCTCCAAAACGATGCCGGCATCATGCGACCATCGCTGAAACGCCACAGTAAATTGTCGCCGCTGCGACCCGGCGTGGCTTTCCCGTCAACCCAAGCCGGTTTGCCCCACACCAGTTTGGTGCAATGCAGATACACATCGGGAAAGTCAATCTTCGCCAGGGCGCCCCCATCTCGGCGGCACAGTTGCGACGCCTGGAGGCAGTCCCAGACCCTGTAAAATGTCAAATGTCACGCAGTGTCAAAAGTCATGTAAAATGCCCTGCAAAATGGCAACTTGTGACATTTGACATTTTACAGGGTCTGGGACTGGCACCTGGTTTTGATTTGCGGCCACTTTGTGCGCGGCAAAGCATCGCCGCTGGGGATCGCTAACAACGGGGGAACACTCGCCGCCTTGGCGCCGTGCGGCCGTGGAAATGCGCAGAGAACACACTGCGAAGCGACGCGACCGAACATTTTGACGAAGTTCTATCAGAGTTGTTAAAATACCGGTATTTTTGGAAAGCGTAAGCGTAAGCGTAAATACACTTTCCAAATTTTGAGTGTGGATACTGTAAGCGTAAGGTATTTTTAAAATACCTAGGAAAGCGTAAAAAAAGCGTAAGCGTAAAAATTTTCTTATGAAGTGGTCTTGCTATTGAGCAGTCTAGTAGGGGGATTGTGGGTTGCCCAAATAAAATGCCCAAACCAAACTTTTTATTTCAGAGGTTGCTCAGCTATCGATCCTCCTGAGGCTCAGCTACCTATTGATTCCCAGAAACCCCAGACACTCAGCCACCCCCACCCCCCCAGAAAATGCTTCACCTTCTAACTTAGACGAAGTCCAGTCGACGGTGAAAAAATCGTCGTCGTAATCCTAAATTGGCCCCGATATTCCTAATATAAAGCTACGCTTGACAGCACAAATTTCACCAGACATTTGTGTTTCAAGACATTTTTTACATGTGCCGCTATGTTCAGTGAGTTATTATTGCACGCACGCAGTCATTTTTGCCTCCTCGTTCGCTTCTCGTTCATTTTCTTTTTTGTGGTTTTACGCTTTTTCAAAAGCGTAAAACTGGACCGTGTGAAACGTTTTTTACGCTTTTGGTACCCGGGTATTTTGGCCAGGAAAGCGTAATAAAGTGTATGGGTATTTTATGAAAGCGTAAGCGTAAGCATAAATATAAATACCCATTTACCCGGGTATTTCGGGTAAGCGTAAATACGCTTTCGCAACTCTGAGTTCTATGGAAAGGTAAACTTTTTTTAAAGGAGAAAACACCAACCAGCAACAAAAAGGATTGTTTTCAGTGCCATCCTTATCCTTAGAAATAGGATGTTATGCTTTTTTCATAGACAGAAGCAGTAGGAGTAGAAGCGCGCGCATGCCGATATATTCGCAATTCAAACTTATTTTGAATAATTCTGCACTTCCAGGCAAGACAAGCGGGAGCATGTCGGCCGACAGATTGTATTTAATATTATCTATAATCAAGTGTAAATTTTTCTTAACCAGGATTATGCGCGCAGTATTTTTTTCTCCAGACGAAAAATGTCACAATTAAAGTTTTATTAAAACATTATACGTAGACAACGTGCATAATGAAAGTGACCATCGTAAGTACAAAAAAACTCGTATCAATGCGCAGGTATTTTTAATTAGAGTGCGAAAACGAAAAATTGAAACAATTGGAACAAACAGGCGAGAAGATCAAAGACGGCAAATGAATAAATACCTAAATACAAAACACATTGGCAACGTGACAAATGCATAGAAATTCAGCGGCGGCAAAAACACAAAGATCATTGATGGGGCCCGGGCCCTACCTTCTCTGCTGCGCGTCCGGCTGCGGCGACTTTTGCTTGCCCGTGCTCGAGTCAGCCGAGCCGCCCACCACCTACGAGTGCAGTTCGGAATATACTGGCGGATATAACGCTATACATTCAATGGTAATTACCATATTTTGGTGAATAAAGTCACGTGGAAAAAGTGTGCACCAAATTAGGTGACCAAAAGTGGGAGCAATGTGATGTGATGAGAGAAAATTTGATGTCTGTTCGTTTATTCAGATGGAATATGGTAGATTTCGTTGTAAGGTGTATCGTCAGTAGATATGCATAATGTAAAATGAAACTACATAAATACGCGTGCAAATAAATATGTTATTGGTTCTGCAAATACCATATATCCTCGAATAAGTACTCCCCTTGAAAAACTCCCTCCCCCTGTAAGCCGAGTGGGGAAAAACTTACACATCCTCCGAATAACTCCCCATTTTGATGGGGAGAAAACATTTCACAAGTACAGAAAACGTTTTATGTACCTAGTTATAACCTAAAAATATTTATTTGTCTCACAGCTCAATTTCACTAAGATTGATTTCACTGCTTGAATGTGGAATTTGTATTCCTACAAACAATTTATGTAACCAATTTAACCCCATTTGTGTGGTAAATTAATTATGCATTTTACTGAAAATTCTTATGAAAAAAACCCTCTCGAATAACTCCCCCTAAAAACGAATGACGAAAAATAAATCCCATGGGGTCTTATTCGAGGATATACGGGACGTACATATAAATATAAGCACGGTTAGCGTAATGTAAAGCTTAATCCCACTGGCTTTTTACTGTAAAACTGAAACCGGTAAGCTTTCACTACCCAGTAGTGTCAAGAAACCGTCTGCTCCACGCAAGTGTGGCAACATGTGTTCAAACAAATGACAACTTTCGTCTCACACGGCACACAGTATTGTATAACACATAGGAATGTAAACAGGGTCCGATAACAAAAAAATTTTTCCATAAATTTTTCCCAATTTCCCAATTACAGATGCCAATGAATTGCGACACACTAAAATGTCCACACCGACCTCCTGCCTGGTCACCACGGGCATTATGACGCTGATGGACGGTATCCGGCCGCTGTTGCCGCCGGTCGCCGGCCGGCTGCTGGGCACTGGAATGTTTAGGGTGGCACATGCGAGTGCGGAAAACGCAAAACCACTCGCTTACGTGTATGCTCTCAGCGTGGTGGGCGGGGCGTTTGATGCGAAGCGAGGAGCACCGGCCTGAGTTCCCGGCTGGGACAATTGCGTGCCGCGTACCTGCGGTGATCGGTTTTGAGACTAATGAATAGGGAACTTGGATATCAGTTAGCCCAGTTGACACTCGGTGTTACCGTTGACCAATGTGTGCTGGGGTAATGGTTTATTGAAAATGGAAAAGTACACTTCTGTATCTCTGGCTAATGTAGCACCACCATTTTATAGAATCAAACAGCCAAAATTTAGGAGTTCCACGGAACCTAAAAATATAACTATTGATCCCTACACAATTGGCCAAATTCTATCAGCAGGAAAAGTTTATGCAAACCGATCAATTGTTTGCATCCGAATTAATACGCTGATCGGCATAAACGTTTGAACGAAATTAAATAGGGCACGCTACGATTTTAGATATTTTCTATAAATCACGGGCTTCCCGGAAAAACGCGGGCTAATTAAACACAACTACATGCATCTAACAGAACAATTCTAACCGGTTGAGCCAAAGTGCCGATCCTGGGCAAGGCGGGCGCGGCGCCCTGTCTCAGTCTCTGCTGCGCGCCGGCGGCGTATGTGCGCGATCCGCGGCCGCCCGACGCCGGCTGCATGTAAATGCGATGCGGCTGCTGGTGCGCCGGCTGCGATGAGGTCGATGGCTCCGACGCGACGCTGGCCATGCCTGAATGAATGTTGCCGCCGTGTGTATTTATGTGTGTTGAGTAGAGTATACTCGGCTGACCGCAGAGTATGCATCTAAAATGACTTATGTCCAGTCGATAACGCGCGAGTGGGATACTTATGCACGTACTATCACCAAAAAAAACAACGAAAAAAGCAGTTGTTTTTCCTGATTTGTTTTTAGTATTCGTTTTAAACAATTTTGATTTGATTAACGATGACGTCATGATGGGTTTTTCCTTCAGAAAAATGCATAGGGCGCGTGCGGTTCACGGAGTAAAGTTAAATCCAATTCAACACCTGGAGAAGGCGACGGAGACGGCTGCGGCGACCCGTGCTGCGAAGCCGACGACACGATCACCCGATGCAACTGAAAAGGTCGCCCGATCTAATAAACAGCCCGACAGAAGGGCACACGAAGGGCACGCAGGGCTCACCCTCCTGGGCATGGCGGGTGGCTGCTGCGTCTGGTGGCGCACGGGCATGCCCGCCTGCACGACGGTCACGCTGGGGGCCGGCGCCTGCTGGTGAGACTCCTCGCCCGCCGCTTGTTGCGCCACGGACCCGGCTGATATGGTCATGCCCTTGCTGCTGGATACGTGCCTAGATAGAGAGAATGGGTGGCAGTGTACGGGGGAAAATCTGAGGGCATGTAAACTCCCAGTGCATGTAAACTTCCAGTGGATGTAAACTCTCAGTGCATCTAATTTGCTCCCAGTGCATGTAAACTGATTCAAGCTATGTAAATGTGGTGCCATGCACGCGCACACCCGCTTTTCCTACTTACCATTGGATTTATTTGGCGTCTTTTTATAGTTTTTTAACTAATTGAGAAATTCGGTGCCGCCAATGATTTCGAACTTCAAAATAACATAATTCAGCATTGTCATCATCTTAAAAATAAAATATCAAAAATTTGCAATCTTTTATACAGCCCAAGCAGCATAATTACAAGTTAATGTTTTTACGTGAGACAAGGAAAATATTCAATTTGAAAGCAAAAGAACAAACAGAATGTGTCGCAATCCAGATAAATCTGCCGAGAACAAACTTGAACACAAACCTGAGAGCAGGTGCGCTAGAGCCCAGGTTTATCGTCTGCCCTCCAGCACTCAAATGCATCTGCTGACCAGTGGTCAACTTAACCCCACTGTAGGATATAGGCGCGGGCGGGGCGACGGGCTGCTGCGACGCGACCGGCTGCTGCAAGCCGGCGCCCGGCGGCTGGTAGGAAGCCACGTATGCGTGCTCAGTGGCGGACGGGCCCAATGGGCGCTGCACTGCCGGCAGCAGATTAGCGGATGCAGTGACCACCGCTTGCGTCTGCCCGGCCACCGTGCCGTAGATCGCGTGCGGTTGTTGTTGGTGCGGGAAGGCGGTCAGGTTGGGCGCGGTCATCACCCCCTGTTGTGACTGGGCGCCCACCACGCCTATGGATGGGGCGCTCGCTTGGATTGTGGACACGACGCGACGGGGCACAACCCTGGAAATAATCATTTTAAGTATTTGAAAAATGATCAAATAGCCAAAAACAAGGCTAAATAAATACAATATATCTGTTGCCAATTCCGCAAGTGGAGAGGAAAACTTTTCACTTCTCAATTTATTTTTCATTTTCATTTTACTTCGCGTTTGATATCTCTGACATTTCACTTTTCATTTCACTTCTCACTTCTCCACTTGCAGAAATTCCCCTCAGGAACAAGCGTTCTGATTAACCTCTGTCCGGTCTGTAATTGCGGCGCCTGTACAAACTGCGGCTGAATAGCGCCTTGCTGCACAGTGACTGTGCCAGGCTGCAGTTGTGGCGGTTGTTGCATCGTCAATTGGTTGGATGTTTGCATTTGTTGGGAAGATTGCAGCACATTGTAGTGAGCGGCGACCGTCTGCGCCATCGCAAGGACGTATCCAGGGGGGGGGCGGGGGGGGGCTGCAGCCCCCCCCCTTCCCGGGGTGAGACCTAAAAAGTACCGGAAAATGCAACTTTTCATGCATATTTTTCGACGTTTCATAAAAATTTTGCGCGCAAGCGCGCAATTTCTTCCCCATGCATTGCATTTTCAGCGGATCGGTCCCTCTAAACCAATATTCTTGGAAATTAACTCATTTTTGCGACTTTCGCTGTATATGTATGCATATTTACATACACAAGAAGCGGTTCCTGGCGCTGGCGCCAACGCCAATAGCGCCATGGCGTGGTGCCTTTGTATGGCGCTAGCGCCAAAACGCCTTTCCGTCCCTATATGGGGAAAAATTTTAGGGGGGGGGCTGAGCCCCCCCCGTTCGCCGGCCCCCGTAAACAAGCAGCCCCCCCCCGCTCCAAAATCCTGGATACGTCCCTGCGCCATCGGACACTTGTTTACTCAACAACGAAATCAAAAGAATATAAATACGATTGAAATTGAATATAGGTATTATAAAATACATAAATACGGTTATATTGCATAGATTAGAATACCAACTTGATCGTGATAATCCACAAAGCACCTACCGATAACTGCGGCTGCTGTGAATATTGCTGATGCTGTTGCTGTTGTGCCATCTGCACGTGTTGCTGCTGCTGTTGTTGTTGTTGAAAATGTATCTGCTGGATGTGATGCTGTGGCTGTTGAAGTGGGAAGACGCTCACGCCAGAGGGCAATCCGCGCTGGCTTTGCTGCTGCGCCGCCGACTCCGCCTTCGAGTACAGACACGAAATTACAAGGGGGGAAATTCTCAGTGCATGTAAACTCTCATTGAATCTAATTTGCTCCCAGTGCATGCGAACTCAGTGCACATGGATTGAGTAAAATTTAAAAGGGGTGCCGCTGCACGAACACACTCATTTTTGGTATTTGGATAGTTTTTAAAGTGATTTAGAATTTAAGTGCAGTCAAAGTTTTCGAAATTCAAACTGACAATTCAGCATGGACATTTAAAAACAAAATATCAAAAATTGTAACATTTTTAATTATTTATCATTTTTAATTATTTTTATTATAGATCTTGATGCTTCACCCCGAATCATATTTACTATCAAATCTGAAAGAAAATTTTTATAAATTCGAAAAACCGCGGCCGCGCCAGAGCACATGGGGTGCGTAGATGCGCTGAGTTTACATGCAATGAGAGTTTACATGCACTGGGAGTTCACATGCACTGGGGCACATCGCCATCATAAGAAACCTATTTTCCAAGCAAGTTACGCCGCAACAATAATGCAAAAAAACGCTCACATTTATAATGGCCTGCTTGAGTCTGAAATCGTGCTGCTGTATCATCTGCTGCTGAACCTGCGCCTGTTGCACCAATCGCTGGCGCTCTTGATCGGCTAGTCGTTTCGCCCTCACAGAGGCCAGCGCAAATACGGATGCTTGTTGCCCGCTGCCGCCGCTGGGGTGCACCGAAAACACGATGTTGGACAGGGCGCGCTCGTGGCCGGGTGGAACGCGACTGTTGCCCATCGGTTGCTCAGATGGCACACCCATGGCACCTGTGGAGGGCAGGACATGAAGGACGTTTACATAGTGCAGTGGAGTCACACTGCAGTGCCGTGCATTACCGTATATCCTCGAATAAGATCCCAGGGGGGTAATTATTTCGTCAGAAGTTTTGAAGGGGGAGTTATTCGAGGGAGGAGTCATTTTTCCATCACCAGGTCAACATCAGGCGGTATTCAAGCTGGTGTTGTTGAAGCGAGGTCTTATTCAAGGATCTACGGTACGTTGTAAATATGCGCAACTGCAGTCGCTCACCATATCTGTTTCGCTTCTCGCTGGGTAGCATACATTTCTCCGCGGATCCCACAGCGGCGGCGGCACTGGCGCGCATCGTGGCACTGAGCCAGGCGGCGCCGTCGTGGGCGAACTGCTGCTGGGTGCGCGTGCGGCCGCGCTTCATGTTGGCCATTTCCATCTGATTGAGCGGGCACTTGCGCGGCTTCTTGCTGCACGGGTCGAAGGCGACCAGGCGGCCCTCTTCGCGCGGCAATACTACTAGCTGGTAGCGCAGGCTGCACTGGCGCGGCGACCGGAACTTGCCCAGCCTGTCGTAGAGCGTTTGTGAGACCAGGTTCCAGTTGACGATCTGTGAGTTGTGAGTTTTGCACTCAGGTCAGTTACCATTCCCACATCATTTCGAGTGACAAAAAGTAATAAGTGATAATAAATGTCACTTTTCTCATTTACTGCATCTTACGACAAGTTGCGACAGGGCAGTAGAAAAGTGCGGCAAACACAACCTGCGCCAAGTTCGGCGTGTAGACCACATTGTAATGCAGCTGTTGATGATTGGTGATAGCATCCAGCAGGTTTAAGTCCTCCACGACGGACCACTCGGGCCCGTCGAGTTGCTGATGCGGCTGCTGGCTGGGCGACTCGTTTCCCGCTGGCAGCGAGCTCGCTCCACGCGACGGCGATCCCAGAGTGCTGCTGGATGTTTGCCGCACGTTGACACAGTCTTCTGGTGGAGGTGTTAGGGCCTTGCGAGCTTCGGTTGCCTGGTAAACGGGTTGAGTTTGGTATAGGTCAAATTGAGTTTTAATTTGCAGTTCAGCATGCAGACCGTTGGATTGTGGAACAGAGACTTTGGCAGCTGTGCGCCCACAGCGGCCGTCGCGGCAGCATTGGCGTTGTAGCCGCTGTTACTTAAGGTAGAAACGTCGGTACTCAGCCGTCTCTTGTGCCGTTTCGGCTCCAGCGAGCCTGGCAGGGAAAATGAGGTGTTTGACAAGTTTTTGCAAACTAAAATAAAATATAAAATACAAGCGCACACACCATGGTGCTTGTGACCGAGCGGCAAGGACCCAACGCTGCTTTTTGTGGAATCGACGCTAGCTGCAAAAAATAAAATGGTCGAAACGGTTTGACGTAAAGGTTCGAAAAATGCGAACAGAAGAACAAATCCGTCGATGTCAAACCGACATCTATAGCGACATCGAGTAAGACACTCCATCAAGACCCCACAGTGGTTAAAATGAATTTACATTTACTCGAAAAATACATATACTGTATTTCCTCGAAATACCCTAAGGGGGTTTATTTTTTCAGAGTGGATATTTCGAGGGGGGGGGTATTTCGAGGGGGGGGCTTATTCGAGGGGGGGTTATTGTTTCGTCAAAATTTTTCACGAAATTCATAGTAAAGAGTACGCTTTTATATACACAAAACAGGTAATCAACGTGTCCAAGTAGGGTATATTTGCACATATCAACGTCTATCGCTACACAAACTAGTACATGTGTAGCTGCGATGCAAACTGCGACCAATATATACATCATGTACACTGCATACATCATGTACATAATTCCAGACGGGGGGTATTTCGAGGGGCGGGGGTTATTTTTCCCCAGCCCAAAAACACCTGGGGTATTTCGAGGGGCGGGGGTTATTTTTTCCCCAGCCCAAAAACACCTGGGGTATTTCGAGGGGGGTGGGTTAATTCAAGGGGGGGGGGGTAAATCGAGGAAATACGGTACTTGAGTAGGTACCGTGTAAATACATTTAGATTATTTTTAAAAAATGAAGAAAGTATTTATGAAGAAAAGTACTTGCTTTTACGTTTTTCTGGGGAAAAATTACCCGCTTTTACATTTTCCTAAAATGTACTCGCGAGTAGTGATGTGAAAAGCGCCAGAACTTTGGCGCCAATGGCGCCAGAGCAAAATGGCGCCAAGCGCCATGGCGCTTTTTGCTTCCAGGTATTTTGTTCCTAGCGCCTGTCGAAAATAGCGCCAAGCGCCAAAAGCGCGATGGTGCTTTTCATGGGCATGGCGCCAAGCGCCACAGCCCAATAGCGCCACAGCAAAATAGCGCCAAGCGCCAAAAGCGCTTTTTGCTTTGGCGAGCGCCATGGCGCTTTTACACTACTACTCGTGAGTACCGGTAATAAAAGTACTTGACATTTTCTGTACTCAGGAGCGGGTAAAATAGTATTTCACATAAAATATCAGTAATTTTAACAACTCTGCAAAAACCCAGCATCAAATGGAAAGCCCACCAAAACTCACAATCAGTGACGCCAAACGTCACAGCGCCAGAGCCATCCACCCCCTTGAGCGGGCTGGCGCCGTGAAGGGCGACCACGGGCGGCAGCAGCCCCTCGGCCAGCGGTACCGGGTTGTACTCGCCCACGGCGAACAGCGGGTCCAGGTACAGGTCGAGCACGCCATCGTCACTGGATGGCGGTGAAGGTGGCAACCAAACCTGAATTTGAAAAGATCGAGTAGATTTCACGGCCTGGCGAGCGGTATTTTTCCATTTTCGCGATGAAATCGAATAATCCCCTAGTTCAGAGCTATTTAAATATCAATTGTGCCTACACACTAGTTTTCACCGTGACTCCGTGTGAAAACTGAAATTTTTTCAAATGCAAATTAACAATTCGGATGAATAATTTAATTTTAATAAAATTTGAATTTAAATAAATGAAAGTTTAAGTTTGAAAATTTGAAAACTAAAACACATATAGCATACGATAAGAGTAGGCTGGATGTCGCCATGTGGCCATTTCAGTTTTCACATCGGTCACGGTGAAAACTAGTGTGTGTAGGGCCATTATGACATAATTCGGCACTCATTGACAACACTCGAGAAATTATTCTAAATTGAACCAAAATCAAGTTGACATCCAGTGCGTGGCACCGGTCAACTGTAAAGGCAATATGCCACCAAGTGTGCAGTTTCAAGTGTCGGTGCACATCGACTTGCACATGCACTTTCAACAGAAAAAGGGAATTTTTTGGAGAAAAGCACCGCGCGACACCGCACAATGACCATACAGGGTGCCTGCCCCACGCAATCCCACCACAACTCACGGGCATTTCGAGGTCAGGGTCGTCGGGGCAGAACATCTGAAATGAGAAATCTAGAGTTGGAACATGGTTAATTGACAATGCATTGTTGTTGTATTTCGATTCAAAAACTTTTTTATTTAAGCGTGCTTGCGTTATTGTTTCCGTTTAGTGTGCGGTTGGGGGCGACGGTGGTAGTCTGAAATGAAATGGAATAAGTAAGCGCTTTTGGAATTGAGAACTGTAAGACAAACGACAATGCCATTCAACGTGACGCCAAACGACATGAAAATCGACAATCTAGCTAATCGACAATCTCATCCTAACGTAGGAAAACAAAGTCTGCGCCCTGCGGCCTTGCTCTTGTGTGCGTCACCCACAGCGAATTACAAAACAATGCTAACAGATAATTTAAATTACAAATTCCTTTTTGCAGGTAAATACAGGTTACAATAGAAAATGCGTACAAAAATTACCCAATTTTTAGCACGCACATGAGAGCAAGGCGCACCGCCGCCCCCATGCTAATGTTGCTTCTTTGCTTCTGACGTCATGTGACTGTGTGATCATGTTCTTTTGGTTTCTAATTAGCGCTTTTAGGTAGTGTGCACACAAGAGCAAGTCAAACATTCCCTATATAGTCGTCTATGACATGAGAATGGATAGATAATAGACACGATTCATTCGAGCAAACAAAATCGGGCACGATTTGTAATGTGGCGACATTATCATTGCTTAACGGAACAAAAGAAAAAACCGTAACTTTGATTGTAGCAGCAAAAAAACACATTTACAAAGTATAAACTATGAAATGCATACTGTGGGCACGTGATCTCGTAATAGCGATGAATAATATCCTAACAGGTGACAGTGCCGAACCTTGTAAAATGAGACCGAAACGCCCGGTTTCTTATAGATTTCACAAGGCGCGGGACTGACCATAGTGACTCCAATGGGGCCATTACAAACGACAACGCACCAGCTATCAATCTACATATATGTCGAACCTGCTCATCTATCCGTTTATGACGAGACGGGAATGACCGGCAATGAATCGTTCCCCTTTTTATTCACTTATTTTCGGCTGTTTTTCAAATTTTTGTACTTATGTATGTTGAACAGCTAAACCGCACAACTTTGTCAACAATCTAATCACCACGAAAAAGAATCCACCTCAAGGTCCAAACCTTGGAGACATCTGCACCGAATTTTCGGTCGAATCGAAACAATTAAAAAACGTCAGTATGCAAATAAATGTCTCTTATCAGATATTCAATGTGCCTGCACACGCTAGTCTTCTACAGAAATGTAAAAAGCGAGACATTTTAATTTTGTCCTGCCGTTGCTCAAGGACATCTCATTCCGGCTAGGGTTCAAACGGGATCCCGATCCCGATCCCGGATCCCGTGAAATTCCGGGATTTACCAGTCCCGATCCCGATCCCGATCCCGAAACCCCAATCCCGATCCCGATCCCGATCCCGAAATCTCAAAAATACCAATCCCGATCCCGATCCCGATCCCGAAAGTTTTCAAATCCCGATCCCGATCCCGAGAAACTCCCAAGTCCGGGATCCCGATCCCGGAAAAATTAGTGGAAATTATAAAAAGTGAAATAATGACGTTTTTGCATGCAAAAAAGTGGATGCAAACCCCCAGCGTCAATTTTATGCCACTTTTCTGGCATCCAACAGTGTTTTGAGACCTTTATGAACAACTGTGAATGCCAGAAAAATGGCCAAAATCTCTATCCCTAGAACCCAATCCCGATCCCGGAAAAATGCCTATCCCAATCCCGATCCCGATCCCGTGACCCCAATCCCGGCCAATCCCGATCCCGATCCCGATCCCGAAATCTCAAAAAACCAATCCCGATCCCGATCCCGATCCCGAAACCCCAATCCCGATCCCGATCCCGATCCCGAAATCTCAAAAAGTGAATCCCGATCCCGATCCCGATCCCGAAAAGTCAATCCCGTTTGAACCCTAATTCCGGCATACTAAAATGCGTTCAAAGCAAATTTAGGAATTTTCCTAAATTTTCTTTTGGTACAGGAATTTCCGTACAAAACTGTGTGCGTAGGGTCAATAGTACAGTACTGGAAGCATGGAAAACCCAAAATACACTTTTCAACTGTCTCACAACAATATAATACAAAAAAACAGATTCGAAAAAACATTCCTAATTATTAACTATAAATAATCTAGCAAGACCCAAGCGAAACCCGATCTTCAGCAATAATGTACCGGGAAATGAAGGATAATTGTGTCTACACAAACTTGTTTTCTATCGAAACTTATTCTTTTTGGCACACTCATACATCAGCTTTGAATGCGTTTCAGTTTACCGAAATGCGAATCAGTTTACCGTTTCAGTTTACCGGAATATTTTTTCCGCGTCAACGGTAGTTGACGAATATGTAGCTCACACCGGTAACCTCAAATCCGTTCAAAGCTGATTTATAATGTTAATTTTTTTCCAATTTAGATAGAAAACTAGTGCGTATAATACAGGGGTCTCCTATGTTGGCTGGCCACCCCGAATGCTAAAGAATCTATCTATCCAAAGGTAAATTTTTCGGTTTCTACCCTTGAGCCCCCAAATCGCCCAGCTATCTACTTATCTGGAGCAAATTTTGAGCCAATTCCTGGAGACCCCTGAAACCATTGGATCACACGATTGAAGATTGTAGGCGCAATAGTAATAGCAAGTAATAGCTCTTTAATAAAAAGAAGACTCTGTAGTGACCATTTGATTCTAATGAACACAGATAACTACTATCATTCCTATGTTCGATTTGTTTAACTAAAAATGTGGCGAGGGAAATAAATCACCGCCCAAACCCATGAACCGATTTACTGACTCCTATCTTCTAAGCTACTGTTGCCATCAGCAGAAGGACCAGTGCTATCAGACGATAACCTACCTCTCCTCCTACTAGAAATCAAACTGGGCAAGGAAGGTTTAGGCCTGGCGTATTCACCCAACCCCCCTGGCTGGTTGTGCCTGCTGCCCACGGGCGTGCCCTGGCGCGCGTTCGGCCGCGACGCGCCCGACGGCAATGCGTCGCTTTTCTTGCCGCGCTGCGCCTTGGACCTGTCGCCAGCTGGCGCCGTTGTGACGCGCGGCGAAGATTTCGATTGCGGTGAAGTGCTACTGGTAGCGGCGGGGCTGGCTGGCACCGCGCCGTACTTGGGCGGAATTATGTAGGGTTGCGCGCAGGGCGGGCTGCGATAGGGCAATTTGAAAGACATTGAAAACTTGGCCATTTCCGTTGAGGGATAAAAGTTACGAAAAGTATTTGAACAAAATTACCGTATTTTTTAGTTTACCGTTTATTCGGTTACCGTCTGAACGAAACCACTTTTTCTACGCAAATAAATAAGATAAGCGTTCTGAGAGTATTTGATAGGTGCGGAAGATGCAGGCTACATTTATGGTTTTATAGCCAAATCAAGTAGCCAAGTGAGTGACACAAGGTAGCACGAGTCGTGACAGTGACATAGTGAAGTGACTGGCACAAAGCGATATAAGATGGGGAAACCTGAACTCACGGTGGTGTGGGTAAAACATCCGGAGTGTTAGAGTGCAGCAAAAAGTAGCGCGCCGGGATCGACGTAGGTGGAGACATTAGGCGTTCCTGACCCTTACCGCCAGTCGCGGCACGAACATTCGACACTTTCGGGGAAGATCCAGCACTGAAAGACAATAAATCAAGTTGAGAAACAAAGAAATGGGCGAGAAGCGACAAAAACCGTAGAAAGCATCCCACCTATTTGCAGCAAACGCGTGTTCAAGAGTTGTCTGAATGACGCGTGGTCGCGGCGTTACGAATCTGGGCACTTTGCCAGTCAGCGGTCGCTGTCGCGCAGCCTTACCGTCGTCGACAACTGGGGACTGGAGCTTCTCAGGTGGCGTATGCTTCCGAGACTCTTCAGCCGAGCCACCAGAGGCGCTGAGAACAGAATGTTGTGACGTGTTTGGTCTATCTCATTTGTCTAGAAAAAATAAATATAGATTTTTTACATTGATTCACTAGGTATTTTGCAAAACCGAGTCAGCATTGAAATAGATTTTTTTTTGTGGAGAGGAATCGACACTGTTCGAAATTAGCCATAAGATAATCATTCACAACCGATAAAGCAATACATCGTGCATATATTTTTTGCTTTAGCTACACTTAATGCTAAACAAATTTAAAAACTTCATTAAAATTTTAATCGAAATCAACCAAGTAAAAAAATATCCGTGAAAAACATGTGATAACAAACCTCGCATTCACAACAGAAACGGGTTTGCTGTTCTGTGGCGATTGAACGATCGCCTGAGATCTGAAGGTATCCGCCTTGCCTAGTTTCTCTTTAGAATCAGGCTTCGCAGTGGACGCCCTGGCATTAATTCGGGCGACTGGAGTCCTCGCATTAATCCGCGCAGCGGACGTCTTGGCACCCGTTTTGGCAATGTGTGCGATGGGAGTAACCACCACTGGTTTTCGATTAACTTTGGCGTCGCTGTCCGCCTTAGCAGAGGCACCAGTGGCGGCCAATTTAGGGGTGCCCGAATCTTGAACCTTCGTCGCTTTGGGTGTTTTCTTGGGCGGCGGCATGACTTCCCTGTCCGCGCTACTCGAGCTCGGCTGCTTGTCGTCGGACACGGCGTCGAGTTGCATCACGGGCCTTCTGATCCTATTACTGAGCCGCCTGCTGCCGCCAGCGCCGCCCCCAACCGACACGGGGTGCCGTTTTGGCACCGCCTTTTTCTTAGCTCGCGGCGTCTGGAAGGGACTGCCGTTTTGACCACTGGCAAAGTATTTTTGCAATATTTATGCATGTGTACTGCCGGAATCGATAGTTCCTCAACACTTATTGACTTCCTAGATGAATGCCAAGTGATCAAAACAGCAGTCCTAGCAAACGCCAAATAGACCACGACCACAAGCACAAGCACAGTCACCTGCATGTGTCCTCCGTCGGTCAACATGACGGTGGTGGCCTCGCCGGGGGCCACCTCGTACACCGAGTCCAGTTCGTTCAGCTCGCGCGCCACCCGCCGCGACTCGTCCACTTCGAGCGAGTTCATGTGCGCCGACATCCACTTCGACTTGCGCTCTTCCATCGTTTTCTGAGGGTTGGAAAGGGTTTTTGACACTTACACATTTTTTCTTCCATCGTGGGGGGTATTTAAGTGAGGGATTATTTTCCATAACTCGTCAAAAGGGGGGTCTATTCGAGTAAATATCGTATTTCAATGGAAACGTACTTCATTTTGCCGTATTTCCTCTTCCATTTCCGGTCGATATAGCGTTTCCAGAAAGCCAACTGCGTACCGCTCTATCGGTTTTAGCTGAAAGAAATGCGTGTTAATTAATTACTAGAAATATGTAAACGTTGGAATGGTTATGATGGTGGACGCAACTATCATAATAATGTACACCACTGTGCAAGAGCTAGTTCAGTGTGTCAAACAGCCAAGATAGCACCATGGAGAAAATAATCTGCGGCCAGCGCCATGCACCGATTTGCTAAATATAAACATCGCAAATGGTGTTTGGTTGCTGCCGATTTTCCCATTTCCGCGCATTAAATTTGAAATAGTATTGAGAACAAAGTGTTCGAACAAGGTAAAAACTTTTACCCCCTCGGCCACCCAGTTGTGGTTCGGTAAACCTCCGTAAATTCAGACAAGTTCCGGTAATCCACGCACAAAAAACACCTCCACTATAAAAGTCCATCACCCCAAACGCACCCTATCCATCAGCTCCTGCATCTCCTGTTCCACCTGCACCAACTCAGGATCCTCATCCTCAGTGTGCTTAGCAGCACTTTTCGCCGCCTCCAGCGGCGCGGCCGCGTCGGCAACAATAAACTCCGCCTGGTCAACTCTAGCTTCCAGTTTGGCCCGTTTCGCCGCGGCCGCGTCGCTGCTGTCTTCGACTGCGGCTAGAGCCTGTTCAATGTCCTTTTGAGCAGGTGGCTGGCCGGCGGCGGCGGCTAATGGTTGGTTGCTGGCACCGGAGTGTTGGGCGGCGGCGTCGCCGAATAGATCGCGGATAGTCGCCTGGGTGGATTTTGGAGCGTGTTCGACGTTCGATTGGGGGGAAACTGTCAGTGCATGTAACTCACTGCACATGGATTGAGTTGTAGAAGTTAACGGACTTACCTATAAAACTTATCATCCTACTCACCATTGGATTTATTTGTTATTTCATTTTTTTATAAGTGATTTAGAATTTAGGTGCAGCCAATGTTTTCGAAGTTCAAAATAGCATAATTCAGCAAATAGTCATTTTCAACATAAAATATCGAAAATTGCAACGTAAATACTAAATTGTCTGTTATTCATGATTTTGATGCCTCACACAGATGCACTGAGTTTACATGCACCGAGTCACGATTGGCATCGTGTCATAATGAAGCGATGTAAAAAACGCACACGTTTAAAAAATTCCGAAGTGAAGCCTGCCTGCTCAATAGCCACTTCACCCAAGCGTCGCTTCTGGGACGCCTTCAATAGAATGTTCTCCTCCACTGTTTGCTCACTTATTAGCCTGAACAGAAATACGTCGTAAATATTTATTTATCGAAGTTAAAACGCTTGCGCACAATCATCGGCAGCAAGTTCAAGTTCAAACTAAGTAAATACGCACCTATAAATGTGCACATCCCTAGTTTGCCCGATCCGATGGCACCTGTCCTGCGCCTGCGCGTCCATGGTCGGATTCCAGTCGCTGTCGTAGAAAATCACAGTGTCAGCGCCGGTCAAATTCACGCCCAGACCGCCCGACCGAGTCGACAAAATGAACGCGAATATTCGGGGGTCTTTGTTGAACCGTTCCATCATGTACTGAGGAAAGTAATTGGCAAGTTGCAAGTGGTTGTGGAATGGCAGACAATTTTACGAAATTCAAGAAACTCACTTGTCTGCTCTCAATTTTGGTGGCACCATCAAGTCTGAGGTATCTGTAATTGTGGTAGCACAGAAACGCTTCCAAAACATCGAGCATTTTCGACATTTGCGTGAAAATTAGGCATCTGTGGCCACCAGCAGAGAGTTGCCGCAGTAGCTCGGCCAGTGTTTGAAGTTTTCCTAAAAAATCGAATGTTCATTATTACACTTACATTCAAAAATCAAAACAGTGTGAAATCCAAACCAAAATAGCTAACCACAATCGTATTCAATCAATCTCAACTCCGGAAATCTCAGCATAGTATTAGTCAAGGCAACGTGCCACGCAGAGGGCCTACACATTCTCTGCTCATGTTCCCGCTTGGAGGGCCTCAAAAACGAGTCCAAGTTTTCCAGGGCCGTGTTTTCCAGGAACGCCTCATACGCAGAGCGACCAACACTGGATGGCGTAATTCTGGGACAGCCAGCCGCCGCCGGGTGAGCGTAGAGCCACGCGCTGCGAATGGTAAAGTGTGGATGATTTTACACACCTGCAAAAAATTATTACTGTATATACTCGAATAAGACACCACGGGAGTTATTTTTTCGTCAGAGTTCTTTGGGTAAAGTTATTGAAGGGGGTGTTTTTCCTTTTATCAACGGTGGTCTTATTCGAGGATATACGGTAATCAAATTGAACATGGAATTTGCTCAAAATGACGATAAATAGCGAGAAAAGACCTGTCAATCAATCGATCAGCATCTTTGAATGGCTGCTGCAATTCGCTCAACACTGGAAGTCTGTCGTCCAAACTGTTGCACCCAATTCCAAATGAATCGCGAATCATTTTTATAAAATTCGCGCGCAACAACGAGCATCTGGCAGATCGAGAATCAATTTGTAATCGCTGCGCGCTGATTCTCAGAATGGATTTCTTCGCTTCAATTTGGTCGGCGGATAATGCCCGTAATACGCTAGCCTGACAAATAAAAAATATGTTTCAAAGAATATTTTTGAGTGCCATAAAACGGAAAGCATCAGAAGAAAGAATCGAGACAACAGAGAAAAACAAACCAATTCAAATTGGGAATATCGTAAACGACTGTCAGCACGCGAATTTGAGAACAATTGGTCAGATTTTGAACGCTTCTGCAACTCTTCGGGTAACGGCGAGCTGGCCGGTCGCTTAGAGCCTACAAAAACCACACCCGAACATTTTCATATGCAACTGACAGGTTTTTCAAAAATAAAAAATCTAAAATTGAAAATAAAATAAAAAAGTCTCTTTATACTCCTTACTCCACGGGGATAGACATTTAAACCTCCCACCATAAGACAACCGTCAATAAACAAAAACAAACAAACCCTTGCCAGCCACAGAAGCATCATTCCCAACGTCATTGTGCAACGGGTGGGAATCAATCTGTCTCTGCCCCGACGCACTCGCATTTTGCACAGCCAAATTAGCCGCACCACCCAATGTGGCCGGGCGTCGCTGTTCAGACAGTTGACCGCTAGAAATGTAGGGCCGCGTGCAGCCCACTGGAGGTTGGTCGGCACTTGTTGGCTGCTGAACGCGACTGGACGATGCTATCTGTTGTGGAAATGAGGAAATTGAGTACACTGAATGTTTGCGTCAAGGTGTGTTTGTGGGGTAAATACACCGTTTGGGTCGAACTATGAGCATTGCGGTTGTGTTTTTTGGGCAGAACTTTCGCTGCAAGTATGCTCGCTCTGCAAGTAATTTTGACCGCTCAGCAAGCGCGCTCGCCCTACACGGATGAACCACATCTAGCATTGAAAAATGGGTGATTTTGAGAAATAATTAAAAATTATATCAGAAAATCTCTCAAAACAAAAATATAAAATAAAATCTGTCCAAAGCATAGCAGGACTAGCATTAAAAAATTGGGAGATTTATATTTTTTTAATATCAGAAAATGAAGAAAAACTTATATTTATTTACATTTTAACCAGGTTTTTCCACTATGAAATAATAATAAAATAAGTCATTTATATTTTCTTTTATTTTAGCTGGATTTTTTTCCAATAAGATTATATTTAATTTACATTTAGTGATTTTATGAGATTATATTTTCTCAAAATCACACTTTTTCAGTGCTACCTAGGGTGCATAGTGGCAGGGGCGCACTTGCAGAGCGGTCGTAATTACTTGCAGGCCGCTACTACTTGCAGATCACAAATAAATTTATCTCGCCTGTCTATCACCGCTAGCATCCACCCGAGTATGCGCTCTAATAACCGCCGGCCCAGGCGAAAGTGCAGGCGCCGCGGGCGAGGCCTTGGCGCTAGGCGGTTTTAGTCCCTGGTTCACGTTGATGTGCAGCGGTCCGTTTGCGGATGTAGACGGAAATTGGATCGAATTTACCTCATTGTTTGAGTCTGCGGTTGCTAAAAGTTACTTATGATAAAGTCCAAAAGGAAGAAATTACAAATCTGGACACAAGTGGGGATGGAAAACTTTAATAACAACCCCGTTTCCCCCCGATATTTATCTGTATGTGAAATTGCGCTCAAAAATATATGGTGCATCACTTCTGAAAATTTCAGATGTCATTTGAAAAACGGTTTCGGTGCTTGCGTTTAAAAAACGGGTTTTGGTTAAAAAACTCCGGCCACCCCTAGCCACTTACCAACGACAAAAACAGGAGGCTCCTCCCCCCTTCCATAGGGCTCGCCCATCCCATTCCTACCCAGGGCATATTTCCTCTGTCTGATCACACTCAAGGGTATGAGCCTGGCCGCCTCAGAGACGGTAACCACACCATCAGCAGGTGCCCTCCTGATCCAGAAATCTTGCACGGGCCGCGGCAACGACGCGGCCAGCGGCGCCGCGATGCGGAATGCGACTGTGTTGGGCGCCGGGCCGCCGCCCGACGCGAATGCACTGTCGTGCGACAGCTGGAAGGATTTACAATTTAGAGCAAGGACGTGGCCTGGGGGCGACGGCCGCCCCCCCCCCCCTCCTGGGTCGTACCAAAAAATGTGCTAGAAATGGCACTTCCAGAAGACGATTTTGTCGACAATTCGGAAAAAATTTCCGTTCGCACAACGTAAAGCCGGTGAAAATGGACTCAATTCCTGTCCATTACGCTGTATAGGCCTGTAAAATTCAGACATATACTGCTGTTGTGGCGCCAATGCCAACGCCAGTGGCGCCGTGACATGGCGCCTACGAATGCCGCCAGCATCATGGCTAGGGTTCAAACGGGATCCCGATCCCGGATCCCGTGGAATTCCGGGATTTAGCAGTCCCGATCCCGATCCCGAAAATTTTCAAATCCCGATCCCGAGAAACTCCAAAGTCCGGGATCCCGATCCCGGAAAAATTAGAGGAAATTATCATAAGTGAAAAAATTACGTTTTTGCATGCAAAAATGTGAACGCAAACCCCCTGCGTTCATTTTATGCCACCTTTCTGGCATTCAACAGTGTTTTGAGACCTTTATGAACAACTGTGAATGCCAGAACATTGGCCAAATACTCTATCCCAAGACCCCAATCCCGATCCCGATCCCGAAATCTCAAAAAACCAATCCCGATCCCGATCCCGAAAAGTCAATCCCGTTTGAACCCTAATCATGGCACCATTCCCTTACTACAGGGGTAAAATTTTAAGGGGGCGCCCCACCCCGCTCAAAAGTCCTGGCTACGTCCCTTTTTTAAAGGCAGTCAATAATGAGAGAAAAACGTCGCATTGATGAAACGTTTCTTGCCTTGGCAGGAGAAAATCCGGGTACTGCGGGTAGTTCTGCGGGGGCTTCCTTTTCGTTTAGCGCAGTTTCGACTATCACTGGTTTTGCTTGAATTGACGATTCATTCAGGCGTAGTGCGTTGCGAAGTGTGTAATGACGCTCCTGAAACGAGTAGGTAGATTATACAGTAAAAAGTTAATGTACAAAATTTTCTTAGACACCCCATATGCTCGGTGAGTAAACAAAATACCCCTTGAATAATACCCCCATTGTGATCTGGAGGGAAAGTCGATGCGACCAGCAGACTGAACAAAATTACAGCTGCAGTTGAAAATTCTGACAGGAAAACACGATCTACGAGGTGAACCATTAGAGTACTAACGGTAAATATAAAATTAAATATATTGCACAGTAGCCGGGTATAGGGTGTCAACTTTCCGTTTTCCCTTTCCGCATGCAAATTTTCTTCCGTTTCCGTTTTCCGGCTAGTGCAAAAAAATTTCCGTTTCCGCTTTCACAGACAAAATTTTTCCGTTTCTGTTTCCGCAGGCAAATTTTTTTCCATTTCCGTTTTCCGGTAAGTGCAAAAAATTGTCCGTTTCAGTTTCCGTTTTCCGGCAAGTGCAATTTTTTTCCGTTTCCCGTAAAAAAAATTGCTGACACCCAACCGTGTTTGTTAGATTCTACTTTCCGTCCGGTTTGGCTCGCTGCCCGCTTGCGCTTGGGAGTTTTTTGGCGTTGACCCCGCCTTGATGATGAACTCAGGTCGGGGTCGGCGGCGGGATGGGTCAAAGGTTGAATGCCATGGGATTAAGTTTGCACTCACTCGGGATTAGTTGGGTGTGGTGCCTAGTATAAGACGTGTGTGTACTTATGACCGGTAGAATTTTGATGGGCATTGAACAGACACAGACACAGATTGTCATCGGTAACTCAGTGCATGTACGTAAAAAATGATTCTGATTGGCAATGAGCTAAGAGCTGTTTGCATGGGAATTATAGGGCATAATCTGGGGTGTTTTCCGCAAGTGGAAAGGTTAAATCCTTTGAGAAGTGAGTAGTGATAAGTGAAATGGCAAGTAAAAGTAAAACGTGATGTACAATGAGAAGAACAAAGTTTACTTCATTTTTACTTGCCATTTTATTTATTACTTCTTATGTTTCTTAGACTTGATAAAAATTTGTAGATGGATTTCTAAAATGTACTTTTGTAAAAGTTTGAATTCACTATTGCCAACGATTTATTCCTATGTAAACGTTGAATTGACATGACTTGTAAATACACATGGAAAGTATTAATCCGGTCGCATTCAACCTTTGATCCATTCCGCACAAAATTGTTGGCATGAAAAGTGTCGATTCAATCAGCGCAATTAATACGCGTGTAGTATGGGGGTCGTGTCTTTCGTTAGAAAATCAACCACATGCGTACAATTTGGTCAGCAGACGCCCGCTTTATAAAAAACGTCCCGCGTGCAACCCACGCCAAGCCTAGGCCGGACGGAAAATACAGTCAATCCCGTGTTTATTTGAGCTAACCTCCATTCCAGCCTCAACACACAATCTCCTCCTCTGAATTTCATCCAACATATCGAACACCACACCGGGATACTGTATCAAAACCGGCTCTACAATGAGAGGCGAATCGACGGGCCGCGGTTCGAACAAATTCGGGTGGTTGCACACTTTGCGCAACTGCATCAGGATGTTCAGCACGCCCATCATGCCGCCCGAGCTCAGCGACGACTGCGTGCTGCGTGGTGGAAAGACATCGTGAATAAAAACTTGAACCTTTTTGGGATAAGGGTGTCGGCATCGGGAATTTGGAACAAGGTCAGGATTTTTCAGGGTTCTTTTCTAATTTTTTATAGAAAAAATACAATTTCTAAAAACACACTTAGTTGCCAGAGAAGAGACATCAAATGCGAAAAAAGGTTTACGTTTACATTTCACACTGCAAAAAAGTCGTTTGAAATTTTTTGCCGGGGATCGGGATTGCGAAATTTTTTTTATCAGAATCGCAATTGGGATTTGAAAATTGTCGGGATAGGGACTGGCATTTCATATTTTCGGGATTGAGGCCTCGAGACAGGGATCAATGAAGCACGAAAATTATCGGGATTCGGGATCGTGATCCCGTTTGAACCCTACTCGTATTCTGATTAAAACACAGTTTGTCGCTTCACGTATTCAAACGTACATACCTGCTGCGCGACATAAAATCGTCATAGAGGTATCGCTGTCGTTGCGACAGCGCGCAAGGCACAATGTGTTCATATTTGTTTGGCAGTTGCTTTTCAACTTCGGCCTTCAGTCGACGCAGGATGAATGGGCGCAACACCTGAGTTGACAGATATTCAACCACTGATGAATTGATATGCAACAAAGGCGGTCCACAAACTAGTTGCTGACCTGTGTCAACTCAGATTTTCGCTTCACGTGACGCAAAGCGATCTCCAAATGCACATGCGACAATGTTGAAAAATAAATATTACAGGGTGTGCATTGGAAGATCGTTGTGCGACACGTGAAGCGGAAATCTAAGTTGACACAAACCAGTTGACACACGTGTCAACTAGTGTGCGGGCCACCGCGGTGGCAATGAATCACAAAACAGAAGGCAACCGAAGGCACGAAAACCAACCTTATGCAGTCTTTGCACGACATCGGAATCTATAGCCTTGCTGCCCTCGATCATATCGGTCAACGGTGCGCTAAACCAGTCTCTAAAATCTCTATGAGAAGCGAAAACGTGCGGCATGAGAAAGTGCATAAGTGCCCACAGTTCCATCAAAGAATTCTGCAGCGGCGTGCCGGTTAACAGCAAGCGGCGTCTGGCATTCATGTTCAAAAGCAGCTGCCATCGCTGCGACTTGAAGTTTTTGATGTTTTGAGCCTGTAGATGATAATGATGATAAATAATTGGGATGGGAACGGGCAGGGGGACAGCTTTCAAACAAGATTTAACCTCGTCCAGCACGAAATACTCCCATCGCTTCTTCTTGAAAACTCTGAGATCTTGCACGACCAACTTGTAGGAGGTAATGCACACGTGGAAGGCGTTTTGCTTGGACCAACCCTGCGAAACAAAACGCAAAACGTTTGTCCGGCAAAAGTGTAACAGGGTTGGGGGGGGGGGTTCGCGGGGCTTCAATATATAGGCTTTTCCAAGGTAAAGAAGGAAAAAAGAAAAAAATCCCTAAAAGTAGGTGAAAAAAGGTAAATAAGCATATATAGTACACAAATAGCTGAAAATAGGCCATGAAACACATGAAAACAGCTGGCGGATTTGGGGGGGGGGGGGGGTAACCCCCACCCTACTAAACCCCTGGTGTAACATAAAAATTACAAAGTGAAAATGCAATCTACCATTTCAAAACCCACCTTTCTCTTCAACTTTCTATCCTTCAAACTGCCAAAATAAGTGACGATCTTGAACGCGGGACACCACTTTTTGAGTTCCATCTCCCAATTTAGCAGCACGCTGGTGGGGACCACAACAAGATGGGGACCCCAATTTTGTTTTTCGCACGCCAAATGAGCGAAAAGTGCAATGGTTTGAATGGTTTTGCCCAGTCCCATTTCATCAGCCAGAATACCATTCAGATTTTTGTCATAAAGCGTGACGAGCCAGTCGAGGCCGATGTGCTGGTATTCGCGCAGCGTGTGTTTCAATAGGAACGGCACGCTGGTCAGCGGCTGCGAGGGTGTAAATTAGTATCCTTGCAAATGCATGTATCCGAATGTGTGGCCATTTTTTTGGAATTGAGATGGCACCGTCAAACGTTGCAAAATTATTACACCAACTGGTATAATTCCAGCTTTATTTATTTTCAGTTGAAAATTATTTTCTATAAAAATATGCACGAGTCTGTCGCAAAATTAGGTCGCGTGTCAAATTCCGACGAAGCCCGTTTTTAATGATGACACAAATAATTTAAATAATAAGCAGCCGTACCTTGGCAGTCTCCAGCGTGTATCCTTTTGGCTGCAGAGCGAGCGCCGCCTCGGCCATGTGATCGAGCTCGAGTTGACGCTCCGCCGTATCTCCACTTTTCAACTTGGAGAAATCAACGTTCTCCAAGCGCGCCACAGGCTTGGTAGCAGTCTCCTCGGTATTCTCGGCGGTCGCGTCCGGCAACTCGGCAGTTGACACGTCCATTGCAGATTCCGATGCATCTTCATCAACATCGCTGGAGCTCGACTCCATTTCACTCTCGTCGGACGACTGTAGTTGGCACTTGAATGAGGAAATATATACACTAGTTGAGACTGGGGCAGTGGTTTTGCTTAAAGGTCCTTGTGGAAGGCAAGGACGTACGCAGGGGAGGGGGCGGGGGGGCGGCCGCCCCCCCCCGTTCCCGGGCCGGACATAAAAATTTGCCACAAATGGCACTTTTCTAAAGCGATTTTGCAGGCACTACTCAAAATTTTTTTGCGCGCAAGCGCGCAAATACCAACCCAATGACTACTATGTATTTTTCCAGAATCTAACAGCGTTAGAAAGGTACCCAACATGATTCTAGTACAAAATATAGGTGTATACAGATACCTATATAGTAGACGTTGGCGCCAGCGCCAGCGCCAGCGCCAATACTGCCATGGCGTTGGCGCCTACAAATGGCACCAGCGCCATGGCTCGATTTCTTTACTATAGGGACAAAATTTAGGGGAGGGGGGCGCCGCCCCCCCCCCCGTTCGCCGGGCTCCGTATACAATCCGCCCCCCCGCTCAAAAATCCTGCGTACGTCCCTGGTGGAAGGCAGATATAAATGATAAGTCGCGTTTTAGAAATATGAAAGTGAAATATGGCGCTTTTTCTAAATTGTGTATAAGGGCCTACACAAACACACACAAGTTGACATCGCAAATAAATGTCAACTGAACGTCAACAAAATAACACTAACTTTTTTAAAGCATCACACTAAGTGTCACATAAAATTAAATGTGCTCCATCACATAGGAAAGTTGAAATCACATGATTAACCAAAATTGAGTTGACACGAATTTTGATGTCAACTAGTGTGTGGGCCCATAGATAGGCTCCGTAAGCATTGTGTAACCTCCCTTCATTGGAGACTTCCTTGAGCAACAGATCTACAAAAACATCGAACTTACCGTGCTCGGTGACTGCCGCGCCGACGCATCCTGTTCCCCGCTTCCTCCATTCTCTCCATACTTCTCTAAATAGCCAGCTGGCAGTAACTTCCAAATATCATCATCCTCCACCTGGGCCTCGTTTTGCAGTCTCTCAATTTCTGCCGCTTCAGCGGCACTCGACGGCGCGTCGTCGGGGCGCCGTCGCGACCGCCGCTCCTCCTTGGCGATGGTGCTCTCGTCGTCGCTCTCGGAGTCGTAGGCGGGCTCGCTCAGGTCGCCGGAGTCCGTTTTGATGTCATCGGCTGGAAATGGAGGATTTGAAGTTTGAAGTGGGGTTTTGGTGATATTTTGGGTCGAACATCGAGTATCAGGCACTTTCTTATATCGAAAAACGGCGGTGATAGGTAGGGATGGCACTTGATTTTTTCAGCTGATTGTGAAAAATTGCTCTTTGCTCTATATATCAATTTTAGACGATTTTAAAGAAATTTAACACTAATTTTGAAAAATCATTTATTTCAATCAAAGCGTTTGAAAAATATCGATCCGAAATAGAGATTGTGAGCGCTTTTTGTCAACCGCTTTTTAAAAAGCGGACCGTTGAAAAAAGCGCTTTTTCCAGGCCTAATCTGACATCATCTTATCATCCGAAAACATGACACTTGCATGTTCAAAAATGCGTAAAAGTTAACAAACTGAGATGGCCGGAACTGGTGGACGCGCGCGAGTGCAACCCACCCATCTCAGAACTGTACTCTACACCGGAATGCGACTTGGTCAGACCCTGCTGCACCATCGTGCTGAACTTCTCCGTCTGGCCAACCAAAAAGTCCAGCTGCTTGTCGAGCACCTTGCGTTTCTTCGCTTCGATGATCTCGTTGGTTTTGTGGTCGACAATCTGAGCGTGAGGGGAGTAGAGGGCGATCCAATTCAACAGGAATTCCTTAAAACACATAACTTAGAGCGAAAAGCACAAATTATCTGAAACTTAGCATGAGGTGAACACTCAAGTAGTAAATATACTTCATTGACTTTTCTCACAAAACTTTCTGAAATATGAAACTGTGAAAAAGTTTTTGTCGTCACCAATTTTCCGGTAAACACCGCCTCACCTTGTCTGCGCCCTTCCAAAACTGTCTGATCATTCTGGCGACCAGGGCGCAGTGTCGTTTCGCCTCGCGCGTGTCGTCCGCGATGCGTTTCGCTTCCGCCTCTTCCTTCTCGCGGACGACGCGCGCGCACGCCCACGCGAACTGCGATGGGAAACATTTAGAAACTACGGGGTTTGTTGAACTTCGAATGCTGCTGATTTCAACCTGAATTCGACTATTTTTTTACGTTTGATACTTTTCACCTATTTTGAGGCTATTTTCATTCTAGGCAGATATTTTCTGCATCAGATAAAGCGTATTCTGCCGAACCCCGAAAATCGCATATAGTTTCCATAGAGAAAACGTAGTGAATCAGCACTGAAAATTCCGGCTGCCATTAAACCTGCACCCCCCCCCCCTCTGGCTGCTTAATTGATTATCATCAACATTCCCACACGCCAAATGGTCCAAAATGTGAACGATAGCTGAAACCTTCTTAGCACACACACCTTCTTAGCCATGGCCCTCTTTGTTCTCCTCTCCGCCGAGAAATCCACAAACATCCACCTGGCCTCCTCCAACAGGTAATCCCAATGCGCCTTGCTTTTCGGCGGGTCTGCGCACTTGGGCAGGCGGCGCGCAGACCACAAACCTTGCCGCCGCAATTCGGCTATGCGCGCCAAAACGGCCGCTTCCTGGAGGGGTAGAATGTAAGTTTCAGGGAACTTATGTAGGAAGGTAAGTAGGAGATTGAGCGATTATTTGGATGGGAAAAAACGAACACTTGAGTAGTGATTTTTTTATTGAATTGTTGATTTGGATACGTTTTTTAACGATGCGTTGATTTTTTCACGGTCTGATAATTGGCTACTTTTATATGGTTTTAACTTTTCGCAAATGAGGCCAAGACGATCATCTCAATTTCGAGACCAACATTTAGATTTTTTAGACCGAGATATTAATTTTCCAGGAGAGATTTTTCCAACAACAATCAAGGCGTACCTGCTTCGCGGCGTATTCCACACTGGTAGTTTTTTCCTCATTTTCTGGTTCGTTTCGCTTCACAGCAGCCGGCGGCGTGCTCACGTGAATGCTCTCAGATAAATTCGGCGTGCAAGGCGCCAATGGCCGCCGGATCGTTGGGCTAGCTACGGCAACTTCTGATTTTATCTAGAAAAAAGTTTTGCGAAATTATATAGGGGTAGGAAA
Organism: Sphaerolaimus hirsutus; assembly: GCA_964036195.1. Classification (NCBI taxonomy): domain Eukaryota; kingdom Metazoa; phylum Nematoda; class Chromadorea; order Monhysterida; family Sphaerolaimidae; genus Sphaerolaimus; species Sphaerolaimus hirsutus. Next base: position 17,068,724 of record OZ038451.1, on the reverse strand, counting down.
AGGAAGGGCAAACGAAACAACAACAAAAAATAAAACACTGTTTATCAAAACTTGTCAAATTATCTCAATAAAAAAATGTGGCAGTGAGTGTTGAAACCTTCAAATTACTATGCAATTTGAAAATAAACAAAGAAATGAAGTTCACTGTTAGAAATGTAGAAATGAAGTGAATAAACACACGTTAAGACATTGCGCTTCACTCGATAGCACAATATTGGCAATCTTCTCGCTGGTCATCGTGTTTCCATGGGGCACGACAGTAGGCTCTGCCTTAACAGCGGCCGGCTCCACCTGCTGCTTGGACATGGGCAAGCTGCTCTTGTCAACTGCCGCAGTGTCGCTTTTGCGCGCCGGAGAGACGCCGTCGCGCTGGCGCGGCCGTTTTAACACACCCGGTGTTTCGATCTGCATGGGTGACAGAATGGCGTTGATGGCTTACGGCCATAAATAGCGATGGAAAAGCACCAGAAACAATGGTGTCAACTATGCCATTATAGCATAAAAAAGCAAGAACTGAGAGGGCCGGGCAATATGGCCGCAAGCGCACCATGGTCGGATTATAAAAATGGCGCCACAGTAAAAAGCCAATGGTTCCATTTTAAAAGGCGCCACGATAGAAAAAAACCATCATGGCGCCTTTTAAAAATTGTCACCATGCGCCAATGGAACCATCTTGGGGCACCACAACTACGGAAAATCAGCCAATCATACCTCTCCAAAAACGGCCAAAAAAATAGCGCCATTGCATCACTAGTGAAAATCACACAGAAAAATTGTGAACACCAACCGCAAGCGATCGCCGCCTGCCAGCTTTAGCTGGTGCGTTCAGTTTCTCCACGATCATGTCGTAGTCGTTCTGAAGCCCGTGAGTGGCCCAATGCGCGTGCAAAGATGGCGGCTTCACTTTGAGCCAATTAGAAAATTCGCTCACGAGACCGTTTTGCTGGAAGAAACATGACGTTATTACGAGAAGGAAAAAGCAAAAAAGACAAAATTTGCAATTCACCTGAATGTAAAACCACAAGGCATTGTCATTTTGGTTCTTGTCCCGCAGCCGCGCTAAATCGGCCATGCGCCGCGGCAGGAATTCATTGCGCGCGGCGGTCTGGGCCCTGGTTACCACACCCGATCTATCTGTTGACGAACTCTGCGGGGCCGGTCATAGTGAGTAGCGTTACAACAATGGCTGTTTTACTGAAAATATAATGTCAGAAAATCGATCAAAAAATATAATTGAATCTGTCTGAAAAACGCAGAGAAAATATATTTTTTTAAATTTAAAATATAAATATAAATGAAAGATTTTTTATACCGTATTACCTCGAATTATCACCCCCTTGAATTAACCCCCCCCTCGAATTAACCCCCCCTCAAAATGGGCTGGGGAAATAATAAACCCCCCCCTCGAAATACCCCCCCCCTTCGGAATGATGTACGTCATGTACATAATAAATACATCATGTACGCGATGTACATGATGTATATTACTGTTAATTTGCATTGCAGCTACACATAGAGTAGTTTGTGTAGCTATCTACGTTTTTATGTCCAAATATATCCTGTTTGGACACATTTATTACCTATTTTGGGTACACAAATGCCTACTATTTACTACGATCCTTACGAAAATTTCTGACGAAATAATAACCCCCCCCCCCCTCGAATAACCTCCCCCCCCCCTCGAATTAACCCCCCCTCAAATTTTGCTGGCGAAATAATAAACCCCCATGGGGGTATCTCGAGGTAATACGGTATTTGCTTCTCATAACAAATTAGAAAAGTTATTTCCGTGAAAGAATGAATTTTTCTAATTTGTAACAGCCATCTGAATATTTTTGAGGCACTCCTATGGATGCATCCCAAATGCCAGCTCTTTGCTCGCACTGTAGAGATCCGTTACTGCAGATAGCGTTCCAAAAATTGGTGTTTTTGAGAAAATATAATCAAATATAATCTCAAAAAATAAAATATAATTGAAATAAAATATGCATAAAAATAAAACTGAGATTTTTTTATATCTTCTTTTCATAAATTAATAAATAAAAAGTAATCTCTGGGGAAGAACCTGGAGAAAATTTAAATAAATATGCGATTTTTTTATATTTTCTTATTTTCAAAAATATAAATCTCCCGATATTTTTCCAATGCTATCGCAGATCACAAAATCTTGAAACAGAAACGTCATATTCCAAAATCGGGTTGTTAAGAAAATTTTTTCATAATGCGTGTGCGTAAACTGTGTGCTGGTAAACCCTTAAATCGGCTTTGAACGCATTTGAGTTTACTGGAATGAAGCATTCTTAATCCCCATCAACTGCAGTTGACAGACATTTCATTTTGGTAAACTCACATGCATTCAAGGCCGATTTATGAGTTTACCAGCACACAGTTTACAGTTTAGCGTGTGTATCCCCAATACAGCACACCAACCGGCTGAGGAGTGCCGACATCGGACGACCTGTTAATAACCACCGTGGCCGTGTCCAGCTGCCTCCCCGCCGGCGAGCTATGTCTCTGCGATTTCGGCCGCGCCGGCGAGCGCGACTTGCCCGCGTCGGGTGACTCCCGCCAGTGTCGCTGTTTCGTCTGCGAAAAATTTAGATGTCAGGGGGTATTAGAAGACCTTGTAAAGTGCCATGTGAAATGCAAATGACATGTAAAGTGTCAAAAGTCATGTAAAATACCCTGGTAAATGTTTCCCATCTCCAGAGCATTTTACATGACTTTTGATACTGGCATGACATTTGACACTCACAGGATCTGGGAGTGGAACCAGAATGCAACGTACTATTGGAGATGTCTTGGAACGTACAGCCAGCCGACTCGAATGCCGCGTCGGCGCCGGTGACGACATGGTCAATGTCGAAAGTTATTTAGGTTGCGCGAGCTCAAAACAGTCGCCCGCGGCCAAAATGCTGCCGTTCACGATGACGCTTTGCATGTGACAAAAAACTTTACCCAATTTGAAATGTAAGTTTCAGATATTATGAACGATTATGAGATTGCGTGAGTGCCCTTATGTGCAACTTATGTATTGAGTATGAAATAAGTTAGTTATGAAAACGGCATGCAACCTTGTTGCTGGGTTGCTGGTCTGCAGCCCTTTTTACGTAGCCAAAATAGATTGTATTTTGATAAAATTCTGATTTCCGGAGTTTTCGTAAGAGTGGTAAAGTGTAACACAAAACAAAAACATTTTTTGGCAGTCGTCCAGAATATACGTCTCGTGCTTGTAAATTCGTGTGTATTTCTCACGTTACATTAATTTGGAGCTATGTTCGACACGGTTTTGATGAATTAGAAGCATTATTGACCGACATTTTGTGGCCATCAATTGCACCATGCTGCGAATTTACCGTAATGCGTAAAATATGTGCCCCGCAGACGGCAGTGCTGTGCCAAATGGATCCGGTGCTGCTGCAGCGCATCCAGTCCATGCTGCCCGTCTCCTACGACTACGGTATCTCCATGATCGGTGGCACCTACGACTCTTTCGATGCTCAGATCAGACTGAAAACCAAAACTTTCGAAGAGTTCAAGGAATGGCTGGCTCACTTTAAACAATTATCCAACACGGATTGGCTGTCTGCGCTGAGAAAGAAAACGCACCAGAAACATCGCTACGTGTGCAGTCTGTCGCAGGCGTGTAAAATCAGCAGAGACAAGGACACGAGACGGGAGGATGTGCGCAGAAACAAAGATTGCCCGGTCGGCTCGCAGCAAAGATTTTTGGGAGAATGAATTCAATTTCTGTAAACTTAGGGATTTCCTTAGTGACTTAGACAGATTTCCATGTCAACGTTAATATGCCGTATTTATTCTAGAGAAACAACGAGAAACAACCCGCCTAGAATAATTCCCTTTAACTAAAATCTCTTTGAATAATTCCTCCCTGTTAGACGAGTGAGAAAATATAATCTACTTGAATAATTCCCCCCTGACGATGGCATAAAATCTTTCGAATTTTTATCTTTCAAAAGATCGATGAAGCAGACCAAGCAAGATAGCTGTCTGGCTTGATTCATCGAATGCAAATGCAGCACATCCGGTGTGCAAATATTGAATGGAATGTGCTCTACCAACGGAGACAGGAACTTGTGTATTTAGTGTGATAGAAACATGCTTGAAAATCGACGAATTGATTATTCCCCCACTTGAATACACCCTTGAATAGTTCCCCATAAAAAACGTCTGGGGCAATTATTCGAGTAAATAATACATGTTATTATAATACTTTTTTATTTTCAATAATACAAACTATTTGCACCGTAGGCGTTCATGAACGTGGTGCTGCGTCAATATCGATGTCGCCAGCTGCAGGATGTGTGGAGCCGCTCGGGCTTCACGTGCAACATCTACCTGCACTGGGCGCACTCGCACGACACCCACAGTCTGCCCATACAAGCCCTGCGCAGAACGTCAGAGACTGCAAAGCAGAGGCTCGGCTATTTTTTCGACTTGGCTTTGAGTGGTTCTGAGGCGCAGAGGGAACTGATTAAGTTGCTGCATGAAGAGGCGGTTTGTTGTTTTTAGGGTTTTATTCTGCAAGTTGAGAGGTAAGAAACCATTTTAGAAGTGAGAATGAATTATTTAAAAGAGAATTCAATTTAAAAGTGAAGAAAGACATGAAACGTGAACATTTAAATGAAAAGAAAATTTAGAGGTAAAAGCGAAAATAATTTTATTTAATAATTAATTCATAATTTAATTTCTAAATTTACTTTTCTTTTAAATTTCTACTTCTCTTTTAAATTTTTCGTCTCACTTAATTATTTTTACTTTTCAACGTGCGGAATTGCACCTGATTTCTAGCGATTTATATTTATTTTTTATGGTGTATTGTGTGTGCGCTTTCAGGGGGAAAATATCGCCGCTGTGTTGCTGGACGCTAGTCAAAATCCATCCGAACGTTCGATCAAGTTCATTCAGGGCAATTGGAAGAAAAACAGAACGAGTTATGCGAAGGACAAAAGCCTGTTAGAGGTCAGTTGCTGGTTTCACACAATTAATCTGGGGCCAGTTCCTCAAGTGACGAAGTGAGAAGTAAAACGGCAAAAGCGACGTGAATTGAGAATAAAATGGTAAAAGCGTCGAGAAATTACCTTTTATTTTTCACTTCGCTTTTGCCATTGACTTCACTTTTGAAATTCACTTTTGCCATTTTACTTCGCACTTCTCAGTTTCGGAATCGGCATCAGATTAATCAACAATGTAGAATTTGTCACCTCTCAAAACTTGACAAAATTGCAGGTGATATCGACAATGACAGGCGAATTACAACAGCGGGGTTGGCTGCTACAGAATGACGAATCTCGCCAATGCGTCCTGATACAAACAGCTTTGCACGCCCGTCTCATGGCTCTCACGTCGGCGACACCAAATCTGCTTTATTTGCTCCCCGTTCAACCGTTGGTTCATTTCAATAGAGGGTTTTTTACGTATTAGACTTTACGGACTGAACGCTATACAAAGAGTGCTACTGTATTTTGAGCAATAAAGTTGCCTTAGAAATTGTTCATTCACTCTACCACTGAGATTCACCCACTGTGAGAGTTCTGTAGTGTAATTATAAAAATTATTTAAAAAAATTGTTGTTAATTATTCAGATGGGATATGTTAGATTACACTGTAAAGTATGCACTAGGTCAATAGACTATACATGACAAAACGCAATCTATTTTCTGAGGGTTTCTTGCGACGGCGGCGTGCCGCCGCCAGCGGGCGAGGGGGTGACTGTGCTGCTGCGCGCCACGCTGCTCGGCGCCATGCCCGTGGCCATTCTGCTCAGCGCCGCGCACACGCAGCCCGCGCTGCACCTGCTGCACAACACGCGAATTGTTAATGAGGCATCTGTGATCATTTGCTGCAACACGCAGTTGCTAGCTAATGCGCAGAGGACTTGGCCGAATAATCGTGAGTGGCAGTGTGTTGCCTCTATTTGCATCTTTTAATTCACTTATGCAAAGTGAAATACATCAGAAATTCGTGGTAAACGGGGTAAAATCCACCGCTTAACAATGTCAGGAATTTCACTTTCATATAGCACTTCAGTAGGTAGTTTTGCAAAAAGTACGTTGGTCTTAAAAATTTGGCGCCCATGTACCTATTTGACAGTTCACAACCTGTTTTTTTTTACAACAGTTCACAACCTCATTGCTCCGTATAGTAAACGCCGCTGAAAAAGTACTCAATGAGGCGCCTGGCGCCCGGTACCATTTATTTATGTATTCGTGCGTTCTTTGTGTGCCAGCGCCGACTCCGATGGCGCCATTCCGTCACTGTGCATGTGCAATTTTAGGACGGGCACCGTATACGAACAGCCCCCCCCCTCCCGTGAAAAATTCTGGATACTATCTCTGTACACATGTGTATCATACAGATGTCCTTGTGAGTATCACTGGGCAACTGTACGAGATGTGGAAGTGGCTGTGGAATGGCAAGAACGGCGTGCCCCTCGACAAACGCGCCACGCACATGACCCACTTCACGCAAATCGCCCTAGCAAACACAAACGGCGAGGTGCAACAGGCTTATGAACGGGTCTGTTCGACACAAATGTAACCAACTAACGTATATCCTTGATTAAGTCCCCGCCTCGAAAAACTCCCCCACCTCTCGAATAACCCCCCCCCCTGTTAGCTGACTGAGGAAAAAATAACTCCCCGCTCGAATAACTCCACCCTTTTTAATGGGTGACAAAGAAGTCCATGTATGACAAACGTTTTTATGTATCTTTTCTTTAAAAGCCAAGTATTTTTTGCGGTTAATGTTCACAAGCAATGATTTCATTGTATGAATTATGGAGTTTCGGCCCTAATCATACAATATATTGATCATGCATGTTACTTATGATTCTGATGAAAAAATACCCCCCCCCTCGAATCCCCCCCCCTCTCGAATAAGTCCCCCTCAAAAATTTCTGACTAAAAAATAACTTCTCGGGGGACTTATTCGAGGAGATACGTTATTCCAAACTGCACCCACCACATTTCACCAGAATAATCTACTCTCATACAGCTCATATCGAACAATGGTCTATCAGTTCAGTTCAAGCAGCATGTACACAATTCCTGGGCGAACCCACATTTACCGCCATCGCTGTGGTGCTTCGCTTTGAACGCACAACGGGCGCAGTACGGCGTTGAAGCAGTTATTCTGTCAGAGAATTACGTCAGAACATTTGCATTGGTAGCCATGTCTCACTACAAGTTTGTACAGGCCGCGGGACTGCTCGATGCTCTCACGGCCTTATCTCCAAGAAAGGTCATTGAGAAGGACTCTAAAAACCCTTTGTTGAAAGCGAATGAAGAGTTGAATGTATCCATGCACGGTGAGGCTACAAAAATTCCTTATTCCTGTATTACGCGGCCTGGCTAATAATTAATCCATGCAATTAATAAATATCAGACAGAATGATTTTGGAAGCGATCGAAACCGGCAAGCCGCGTATATTCAGGCCGCTGTCAGCAAAAGCAGAGGTTTTGATCAAGAATGCTGGCGAGAATGGCAAGAGAGACCCCGCCGGACATTTTAAGGTAGGCATCCAATTTACACTAGCGCTGTCAATTATCCGTTCTTAATTGTTGCTGCACACCCTAGTTTAGTAACACCAGCAGACTCAAATTTGAGCACTGAACATATTTGAGTGTAATTTTGAGTTTACCCTGTAACTTCCGTCAACTAAAGATTACAACGTAAACTCAAATACGCTCAAAGCCGATTTATGAGCACTCAATTTTGAGTTTACTGGTCTTAATCACCCAGCGTGCGCGGTGCCAATCCAATGAGGTCAATTCCCCTTCAGTACTCCTTGCACCGACGGCGCGCGTTTGCCGACTTGGATTCCCTGGTGTGCACCTGCGACGACGCTCAATGGGGCACCATGTGCAAGCACGTGTTCGCCACGGCGCAGCTGCACAAGCCCACCCTGTTCACGCCCAGGGAGCTGACCACCGACGAGCGACGCTTCTGTGCAAATGTCTATTATGGTGAGCAGTTGAGGGTAGGGTGTCAAAAAAAGTTTTATTTGCGGTAAGCGGAACCGGTAAAAAATTTCAGCTGCCGGAAAACGGCAAACTGAAAGGTAACCTTTGTCCTGCAGAAAACGAAAACGGAAAGTCTGGGTATCGCTACTATCTCCCTATTTGAAATTTAAAAGACGCTTCATTGATCAGATGGCCGGCTGCCTGCCGAATTAGAGGAGCTCCTACGCGGGCCCGAACAAAGCACTCAGCAGTTTTCGGGGGATGCCAACCATAATGCCTCCATGGAATGTGATCCCACCACTGCTAGTCGTACGTTTCTTTTGTCAGATCGACGCTGGCTTAGTGCGCTACAAATCCCACCTTACTACAGATGACCCTGCCGCACTGACCAGTCCAGTACAGAGCGTAGCGGCTCCATCAGACAGGTGCAACAGCGTGAACACGTCGTGCGGCGTGGCGCACACCGGCCCCAACGCCACCCAGATGATGCAGTTGGCCCTGGCCAGGGCCAAGACACGAGTGTCCATCAGGTGCCAATCCCGGACCCTGTAAAATGTCATGAAAAGTGTCAAATGTCATGCAAAGTGTCGAAAGTCATGTAAAATGCCGTGGAAAATGGCAAACGTTTGCCATTTACCACGGCATTTTACATGACTTTTGACACTTTGCATGACATTTGACATATCATGGCATTTTACAGTATGTGGGACTGCCCCCAGGTCTTTGGACCATATGGCTGAAACTGAGGTCTTTGCCCAGGATATTGGAGTGAATGAATTGTTGCAACGGCACATTTATCTGCTCGAGTCGACTTTGAGAAAAGATGGCGCCTCGGTGTTCAAGAGGAAGCTAGTCGAGTGCCATAAAATGTTGCGTAATAACAAAAAGCGGAAAATGGAAGGGGGCGACCTGCGGCAGGATCAACAACAACAGCAACATCACCAGCAACAAGCACAACACTTATAGCCAGCGTGGATGATAAAATAGTGTATAAACAGTCATATTCATGTCTCATGTCAGGTTCATGCGTGGGTTACGTGGTTACCTACCGTATTTCCTCGAAATACCCCCAGTGTGTTTATTTTTTCAGAGTGAGATTTTTGAGGGGGTGTTAAACGAGGGGGGGTTATTATTTCGCCAGAAATCCAGAATTTGAAATCCCAGTACTAAATTGTTGTCTGTAACGTACACAGACGTCGCAAAATGCAACAAAAACCGCCATGTAAAAGACTCTATAGACTTATATATGTACGTAGACAGTATAAACCGTGTTCAAACATAACACAGTCATTGTTTTTAACGTATGTTCTACGTTAACCGGATCACAAACCATAGTTTTTGTCAGTTACGTTCTCTATACACTACATTTGAGGGGGTATTTCGAGGGGGGGGGGGTTATAAACTCATAGTGTCCATTTTGAGGGGAGTATATCGAGGAAATACGGTATCTTATTTTACACGTGTACGTCTGTAAATATTTTTTGTCAACTCGCAGTGTTAACGGTTGGGTGCTCACTTTATGTGCCTCGTTGATATACTTGTTGTTCAACATTTTCGGTAAAAAATATTGTCAAAGCTTTTCCACGAACAGGAGCGAAAAATGCCAGCATAAAATCTGTGTTAAAAGAAATTAACTATTTCCATGCGTTTCCGCAAGCATGCATTTCATGGATGCTACCATGACGATCACAAACCACTCTATTTTTGCACCGTATATCAACTGAATAACTGATGACCAACTTCAATATACCTAGTTCAATATTTTACTTCCTTTAGTTGTGTATGCCGCTTCGCGCTTAGGCGCCCCCACCCTCCTTATATATATTTATTTACCAGTGATTGTCATGTGCTGGCTACTGGCTTCATGGAAATTTCATTTAAGCTTGAATCACTACAACGTTCCTGCTGAAGCGTTACTCGTGAACATTTATTTTTAAGTGCAATGCATGTCGCATGTGAAATACTGGGTACTAAAATACTGCAATGCATGTCACCTAGGTACATATCATTTGGAGAATGTTCCCACCGACCACTTAATGACAAAAGTGTTTCACCCAACTGGTTGATTGTTGCGATTGTGACCACCGCGTTTTGATGATCTCTTACTTATTGTGTTGCCTGAGGGTATTTATAACTATATTGTTGCTTTTGATTAGTGTTCGTCTGTATGTGTTATCCATTTATATTTATTTGAATGAAGGAAAGATCTAATGTTTCGCGACTCTTTTCTTGATTTATTTGCATTTATTTACAGAGCATCGTCGCAAGAATCTAGGTATCCGCAACTGGTGACACTTATTCGGCATTCTTGACTTCGCGACACTTGACCACTTGGAAAATCATTTTCTCATTGCTCCTTGTCCAATACTTGCTGCTTGAATCTTGTTACTTGGTGGCTGGCTAATCGGCGCACTGCCGCAAAACCCGTGATGACCTGCGATAACTTGTTATGACGTAGTTGTAAACGGGCCAGGCCTATTACGCACATAAATCCGGCACGCTCATACGCCCGGCATGCACATAGACCCGGCACGCACACAACTGGAGCTGTATGCGTGCCGGGCTATGTGCGTGCGTGGGCAGGGGATTAGTGGGGCAACCGTGGGGCTGGGTGCAGCAAACACAAATGGCAGAGAACAGAACAATGTCTAGCCCGTTGTGTTCGACCACCGGTACCATAATCCACAACATACCTCCCCCAAACAGATGACTCCCACTTGTGTTGGCATCTCCCGTGGGCAGCCAAATGAAAAATGGCGATATAGGTACATACAGTGCGAAAAAAATGAGCTAAGCCAAACTGAAAGGTCTCATTTCAATTTTTTTGACCTTTTTGATAATTGCTGACAACTTGCAATCGTCATGCCATTGTCCTGCCACTGTCTGCAAGTTCTCAGCAATTATCAAAAAGGTCTAATCGATTGAAATGAGACATTTACAGTTTGACTTAGCTCATTTTTTGTCGGCTCTGGTGGTTCGGCGCACTGCACTGTAAATATATCACCATTTTTCATTTGTCTGCCCACAGCAGACGCCAACACACATGGGAGTCATCTGTTTGGGGAGTATGTTGTGGATTATGACACTGGCAGCCGAACACAAAGGGCTAGTCCTCTGTTCTCTGCCCTTTGTGTTTGCTGCACCCAGTGTCATGTGCACACAGCCCCGTGGTCGCCCCAGAAATCCCCTGCCAGGCGCGCACATATGCCCGGCACATAAACCCGGCACACACACAGCACCAGTTATGTGCGTGCCGGGCCTATGTGCGTGCCGTGTTTCATCGTGTGCGTGCTGAATTTACCGTATTACCTCTAATTATCCCCCCCTCGAATTAACCCCCCCTCAAAATGGGCTGGGGAAATAAACTCCCCCCCCCCCTCGAAATACCCTCCCTTCGGTATGATGTACGTCATGTATACAATAAATACATCATGTATGCAATGTACATGATGTATGTTACTGCTAACTTGCATTGCAGCTACACAGAGTAGTTTGTATGGCTATCTACGTTTTTATGTCCAAATATACCCCGTTTGGACACATTTATTACCTGTTTTGGGTACGCAAATGCCTACTTTTTACTACGATCCTCACGAAAATTTCTGACGAAATAATAAACCCCCCTCGAATTAACCCCCCTCAAATTTTGCTGGCGAAATAATGAACCCCGATGGGGGTATTCCGAGGTAATACGGTATGTGCGTACAAGTGCAGCCCCGTTGTAAACACGAAGATCTCGCTGCCTCGATAAAGGATTTCTTTATGGCACACTGTCGACATTTTTGAAACTCTAATTATGTTTAAACGCTTTTGACTTTACCATAGGTAATGAATGATCCATGATCCCCGTCAACAGTAGTTGACAAAACCCATCACTGGTTAACTTCAATGTCTTCACGACGGATTTATGAGTTTTCCAAATAAAGGTTTTGTACTAATGTGTGCAGTGCTGTGTGTTCATTTCTTCTCGGTTTTTAACTTTTAAAAATACAGTGACAAATTTGAGACAATGAGATTTTTACTCAACTTTGACAGGTCAGCCGAAACTTTTTTAACAGATCTGACCGGACGTGATCTGAGCACGTGAGCGTATTTTGATGAATGAAGTCATTCTAAAAAGTTTTCACTAAATTCAACCACACTGAGAGAATGGTAATGTGGTGAGAGAAGAAAAAAACGCACTTTCTTGATTGTTTATTCAGACGGAATATGATAGATTTCGTTTGAAAGTGCGATCAGTGGACAATGACGTTGCGCACACTAGTACACCATCCAAACTTGGGAAACTCGTAAATCGGTATTGAACACATTTGAGTTTACCATACTGCGGAATCTGTCAATTATTGTTGACGGCGATCAAATACCACACCTAGTGGTAAACTCAAATGTGTTCAAAACTTGAACGTGTTGTTGCTTTGCATTTGAGAATGTTGCATGTGCTTTACCGCTGACCACATGTTGCAGTTGCACATTGTGCATTTCTTGCCACTATCACATGGTATGGCTTCTGCCACACGAAAATGTGTACTTGGCGGCGAACCATGGACTGTGGCGCCTGTTGAGCGCCACAGATGTCCATGGGTGCTTGCGGACCACCGCGTGCATGTAGATGTGCTATGAGTGGGGATGTCCAGGGGTTATTCTCCTTTTGATGGTGTACTGGTCTGCATAGCCGCATTATCACATCTTTAGCTTTTCTAGTGATATTTAGCTTTTCCTGGCGTTGATAGTGGGTGGTGTGCATCATTTGAAATTATCAGTACAGTGCGCTGTGCGCGGCGCTTTTAATCTCGGCAAAGTAACAAAGTGAACCAAAGTAGCTCACCTCAAATATGACAAACAAGAGCTGTATGAAGTCCACGGCACTTTCCAGCGGCAGTATCATCAGTGGGGTGTGTAGCAGCAAGAAACATGTCGCTGGCAGCTGCAGCATTGTTGTCACCACCCAGAAACCGGACAGGTCTGGTATCTGTTTATTGTGGGTGGGTGGGGGAGTTATTCAAGAATGTATATTATTAGTATCTGTATATTCCGCACCTTGCCATGTGACACGATTACACTACGATGGCGCCTTTTTCGCGTCATGGAGTTTGTTTTAAGGACGCCGCACGCACACAAACCGCCATGGAGCGGTGCCCTTCGGCTCTCGAATGGCACCAGCGTCATGGCGTGATTTTATCACTTCCACTTGCACCTTATATTTATCACTTTTTGCCGCTCGCCAAAGTGCGGAATTGACACCCTCACGATGTATTTTTGTATCTACACAGTTTGAGCCCCGCACCTACCTTTTCCTGCAAGTTTCCAAAGAAGCCCAAGTACAATCTGACCACCTCCACTATGCTGATCAGAATGTGCAGAGCCACGTCGATCACTTTGTATGTCACTGAAAGCGCGTCGAACTGAAAAATGCCGAAAAGTTATGTGCACGGCTGAATTTGAACACAAACTATTGTATTAATCCAACCTTTGTAGCCAGTGTTATATAGCGCGCTGTCAGCCATACAGGTGCGTAGAAACAGTTGAAGTATAGTGCCATCTGCAGGGGCAGATTACTGACGACCTCTGCAAATGGAATTAGGTATTCAATGTTGATTGAAAGTTGTGCATTTTTGGTGTGTAACACGAAATTTTTAATTGCGGCTCACCTGTCTTCAGCGGAAAGTCCTTTGTGGCCATGTTTGCGTGGATGCTTTTGGGGCTTTACGTGCTGAACATTTTGTAGTGTCGTCATGGCAACGCTGAAGGTGGTTGGTGCGGCGTCTTTTACATTCAGTTGAAAAATACGCAACATATTGCTGATGCATGTCCAATACAAAAATAAACTTTTCCCAAACCCCCGAATAGACAAAATATCGCGATGAGCCAAGCCGATCCATTGTTTTGATTTCACTCGTCCAGAAGTTCTATTCTCTATCCATTTAAGCTTAACCTGGATATTGAAAGCCTGGAGAACATTATTGGACGCGCATCGACAACGTATATTTCCGTGTGAAAACGGAAAATGCGTACAAGTGTATCATGGATTGGGTCATTTATGGGCAGTTGGCATACGTCCAATTCATCAGTTGCGTATTATACAAATGAGAGTGAAACCTCAAACTTAGCTCAAAATCGCTAAAATTTGCTATATTTTGCTCATTTTTATTGTCATGATAGTTATTTTCGTCTAAGTACCTTTATATACTTATTTTTAGTAAATGTTAGCCTATTTAATTTTTATTTATAGCATGTTTGAAATTTTTGGCTGGTTGCCAAGTCACCATGCAGTCTTCCGTGTATCAACAACACGGAAAAAGCAAAGCAATTATATGGTTTCGGCCCTCGCCTCGCGTCATTCGAATTTCCTGTCCATTTCCTTTCCCCAAACACGTCGATATGCCGATACAGACTTGAGAATGCAATGATTCCAGCCATTCCTGCTTTTTGTACTGCGTTACGTTCCCGTTCTAGTCGTATGAGCTGTCATATTTAACTGGCCTCGGAGATGGGCTTTTGTAAAAAAGTTGGCCGCGTGACGCCGGCGGCTGTCGCCTGGCTGCTGCTGCTCGTGCTCACTGCTGCATTCTACTACTTTGTGTGAGTTGGGTTTGTTTGTTGTCAAATATCTTTTTTTCCACTTGATTGAACAAATGTGATTTTTGGTGCTCCACGCTGCCGTATGCCTGCGCCACTACTTTCACTCAAACTAATAAATTGTTTTTTTCCCAGACTCGCTTTCGGATGGATCTAAGTGATCTACAGTTTCCGAATCAATCATTCGTGGCCCACACACTAGTTGACACTTGTGTGCCAACTGGTCTGCGTCAACTCCAATTTCAGCTTCACGAGTCGTAGAGCAATCTCCGAATGCACATGCGGCAATGTTAAATAATGAATATTACGGCAAGTGCATTGGAAGGTCGCACTGCTATACGTAAAGTCGAAATCTGAGTTAGCACAGACCAAATGACACACGTGTCAACTAGTGTGTGTGCCGCAAATCGGTAGCAATAACGTCACACAAAATGACAACCGTCTCGCAGTATTCCGTCTGCGTACATGGAGTACGGGTGGCGGACGCTGCCGCTGGCGCTGGTCGAGCTGCTGTCCACGTTGATCGTGGTGTCCAATTTCGCCGCGGCCACGGTCACCGACCCGGGTTCCTACCCCAGGGCGTCCACTGAGGAAGCCAGGTGTGTGTTCGTGCAGGGGTCTCCTAGGGGGGGGGGGCTGCCCCCCCCCCAATCGGCCAGCTATCTATCCCAGAGGCAGCTCAGCTATCTATCTATCCCGAGGCAAAATTTTTGGCTACTACCCCTAAGGTTCAAACGGGATCCCGATCCCGGATCCCGTGAAATTCCGGGATTTACCAATCCCGATCCAAAAATACCAATCCCGATCCCGAAAATTTTCAAATCTCGATCCCGAGAAACTCCCAAGTCCGGGATCCCGATCCCGGACTAATTAGTGGAAATTATAAAAAGTTAAATAATGACGTTTTTGGATGCAAACCCCCAGTGTCAATTTTATGCCACTTTTCTGGCATCCAACAGTGTTTTGAGACCTTTATGAACAACTGTGAATGCCAGAAAAATGGCCAAAATATCTATCCCTAGAACCCAATCCCGATCCCGGAAAAATGCCAATCCTGATCCCGATCCCGTGACCCCAATCCCGGCCAATCCCGATCCCGATCCCGAAATCTCAAAAAAACAATCCCGAAACCCCAATCCCGATCCCGAAATCTCAAAAAGTGAATCCCGACCCCGAAAAGTCAATCCCGTTTGAACCCTAACTACCCCCAAAGGCCCCCCAGATCGCTCAACTATCTAAATAGAGTCCCGATAATTAGAATCATGTCCTGTTTGAGGGCCGTATCAAAGTTGACATCAAGTTTACCAAAACCAGGGACGTATCCAGGATTTTTGAGCGGGGGGGGGCTGTTTGTTTACGGAGCCCCGCGAACGGGGGGGGGGCTCAGCCCCCCCCCCCCTAAAATTTTGCCTACAAGGGAGGTAATGGCGCCATTCGTAGGCGCCACGCCATGGCGCTGGCGCCATCCGTAGGGGTCACGCCATGGCGACATTGGCGCTGGCGCTAGCGCCAGAAAGCATTGTATATGTATGGAAATACAGTACATATAGAGCGACGGGCACACGATTGAGTGAAATTTCATGGATTTGAGTGTATGGGGACCGATCTGCTGATATTTCTGTGTGCGCGACGAATGCGCGCTTGCGCGCAAAAATTTTTACGCGGCACCTTGAGATTTGGTACCGAAAATTGCATTTTCCCGGTATTTTTCCGGTCTCGCCCGGGAAGGGGGGGGCTGCAGCCCCCCCCCGCCCCCCCTGGATACGTCCTTGACCAAAACGGCAACAGAACCGTCCACAGTCCACACAATAACTGAGGCGATAAATTTAGGTCCAATTCTAAAAGTTCAAAATATTTAACTTTCGAGTTAGGCCCAGAAACGTCACCTGGGGTTACTCCCACACATAAATCAGATTTTTTTTAAAAATCGCCCAAAATGGGGGTATAGAGAAAAAATATGTGTATGTTAAGTGTCAGACAATGTATTTGTTATGTCTATTGTGGTGATATTATGACTGTGGATAGCATTATAAGCAGTGATTTCCTTCAAAAATATCCATTTTACATTGACTTATTGCGTATATCGCCTTTTGTCAAATGTTCGTGACTTCAAGTGATGTTCAGCATGGAATAGTGCTTGTGTAAGGGAAGGCTAATACATTGACAGTGATGTTACACACTAGAAGTATGTGGGAGCACATTGGTTTGATATTATATACTACACTAGCATATCACGGCTTTTTATTGCACGGTAACATTTATAAATGGAAGATTTTACACTGAAAATGCCACAAAACCCATGAAAACATCACACATGGTAATACGTATGAGAAATTGCGCGCTTGCGTGCAAAAAAATGCAAAATACCTAGCGCAAGTCTACCAGAAATTTTGCCTTTTGATTTTTTTAAATTAAAATCAGTTTCCACCCTTTGATTTTTTGGAAAAAAATCAGATTAAAAAAAAATCAGTTAAAAAAATCAAGTGCGAACCCTATTGGGGAAAAAGCAGAAAATGTGCAAGAAAAAGTCCAGGGACGTATCCAGGATTTTTGAGCGGGGGGGGGCTGCTTGTTTACGGAGCCCGGCGAGGGGGGGGGGCTCAGCCCCCCCCCTAAAATTTTAGCTACATAGTGGCGGAATGGCGCCATGGCGCTGGCTTCATTAGTAGGCGCAACGCCATGGCGCCATTGGCGTTGGCGTCAGCGCCATGGAACGCTGTATATGTATGTAAATATACATACATAACAGCAAAAAGCACAACATTTATAATGATTCGCGGCCACATGGAGCAAATCTGATGAAAATACCTAATATCTGGTGAAGAATGCGCGCTTGCGCGCAAAATTTTTTACGCTGACATTGAAAAAGTCGCATGTTTTGGTCACTTTCTGGTCTAGCCCCGGGAGGGGGGGCTGCAGCCCCCCCCCCGCCCCCCCCCCTGGATATGGCCCTGAAAAAGTCCACTGTGGACACCGATTTCTAAATGTCGACAAGTCCATAAATTTCCAATTAGGCAGCCTCTGCTTTCCCAGGAACAAAAATGTTCACTCGTGCAAGAAGTCAACAAGTCCATTTCCCTCCCAAAAACAGTTTTACTCTTACCGAATGTAATTTTATGGTCACCCAATTTTAACATATATTTACGTTGAGTGAAGGGGCTGAAAATTTGACACTTTATTGTCAACATATGGAACTTAATGGAAAGAATGAGAAAGCCAAATTCGACACGCACCACGGGACTGCAATTGGGTCTGAAACTAAAAATGCGATTTACTCAAAATCGCATTTTGTGGACTTTTCGACTTTTAGAATTAGACGCTTTAATTGTGTTTATTGCGCAGGCAATCCGATGATTTTCACGCGCCGCTGTTCAAAAGCGTGGACATTCACGGCATCAGCGTGCGCATGAAGTACTGCGTCACGTGCAAAATTTACAGGCCGCCCAGGTGCAGCCATTGTTCCATGTGCAACCAGTGCATTGACACCTTTGATCATCATTGTCGTGAGTTGATCTGTTTGATTTTTGTCTTTATTTAGGGCCATTTTGCTGAATTCTTATTTTTATCGCAGCATGGGTCAACAATTGCATCGGGCGACGTAACTATCGATATTTCTTCTTTTTTCTCGCGTCGCTGTCGATACACATGGCGATGGTCTTTGCTGCGACCCTCTTTTATGTTCTGGATCACAAGTTGGACTTTCCACACTGTCGTTTTCCTCAAATCGAATTCAAATGCTAATTATTCTTTTTTTATTCCAGGGAAGACTTGTTGCGACAGGAGTGTATTGTTTGCTTTATTCTTTTAACCGCCATAGGATTGTTGTTCTTTCCTATTTTTGGATTGACTATGTTTCATGTGAATCTTGTGTCCAGAGGCAGGACCACAAACGAACAGGTGTGTCATTTTTTTATTCTATTTTTCTATCGCCGTCTGAAATTCTGCAAATTTATATCTGCAGGTGACTGGCAAATTTCGTTCAGGATTTAATCCCTTCAATTACGGCTGTTTCAATAATTGCGCCCGCACGCTGTGCTTCTCTGAGTTCCCGAGGTAGGTCGCATTTTCGTGCTTGATTCACATTTAGTGATGAAAAAGCGCCATGGCGCTAGCGCCAGAGGAAAGAGCGCAGGGGTTTTGTAGATTTGGACCCCCGCGGGGGTTCATATAGATAGCAAATCGCTCCTCCGGAGGGATAGATAGCTGAAAAAAATTTCTGGGGGGGATTCGCGGGGGTTCAATATATAGGGTTTTCCGAGGTATAGAAGGAAGAAAAGGGGGAAAAATCGCTAAAAGTAGGTGAAAAATAGCTAAAAATGAGTATATAAGACCATATATAGCCAAAATAGGCGATAATGAACATGAACTAGCGATTTTGGTGGGGAAAAACTATAAAACGGTACGAAAATTAGCGATTTTATGCTAAAAAATTTCAAAAATCGCTCCAGATAAATAGATAGCTGGGCGATTTGGGGGAGGGTGGTTTAGGGGATAGTAGCCAAAAAAATTGCCTCCGGGATAGATAGATAGCTGAGCGGGCCTCCGGGATAGATAGATAGCTGGCGGATTTGGGGGGGGGGTCCCCCCCCCAACCCCCCCCCCCTACTAAACCCCTGAAAGAGCGCCTTGCGCTATTTTGCTGTTGCGTCATTGGCGCTTGGCGCAAAACCCACGGAAAGCGCCATGACGCTTCTGGCGCTTTGCGCTATTTTTCTCGGCGCCAGGAAGAAAATACCTGGCGCTGGCGCAAGCGCCAGAACAAAAGGCGCTAGTGCCAAAGCCCTGGTGCTCTTTCCATCACTACTCACATCAACATTATCAACGTCACGCGAGCGTCACCCCGCGCAGTTACATGGGCCAAGCGGATTTGCAGCTCGGTCCCGATCAAGCCGTCAGACGATACACGGCCAAATTGAAAGCGGAGAATCACATGCACAGCGTGGTCAATGAAAAGAATGGCCGCCTAGCAACGACCACTTACGCTCAAGGCGGCACCGGCGCCAGACAGGCGCTCTATTATCAGAAGGTGAGGTAAAAATAGTCTGCGTGGAGTGTGATGTCGTGCGTGCTAAAGTTGTGCGTGCATGAGTCATTGCGGCGAGTGTTTGATCTGGCGCGTGCGTGTGACTAAGGCTGATGTCACGTACAATAAAAATTTTTGTGCGATTGGGATGTGGGAAAAATATCACTGTGTTTATGCGGCATGTGTCTGAATAGGTTTTATTGATTTCAAAAGGTAGTTTTTGCATTTTTGCGTGTGTATAATATCAATCGAAGGGTTGCTGAAATGGTTTTCTGATAGTTTTGGTACATTGATTTGATTCCATTTCCAAACGTTTCCATACCATGTGATAGAAAGCTTTGATATTATCTTTAAATGAGGAAATAATATAAGAATGTTTGCATTGAGAGTGATGTTTCACTTGTGAAAGTATGTGAAAACACATTGGCTGGATGAAGATTATATACTGCACTAACATATAAATATTATTATAAGGATGTATCATGCAGAAATGGAATACAAAACGACTATGAAAACTACCCCCAATGTGAATTTGCATGTGCAATTGCGCACTTGCAAAACAAAATCGCAGAATACATAGTGAACGGCTACTATAAGTTGCCGACTGCCGTTTTACAAAAACATGGTTTCTATGCTTGCTTTAGAAAAAAAGGTCATCCCCAACTGCCCCACTCAGATGGAAATGGTCCCAGCGCCATCCGGCTCGCGTTTCTCCACCTCAGCCAACGACAACGACGACGGCAGCGTGGTGTCCCTCAGTCTGGTCAACACGTCCGCAGCCAAGCCGCACCCCAACAGGCAACACTTGGCACCCGGCCAACAGCAGGGTTCCAAGGCCAATTTGTACCTGGAAGACGAGAGAAGTGTGAATAGTGCATTGGCGCCAGATAGGAGATTGTTCGATGGCACGGCGCGACCACCCAGTCCACCCGTGAATGAACGGTTTGTTGGTGGCTCAGAGAGGTTTTGATCCGTCGAAGGATCAGAAAGTTCCGGAATGGAAAGTAGAGTCGTAGACAAGCCACATTTTCAAATGTTTGAACAGTTTCCAATACTGTATGGCAAATATTTCATTGCGAAGATTGAAATACACTGGTGAAAAAGTCTATTGAGACGGCCAATACACACAATGCACATTTGAAATGCACACTCAAACACTCATCAGAATTTGCTATTTGCCGTACAGTATAGGAAACTGTTCAAACATTTGAAAAATCTTCGCATCTGCAGGTACCTATCGGCGCTGCGCGACGCCATGTCCGGCTCGTCGACGGGCGCCTCGGCTGAGCAGAGCAGCGTGCGCGGCAGCCGCTCACTGGACCTGGTCGACAACCACTGCGCCCCGCAGCCGGCGCCCGCCCCCGCCCCGCCCGTTCAGCTGCACCCAGATCTGCAGGTATTGCGGGGGGGCTAGATTTTGGAAACGCATTTTGGTAATTAATTTTGGTATCTGTATCTGTTTTGTTCGTGCAAATACTTTTTTTATATCACGCTTCAGATGTGAAGAGCTGGGAAAGTATTTCGAGGTGTAGAGTTGTTGTCGTCGCTAAGTTTTTTTTTAATTCGATGCGGTGGGTAAAGGGTTCCAAAAATGATTTATTTTCCGGAAACACAATTGAACATAATCTCAAAAAATCTCTCGAAAGATCTCGAAAATATAATTGAACCTCTCTTGAAAAATCCGGGGAAAATGTAAATAAATATCATATTTTCTTATATGTATTTATATTTAAAAGTATACATCTCCCGAGATTCCCCGAATCCTAAGTGTGTCTAATTCGTCTTAGCAGCGGCTGTTGGCGCGGCAGCAAGAGGCGGCGCTCGACCAGTCGCACGGGTACAACAACTCGGCGCTGATGACCTCCTCCATGGAGAGCTCCGGCTTGGCGCCGGAGGCGAGGCCGATGACCTTTACGGCGGCCCTCCGGCGGCACGAGGAGATCGCCAGCAATCAGACTGAGCCCGTCGGCCGGCCGGTCTTGCCCACAGTTGGCAGAAAGCCAAGACCAAATGTCGACATTAGAGTTAATGAGGTCAACTTGTGATGTAGGAGGAATGTTTGCATGCTGGAATAGGTGGCATTCGGAGATTGGAGCTTGTGTTGAATGGCTGACGCTATTAGGGTGCATTTTTGTGCCGGTTGCGTGTGCATTTCTCGGTCGGCCAACTGCATCTCGTAATGGGACGAGCTACAAACTTTTCTACAAAAGGTCAAAACTTTGTTTTATTTGAATGATTTGATTGATTTTGTACGACCAAGCTCCCGATTAAAATCACTTTTTCAAAATTATCCATTAAATCGATGATCCACAAATAAAGACTGCAGCTTAGTCATTTTATATGCCACCACGAGCTAACCAAATGTGATATTACGAAATGATTTTTTAGCGTCTCCGCAGTTCCTCATGTCTGAATGCCACGAGTAGTGCCGCTATGCGTTCTTTCACCGATTTGAAAGCACAAGTACCTATGTATATTCACATATTTATGTTAAAATACGTGCAAGCTTAGGCTTAATATTTACTCATTCGTTATTAGAAGATTCTGAAGATACTCCAATTTTGGGTTACACAGGTGGCTGTCGTATTTGTGCGCCATTACACACATGTATTTTGTAACATTTATCCACACGTTTGGTCTGACATTTCTGCCTGATCCGGTGCTATGCACACTGATCAAGGATAGTATTTTATGGACTATTACCGTGTTACCTCGAATTACCCCCTTGAATTGACCCCCCTCGAAATACCCCAGATCTGAGCGACCTGAGGAAAAAATAACCTTCCCCCTCGAAATACCCCCAGGTCTGAGCGACCTGAGGAAAAAATAACCTTCCCGCTCGAAATACCCCGTCTTGAATAATGTACATCATGTGTGCAATATACATGATGTAATGATTGCTGCCAAATTGCATCGCAGCTACACGAAAATATACCCCGCCCCCTTGAATAAGCTCCGCCCCTCGAATTAAGCCCCTTCAACATTTGCTGGAGTAATGATAAACTTCCTGGGGGTATTTCGAGGAAATACGGTATATTATTAGACGTTCACTAGACTCACAACGTTTTATCTACGGCGTGTGCATATCAGTGTAAAGCAGTTTTATAGTGCCGGTAGCTTTATCGTGGGGTGTATTCGAACAGAGGCATTTCAACTCATTGAACTCTGCGCATGGGTATTTGCCACGAACGCCGCTTTGCGTGCCGCTTTGTAAACGATCGCACTTTGGCCGTGGTTAATAGGTATAGTTACACTATCATAATTTTTTTGTTATTTTCTCATCGGCGTAAGTAATTTGCAACGGCGAGATTTGCGCCTTAGAACCGCCATTAGGGTGTCGTTTTTCCCGTAGTATCGAATCATATGGTTTTAAGCACTTCCATTTCGATAAACAACACCCGCTGTTTAGTCATTGTCGCACTGTTAACCTGTCGTGTCTTCTGCCTCTGCTCACTGATAAAATCTTTTGAAACATTGCTGAATTTCTTCAAACAGATCTGTAGCCCTCTGTTGTTCTTTTTTTGTAACGACGCATATTATTTAATTTTAATTTAACTTCTATTTAGCTATATTTTATACTGCGAAAGCATCGGCTATTTTAACACTGACAAACAACCTTCGACTTATCACGAGTCTTTGCAAACAAAAAATGTTTGAAAAATGATTTAGCAGTTCTCACCAAAATGATGTAAATTAATAAGACTTTGTAAATGTGCTGTTTCTTGACTTGGGGGGGGGGGCTTTGAAGCGTCAGCGAAAGCCCTTCGAATCTACCTATCTAATGCGTGATTTTGCTGTGTTGCGCCCTACGCATAGTCAGGGACTACTTAACTAGTGTGAAAGTAGGTGATTTGGGTAAATTCCAGAAATTTAAATTTGACTTAAATTGATACGCAGTACTGACGATGCGCAGCGCCATGTCCCCTTGATGTCAGTCGATACCGTAGCCAACTGAAAGTTCGGACTGGCATTAACATTTATTTATGTAAACATTTCGCGAAAACACTGTTAATTTCCTACCGCAGAAACTTTTTACGTGTGCAGAGTCGTTCTCGTAATGCGGGAAAATTATTTATCAATGCGGATTTTTTTCGTGTTATAACGTGCACAACAGTTCTGTGTTACCGTATTTCCTCGAAGTTGCCCCAAAGGTTGATTTTTAGCAGGTTATTTGGGGGTTTACTAAATTTCTTTTCAATTAATGTTCTAATGATTAATGAAACATTTATGGGGGCCTATTCGAGGGGCGCTGTCATCAGGATTCTCATGGAACTTCGGGGTGGGAAGAGGCGTGTCTTTTCGTTTTTGTATCTGTTGAAGATAACATGTAGCTAGATGATTGATAACTTCATTTTTATGATTAGGATGGCGCTACACACACTGAAACCGAATATTTCGGCATATGCACGTTTTTGACAAATGCCGAATTAAATGCTGAATAGGAAAAAAGCTTGCTGAATCAAAATCGTCCGGACTCCTGAAAATTGGGCGGTTTGTCAATTCAGCGTGCGACAACATCCGTACACTTTTTTAACGCTGAAACATTCGGCATCAAATAAAATCTCAAATGCTGAATTGCGAAGTTTAGCAAGCGCTGAACAAAACATTAGTAACCGCATATTTCCATGAATTCTCAGCCAATTTTGATGGTTTAGCACTTGAAATGATCAGAATGATGTAGCGATCACTATAACGAAGTGATTAGAATGATTACACATGATAGCTCAAATATTTCATATTCTCCAATCCACATACCTTATTTTCAATGTTATTGAATCACTATTCCATGCCAAACTTCACTTGAAATCACAAATGTTCGACAAAAGGTGATATACGTAAGAAGTCCGCACAAAATGGATATTTTTGACATAAATAACCAATTATAATGCTATCCCATGGCTCCACAGCCATTCTATGGCTACATATAACATCACAAAGTACTGCCAGTTGTCTAATGTACCTGTATATGGGGACCAATAACCATATCTGGTACTTTCTGAAAAAAACACGTTTTATTTTTTAAAAACGGTTGTTGAAAAAAAACACGTTTCATTTTAAAAAACGGGGTCATTGAAAAAAACGTTTTTTTCCATCCTTTGGGAACTTTTTTCCATCCTGATACTTTGGGTATCAGGTCCAAAAAATTTTCGGGTGGGGTATTGGTTCCAAACAATTTGCGGGTATCATGTTTGGGTTTGGGTATTGAGGTCAGGTATCGGGTCCGGTTTTCAGGTCAAAATGTTGGGTATTGAGTCATAGAATTGTTGGGTATCGGGTAATCAAATCATCTGGTATTGGATTGAACAACAAAAATACAGCATGGTGTAGTGTATCTATCACAAGGTGCAACGACACATGTGTAAATGCAGCAGTTTTTCCAAAAAGGATCATCTTGCTCAAGAAAAAAGCATTACCATGGTTTGTGACATTAAACATAGCTCCATTTGTAGGGGGATACCATTACAACATTGTTGCTGAGGCCCCAAAAATAGTGAAAATATTGAACTGTGGGAAACTTTTGTGGGTATTTTAGGGTATTGAGTGCGGGTTCGGGTATTGAAGTTGGGTATCGGGTTCAGGGTTCGGGTAGTAGAGTCAGGTTCGGGTATCGGGTTTCAGTTCCAAAAAGTGTGCGGGTATCGGGTTTGGGTTGGGTCAGGTTCCCAACCCTATTACATATTTACAAATTGACATTGGTTTTAGGGTTTAAACGGGATCCCGATCCCGGATCTTGTGAAATTCCGGGATTTAGCAGTCCCAATCCCAAAAATTCCGATCCCGATCCGAGAAACTCCCAAGTCCTGGATCCCAATCCCAGAAAAATTAGTGGAAATAAAAAAAATGAAAAAATGACATTTTTGCATGCAAAAATGTGAACACAAACACCCAGCATCCATTTTATGCCAATTTTCTGGCATCCAACAGTGTTTTGAAGCCTTTATGAACAACTGTGGATGCCAGAACATTGGCCAAATCTTTATCCCAAGACCCCAATCCCGATCCTGAAAAAATGCCAATCCCGATCCTGCTCCCTTGACCTCAATCCTGGCCAATCCCAATCCCAAAATCTCAAAAAAACCCAACCCTGATACAGAAAATTCAATCCCATTTGAACCCTAATTGGTTTATGGCATTTTAATTGTCAAAGCTTCCATTTATGATGGCTACGCCATGTAATAATGAGGTGAAATGTGTTAGTGTAGTAAATATATAATTTCCCGCCACAGTGCTTCCTTAATGTTGAAAACAAGGTTGATATTCTATATTTTTTCAAAAAATTTCCATGTCGATGTTAAATATGAAAAATTAGTTGATATCCGATATTCGATACAATACATCGTCCCAACCCTAGTATTGGGGCATATGAAATATCTGAGCTATCATTTGTAATCATTCAAATCGCTTCATTATAGTGATCGCCACAAAATTCTGATCATTTTTAGTGCTGAACCATCAAAATCAGTTGAGAATTCGTGGAAATGCTGTTCGGAAATTACAGCCACTAAGAAAGTAACCAAACTATCCCAAATGGTTCGAACGTTTTCCTGTTTACACACTTTTGGAAAATGCTGAACTACAATATCTCAAGAATGAGCAGTTTTTAAAAAAAATTCTGGTCTTCATTTTTGAAGATCCTGTTCATACATGCTCATAAAAAATGTTTCATGATAATGTATGAAAAACTGGATGATATCTGGATCAATTTACAGCAGTAGATTTTTGCCAAATGCTGAATTGGTTTGCTGAAATGAAAGTGACCGGATACAATTTTTTCACAAGATGCTGAAATGTTGAATTCAGCATATGACCAAAAATGCTGGAAAATGATCTAAATCCATCTGAATTTGTCTGAATTCGTACAGATGCTGAATGTCTGGACCCCAAAATGCTGGTCTAAAACTGTCCAAACAGCAATTTTTTAGTTCGGATTCGGCAGATGCAAACGTGTGTATGCCGAATATTTCGGCTTCAGTGTGCGTAGCGCCATTACCCGCGCTGGACTAACCCCCCCCCCCCCGTAAAAAATCTTCAACAACGACATACCTACACGTATTTCCAGATGCAAAATGATAGGGTTTCCAGCTTTTCATCATTTTCACACAAACAGTTTCCAGGGGGGCTTAATTGGAGGAAATGCGGTGTTATGAGCTGAGATTCTATGCCCACTCTAGTATTTACGCGGAGACGCGTGGGTTGTTTTGCATCACATTTTACGTTTACAAGTGTAATTAAGCGGCATTCGAGCAAATTTTTCAGATTGTGTGAGGGAACTTCGTTGTTGTTGTTTTTTTCAGTTTGCGAGTTGTGTAAATACTCTAACAAGAGCTGTATCTGTATTGCGTGCAATAAAAAATGCTGAAAGTCACCCTGTTGTGGTATTTTGATCTAAAAAGCGGTGTTGTTGATAAAATCCAGCCAGAATATTTGCGAAGCGAAGTATTTGCATTGTGCGGTGAACAAAGCACGCCATCCAATGGTAATTATCATTCTTGTCGATAGAGCTAATCCTGGTCTTTCACTCGCGACGATTGATAACTTACCAAGCGCCAGCACCTACGGATGGCGGCCACTTTGTCGTAAGTTTCGATTCTGCGGCTACGGCCCCCAACCTGTTTGCGTGGAAATCTACCATAACCCATCTGAATATAGAGCCAATTTTTTTATCAATTGGTTTCACTGACAATTTAGCACCTCATTTTTTACAATTTTTTTAACAGGTATGGTAGCAATTTCTGTAAAGTATGCGGTCCGCACACTATAGCCGGGTTTACAAATTTTCGAATGGCCTATTGTATTTAGTATCGATTTGGTACTACAAGCTTTTAGCAATATCGGCACCGGGACTTCTGACCCTTAGGCGCACCGCACACTGCAAAGTGTAACGGGAAGTTCGGACGATTTTTGCATGGGTGGAATTCAAAGGCGGAATTAGAAAGAGGGGTGGAATTAAAAATCGTCCGAACCGACCCAAATTTCAGTAGTTCATTAGATGTGTCGTAAATAAAATCGTCCGAACTGACTTTATAATTCTGCCCGGGCGGAAATTAAAACGCCCGGACCCGATCGTTACACTTTGCAGTGTGTGGTGCGCCATTAAGTATCGTCAAATCCATATACATACAACAATATATTTACATAAATAGTTTCAGCAGTGTGCCGGTTAGTCCGCACGCGGCTGGCACGTCGCCAACCACTGCGAATGGGTGCCGCGGCCGGACGCGCCAATACAAAGTGTCAACGCCGCCGAATTGGCGCGACTCGGCCAGGCGGCGTGATGTGCTGCGCAGGTCCGCAGCCAGGCATAGCCTGGTTATGAGGATGAGAGGGGTCACGCAGGTAAGAGATTGCCGCCTGTCTGCGATTGTCGGTGGCGCTTTGTGGTCGATATTCGTTTTTTAAATGTTTTTAGATCACTTCAAAAAAAAATGAATGTTTTTAATTACGTTTCGATCTTTTTTAATTTCGAATTGTTTTATTGCTTTTCCAATATTGCATTTTCGAATTACTCTGGTGAATTTTGAATGCACTTTCATGTTTTACAGCCTTCCTAGTTGTTGTTATCGCGGATACAGCTGCATTTTCGAAATTTTCTAGCAAAACAAACTAACGATTTTTTTGTAGCAGTAAAATAGAAATACGAAAACATTTCCGAATCGTTGTTTGCCGTCGTTAGATTGAAGAAGTGCATTCAAAACTATTAAATATACTGTCATGCCCGCTCTAGTAACTTATCCCACACCATTTCAGATCGACCCAAACAGCCCTATGGAAGAACCGACAGGTTAGCCGGCACCCGCCACTAGGGTGTCAAATTTCCGTTTTCCGTTTCCGCTTTCCGCAGGCAATTTTTTCCGTTTTCCGGCAAGTGCAAAAAATTTTTCCGTTTCCGTTTTCCGTAAAAAAATTTGTTGACACCCTACTCGCCACACTTCTCGCTTTCAAAATGGCTAACATGCCGCGGTCGCAGACGAGGCCGACCAGCTAGCCACGTTCGAAGCGGCCGACCTGGCGCAGTTGGACAGGCAGGTGCTCGATCTGGAGGCGGCGCACAACCAGGTGCTGTCCCAGGCCGTGTTAAATGTCAACTGTCATGCAAAGTGTCAAAAGGCATGTAAAATGCCTTGCAAAATGGCAACTCGGTTGCCATTTTGGAGGGCATTTTACATGACTTTTGACACTTTGCATGAAATTTTACAGGGTCTTGGACTGCCCCCAGGTGCTGTGCCCCGTGTGTCTCAAGGCGCAGCTGGCGCCCGTGTTCGAGCCGGATCTGGCTGCCAGGTTGCGGACGGTTCAGTGCGGACAGTGCGGATTTCAACTGAAACTCGGCGCGGTTCGTGTTGAGGGGTAGTGGGTAGGGTTGGGACTAGTGATGGAATGGCGCCATGGCGCTGGCGCCATTTGAGGGCGCCAAAAGGCGCCGCGCCATGACGCCATTTCTGTGGCGCCCTGCTCTAAAAGGGCGCCAAAAAGGCGCCAGCAGGGTTTCAAGGTGAGTGCTGTGTAAATGAAAAATAATGAAAAACGCATCCGTGGATGATCTAAATTCGCCAGAAAAATGAACGAAGTGGTGTGAGTCGATGGAAATCTTTCGTCCAACGTTTCATCAGATGTGTCTGACGGATCAGAAGGCAAGAATGATGGAACGTCGAACTTGCAAAATAATAAAGAAAAGGGTTCAATCGTTGCAATTCCGTTTTTGTCCATTTCAGGGAAACATTGATTGGAAAAGCCTATTTGAAGTGAATGAATTGTTATCAAATGACAATTTCCATTGTGTCATTCGTCATGTGGATTTTATTGAAAAAAATTGTGATGCTAGATGTGTTTTTGTTCATTACATCTTGAAGAACGCGAATTAAGACGTGAATGCGTGTAAACTCGGCATACATGATACTCTACAAAGAGTCGCATGATGTCATATCATGCACGCTGTATCCAACCCGTAGAACTCTGTTTTGGTGACTGGTGCTTCTGCATATACGGAATGAAACCATTCAATTGTGCCTGCACAATTCAAACACTCGATCAAAGTGTAATTGAGTTATTTGGCATGATGCCATCCAAGCGTCGTCTGGATGGACAGCATCTGAATAAATACAAAGCGGGAACGTTTTCCGAATTCAAAATTTTGAACGTAACAAGTTTTCTTCAAAATGAATCGATAGCATGTAACTTTTCTAAATATGAATTAGATTTATTTTTATTTTCGTTCGCTCTACAAGAACAAAATATAACTTTCCGATTTTGTAGAATGATATGTCGAGTCGACTATACATATTCACATATTTACGACCCACTGTGCATCGTTTTTCTACTGTATTTAAGATGTATCGCACTTCGCTGTTCAGTAAGGCGTTGAATTCCATTGACACTCAGCGAAGCGAAACATAAGTGGACCAAACTTGTAGAGTATCATGTATGCCGAGTTTACAACGGTGCTGTAGCTACATTTTTAGCACATGCAGGGTGTTGTAGGCACTTAATTATCCTTGCGCCCTAATTTCCAAATAGCGCCATGGCGCCCACTTTCCGAATGGCGCCATAGCGCCTGGCGCCCTCGTTCTGTGGCCAACGATGGGTGAGTTCTCACTTTCTGTATTTTGAGTTTTTCAAAAATGAATATCTGTGTTTTGAGTTTTTTTCATGAAAAAAACTTGAGTTTCTGTGTTTCATTTATGTGTTTTTTGAAACTCAAGCTCAAGTTTTTTTATAAAAACCTAAGTTTTTTAGTAAAAACTCAAGTTGTTTTAGAAAAAGTTGCATTTTACTGTTGAAACAGTGGTTTTCTTATCAAATATTGGTTTTGCATACGTTTTGTCATGTAAAAGGAAAATTTTCATTAGTTCACTGGAGGTAGTTCCAAATGGGTGACCCATACCTTTGACAGCTTGGGAGGTGAGGAGCTCTCAGCTTAATTGTGTGAGCTAGCAGACCCTGGTGGACACTCCTTAACACTTCGATCAGTCCCTAATATTGTCGAAACCACCAGGAGATGCAGACACAATTTTTTTGGATACTTATTTCATCGTTAAACTTGGATACTATGTACATATTTACACACTATACATACATGCATACCTTGTGTATGCACATACACACATTGTTCAGTTCAAATCTTGTGCCTTCAATTGCTTGGATAAAAAAACTCAAAAAACATTTCCGTATTTTCTGTGTTTCCATGTTTCTGTGTTCTCCAAAAAAGAACTCATTTGAGTTTCCGTGTTTCTCAAAATTGTTGAGTTTCCGTGTTTCTGTGTTAAACAAAAACACGGAAACTCAATGAGTTTCCGTATTTAATATGTGTGTTTTTGCCATCGTTGTCTGTGGCGCCCTTGGCGCTTGGCGCCCACTTTCCGAATAGCGCCATGGCGCCTGGCGCCATTTTTTCTAGCGCTTTTCCATCACTAGTTGGGACATTTTGACGGCTAGGGCCCATTCCGCATCAAAGCCCATTCCGCATCTAGACCCATTATAGACACATTATGCCTGCACGGGTAAGAAAGGGGGTGGGTAACACCACCCCAAACCGCCCAGCTATCTATCTATCCCTGGCGCAATTTTTTTTGGCTAGATTCCCCTGAACACCCCCCACCCGCAAATTGCCTAGCTATCTAACAATCTGGAGCGCTTTTGAGCTATTTTACCCTAATGTTCACCAAAGTTCCCTAATTTTCATACTTCTTATAGATTTTCACCTTCAAAATAACTAGGTCATGTGTTTTATTACCTATTTTCAACATGCCATGTATAATTAATTGTGTTCCGGGTCAACATGCGGGATGGGTTTAGATGCGGAATAGTACACTGCCCATTTTGACTTTTCGATATTTTTTATGAAACTCGATATTCGATATGGACTCTCAATAGCGATATTAGATATTCAATATGAAAAATAATCGATATCCGATCTGAAAAATGTCGATATTCGATATTTTTGTTAAATTTCCGATATCAATATTCGTATAAAAATAGTGTATTTATATTCGATGCTATCTTTCAACCCTAGTAGTGGGCGCATCACGTGAATTTACCTGCAGCTCCATGTCACTTCACGCAGACGCTTTCCAACACTGTGTGCGGGACAACGATAACGAGCACGGAGCCAATCACTTCGTACTTCCAGTCAATCTTCGCAAAGCATTCTAAGTGTGATAATCCGCAGCTCGATTTGAAGATTGTACCTCAGAGCGAGATGCGAAGTGAAGATGATTTACTACTGTGTTTTGGCGGCGAGATGGGTGAAAATGCGGAAATGGGTGACTGGGTTCGACTGAGCTGCGCCAGGTGCGGCATGGAGCACTTGGAATTGTGTCCTTGAAGCTGTCTCTGCTCGCTTATTTTTTCGTTTTTTTTATTGACTTCTCAGATAATTTTTATGAAAGTTTTTTTAAAATGTTTTCCACTACCGTCTTTCTGATATTTGGAGTGTTTGGAATGATCTACATGTGTATTTATGAAGAATTCAGTTTGAACGATGTATCTAGATATATAGACAGCGAGAAAATTTTGAAAACTTTCTGAGGGCGACGCAGTCGTCGTAGCCGTGGAATGGATGAAGTTTTGATAAGGGGACGTAAAAGTTCCAACAAATTACTCAGTTGTCTTCAAATTGTTCCGATGTGTCAACCCCATTGTTGCAAGTGGAAAAGTAAAAAACCTTTTAGGGGTAACACGAAGGGACAATACAGACAAAAAGCTTAAGCAACGTTAGCCAACTATGTAAATATCTCCATGCGAGTATCGCAGGATATGCTATCTACATTCAGACTGCAGCACAGTGCTGATTTTTATTTGTAGACTGTGACGAATCAAGAAATGACATTTTCCCAACCAAAATGATGAATAGGCAATCTAAGCACCAATTTCGTTTAACCCAGTCAAAGAATAGAAACATCACTTCCAAAGTGCACAGATCTAATTGCACTAATTCGCTCTCTCAATCGGTCAATTTCACACGCATTATCCTGTTCATTCTCCCTCTCAAGCACATGCACAAGATTTTCCAAGTGATTACACGCTTGAATAGAGTCCTTCCCAAATACAGCTTCGAGCTGGCACAGGTTGCACCACAGAAGTTCTGCAGCTTTTGTAGCCCCACCCAGGCTTGCAGCTCCCATTTTCGGTGTGTGAATTAGTGTGTGAATTTGGGTGTGTGTTAATTTTTTGGGCATTACAAAGCCGAAAAATGACACGCTGGCTGCCTGTCAAAAAATCACACAAAAAAAATTAACGGAATGGCTATGTGGTGTGAAAACGCGTCTGTTCTCACATTACATAGCGCCCAAAAAAATGGGGCAAATGGGGGTTGGCTCACGTTGAAAATGCAAGTTGAATTACATTTTCACTGGATAGAAATTTATACATAAATATCCATCTATCTCACATAATGTGATATATTTATATATACCTAATGAACAAATTTCTTCTAATAGAAGAGCACTATTTCATTTTTTCATCAACTTTTTTACTTGCAATTCGATTGGAGGCTACTGTTGTATATTGTTCACCAATCTTTTCCCATATTTTGCATATGAACATGTTGTTTTTAATGAAACATAAACAAAATTTTGATTCTAGTG
Source organism: Sphaerolaimus hirsutus (assembly GCA_964036195.1). Classification (NCBI taxonomy): domain Eukaryota; kingdom Metazoa; phylum Nematoda; class Chromadorea; order Monhysterida; family Sphaerolaimidae; genus Sphaerolaimus; species Sphaerolaimus hirsutus. The sequence goes on along the minus strand of OZ038451.1, from coordinate 17,035,557 downwards.
CATCAATTCAAATAAAACCAAATGTAAAAACACCCATGAATCATAGTTTTAATGATAACCCATATTTTTTATTTGACCCACACTGTAATGTGATGGGCACTCTAATTGTGACGCGTGTAGAGGTCACCTAAAAATCGACCTTCTGTTGTGTGTGAATTGATCCAAATTCACACAATGCAACACACAGTGTCATACTGTGATCAAAAATTGATCCATACCATTACACCGAAATATTGGTGTGTGAATATTTTTTGTGTGATTTGTGTTTCCGTTGAATTGTGTGTGAAGTGTGAATGCCAAAATGTGTGAACTCTGCTGCAACGCTGGCCCCACCGCGTTCTATGTGAAGCCTCGCCACACAGTCTCGCAGCGTGTAGAGCTGCGTTGGCAGGTGTAAATTCACATGGGAACTTTTTTGGATAGGGAGCCAGGTGCCAATTTGACACATTGTTAAGTGATCGTCGGTTTGGAAGTGTTGGCGGCCAGTACACTGGTGGACACTTTCGTGTCAACTCAGATACCGGTTTCACGTGTCGCAGAGCGATCTCCAAGTTCGCGTGCGGCACTGTTAAAAAATAAATATTACGGCAAGTGCATTGGGAGATCGCTGTGCGACACGTGAAACCGAAATCGTGAGTTGACGCAGACCAGTTTACACACAAGTGCGAACTAGTGTGAGGGCTGCTGTTAAGCCAAGTAGCAGGTAGACAAAAAAAACGGGAAATATTTGTCCTTAAAAAGGTTTGGAATTGGCCCCTGCACGTGCATTACCTCTTTGTTAAGTTCATGCATTATGTTGGCGCACTGCAGCAGTAGCCGGTCGCATTCGGACATATCGCATGATGGATCGTCCAGATGTGACTTGAGCCGCTTTGTTAGCTCGTCAGCCTTCTCAACCAGTTCAGGTGCGGTCACGCCGCACTGCACGCACCTGTGTTGCGTTGCACCATTAGCGTGAAGTCACGAGTTACGCAGATTTATTATGTAAGAACGGTGACGTTACTCACTTTGCATCCTTAGCATCGTCACATATCACAGCACCGGAACATTTGCTGCATTGGTAAGCAGTCATATCGTCCTCTATTCTTCTGTACGATTCATCCGTGCAAGCAAGGCACATGCAGTCAAATCTGCGCACATGCATATTTATTTGAGAACCCTGTAAAGGTGTATATACTCTTGACTAGCGATGGCAAACCCTCGAGTATTCAAAACTTGTTTATTCAATTGTTCAAACCTTATTGTTTTTCTAAAATAGATCCCAATGAAAAATTTGTTCCAATATTTTTTCAAATTTAGTTCTCTTGAATTCTAGAATACTTGTCTAATTTATGAATTTATAAAAAATATAGATTTTGATGTGTTTATTCTACTGGTTGGATGAAAATTCCAACCGCCCAGAAAAATTCTACTTCGAACTTTTTGTTTGCCATCGGGTTAGCACCCTTTTCGGCCGCGCCATTTCGGCCGTGGACATTTCGGCCGCGCCGTTTCGGCCGGAGGACACTTTGGACGTGGCCATTTCAGCTGTGGACAGCTCGGCCGCGAGCCATTTTGGACGTGGACATTTCGGCCGCAAAAATATATATGCGGCAACATAATCCCTCACGCGTGTGGCAACGGTAATGAACTCGAACAGACGCACAAACAAAAAATATGCCACAGCACACTGCACTTGACTATGCGGCAAGCTTTAATATGCCAGACGCAATTAAGTTTCAACCTGGGCATGCACGCAATTTGAGTATGGCATCTAAATCAAAGGGCGCGGTGTGGATTATTCCCATGGATCACCCATGCTTGTGTTTGCATTTTGTATCAATAGAAAAGTTCGCTGGCCTTCACATATTCATTTGGTCTTCATTGTCATCAATTTGAAATGGCTGAAATAGAAGTTTTGAAGTGAAATCGCAATGGTATTGTGATTGTTCATGAAAGCCATGTCTATTCCAAAAAAAGAAGCGCTGGCCAGTGGACGTATCAGCTGGCGCTGCACCGACCGGAGCTGCAAAGCTGTCATTTGGACTAAACCAGACTACACCGACCTTATCATCAGAAGAGTGCACGATCACCTGGCCGATCCGACGAAAGTTGCCCTATTAAAGTTGAGTGAATTAGATTTTTGAGTTTGATTTCCAGTTCGATTTGAGTTTGATTTTTGAGTGTGAATATTCATGTATTTATTTGCAAATCAAAATATCAATTTGCATGTCTTCAAATTGATTAGCAAATCAAAATTTCGATTTTCAAAAAATTACCAATCTTTAACAAAAATATATTATTGTAAAAATATTTTTTATCATCGGTAAGTTACACCATTACATTCATGCATTCAATGGTTTTCAGGCTTGCAATTTGGCAAACGAGCAGGCTGCACAAACTGCTGCATCGACTACCGCGATCATCGACATGGTGCGCCGCGCAATACCGGCACACGCGGAAGGGCAGTCGCAATCCCGCCAAGCAATGATCAAGCAAATTAATCGGGAAAGGAACATGTATTTTTTATTATTTTTTTCTATTTATTTCCAGTTCTGGCTCTGATATTTTGTTTCCAATGCTAATAAAGAGCATTCAAAAATTAGTGGTTTTATTTATACACTTAGTACGGAACCTACCATAACCCATCTGAATAATGAACCAAAAATTATTAAGTTTTCATCAAAATATTTCGTTTTTACTACGGAATAATAAATTATGATGTTTATCACAAGATTTTATTAATAAAATTATGGTAGATACTTTGTGGTCAGCGAGTATACCAGAACTGGAACAGCAAATAGCATTTCATTATTGGAATTGCAGTTCCAGTATTTTTTCGTGCTGATCAAGTGTCCATTACCAATGTGCCGCATATATAATTTTGCGGCCGAAATGTCCACGTCCAAAATGGCTCGCGGCCGAGCTGTCCACGGCCGAAATGGCCACGTCCGAAGTGTCCTCCGGCCGAAACGGCGCGGCCGAAATGTCCACGGCCGAAATGGCGCGGCCGAAATGGGCCCCTACCTTGCCATCGTTACCTATGTCCTATAAAATGTTATCTTCAGTGGCCAAGCAAGGCAAACATATTGAAAGCACAAGAATTTCTTTTTAGAATGTTGCCTACGCATTGAATTTGTAGCAGACTCTGGTGTAAAATCTGATAAAACATGGCTTCTCCCTAAACACCCAGTCAAAAATTCGGATAGAAAATAACCTGGAGACTTTTACGAGGTGATACATTTTGCGTCCACTGTAATATTTATTTAGAAAATGGACGAACCTGTACTGCTCTTTCAGCGCAGCTCTTCTCTCCCGTCTTGGCATTCGTCCAAATTCTGGCCCATAGCAATTGAACACTTCTTCTCCTTTGTTGATAGATTTGCTAGCGCGAACGAAAATCTCGCATTCACCCGTTCGATCATTGGGCGCGAAGCTTGTGTAGACATTTGGCAGGCAAGAATGGTTGAGCAGTGACGTCAGTGGATAGACACCCGCGGCTATGCGATCTTCCTGTTGACTTTCGGTGCACTGCGGCAAAGGTGTGAGAGGTCAACTCTACGCAGCGCACACTTTTAAACGTCTGGATTGGAACAGTTCACCGCGGGGACAATGGTAGTATTCTTGTGCCTCGAGTATACACCACCTATGCATGTATTATTTACATATACTAGACGGACCGCGGACATATACTAGCGTATCCGCCCAAAATTACTTATGTCCTAGCCGAGCAGAATACTTATGTACCTATGCACTTTCACAAAAAAAAAGAAAATATTCGAAAGAAAATAAAAAAGCGGGGCCGAGCACAAAAACACACGTTTCCTGTCTGTCATTTCTTATTCTTTTGGAACTACTATTATTTTATTTATGATGACGTCATTATGGAGTGTTTCGTTCAGAAAAATTTACAGCATGCAGCCTGCGGAGCATAGAACATACAAAAGCTCAACTAAACTCCATCAAACAACGCAATCACCAAAATGCACACACCTTCATTGCGAAGTCAGCGGCAGAGCTGCGAGCCACCACGGCGTGCGCGTTTGCCACCAGCTGCATCATGATCCTGGTGATCAGCTCGCGGCCGGCCTTGGCCCTGTCGGCCTTGGGCATGGCACTCTCGCCCCACACGTCGCTTTCGAAATAGCCAGACAAGATGAGTAGACGTGTCTGTGGGAGGCTTGGGAATTTCGAAATTTCCGGGTTCGGCGCAAATTTCGCTTCCGTTTTTCGGTTTTCCAGCACTTCATTTTCCCCATTCTCAATTTTCGGCAAAGAAAAAAAAAATTCTGCCTCGGTTTTCTGACAGGTGCAAAAATATTACATTCCAGATTTCCTTCTGACACCACAGTGTGGAGCATTTATACATGTTTTGGTGATACATATTTTATATAAAGAATCTAAAAATAGCAATAAAAATAAATAACTGCGGCGCCGCCAAGCTGCGACTAACCAATCCATCTGCCGCCCTGTTGAAGATTTGCGCTTCCTCAGTTGGAAAAGCGGCGCAATGCGATTCAAACGTGGCCACCCACTGCCAATCTGCCATCGATTCACCCTGGGAATCAACTCCAAATACGCCCTCTAATTTGATAAAATCGTCCAGGTGCGTTGCCCAATGGAACACCACATCGGGGTGAGCGGATAATACGACTCGCAATGCCAGGTGGCCGATCCCTGCGAAGCGGATTCTTTAAATGTTTTGCAGCTATTTCATATTCGATTTGGTGGTAAAATAATAGGATCACCATTGGCGGCCCGCACACTAGTTGACACACGTGTGTCAACCGGCCTGTGTCAACTCAAATTCAGACTTCAAGTGTCGCAGAGCGATCTCCAAACATGCGGCAATGTTGAAAAATAAATATTACAGATGTGCATTTGGAGATCGCCCGGGGACATGTGAAGCCGAAATCTGAGTTTACACACACGTGTCAACTAGAGTGTGGGCCAACATTGATGTTAATTTTACACTGACGCACCAGTATCCATGAGCTTGTGCACTCTAGTACACTCTATCCGGTGATACTTTTCATTAGAATTCTCTCTGCACACCTCGCTGCAATACATCACATTGGCGTCGGAGCAGGTGGCGCAGGGCACGCAGTCGGCTGGCAGTTTTCGAAAACAGTGCCAACAGCGACTGCCCGCACCGCTGGTGACCAGCGCCTGTGATATTGGCAGTGTGTATGTTTTAAGTAGAGATTACAGTACATCCTCGATCAACTCCCCCTGTTGGCCCAGTGGAAAAATGACCACTTGGTCGCTGTATAACTAACAAATCTATTACTAGCAAATACGTTGCAGTGTTTTTTTCATTTCCACTCTCATTGGCCATAGCTGGATTATGCAATCATCGTGGTTAAATTCATATTTACAACAAAAAAAATGAAGAATCTTCCCGGGCATACTGACAACAAACCCCTATCTGAATAAATCCCCAGAGAGAAAACATTGACGTGAAAAACTGCCAGCGGCTTATTCGAGGATTTAAAGTACTCAAATTGACACTGAGCCGACCGAAGCAAAAGGGCGTTCATGAATGAGCAGCGCTCCAGCAGGGATATCCACATTGGCGCGCAGATGTCTTCCGCCGGTGTGGCTGGAGTCAACTCGAAGCACCGACGACAAGCCCTGAATAAGCATCCGGTCAATGAAATTTACCTAAAATAGATGCCACTGTGAATATTTACCTACTTGTATTTTCTCGTGACGGCCCTCATACAGACGTTGGTCTGTTGATGCACATGCGCCAGCTGAACTTTCGCTGTTCGCAGTGCACTTCTCACCTAGTGTATCAAGCCTGGCTCGCAGCTTCTCCTTGACGCGGTCCGGCAAAACTCCGTGCAATTCCAGCGCCCGTCCGATGTCGCGTCGGCACGCCTTTGAGGCCAGGAAGTTGGACGAGCTTAAACACAGCCGAGAAAAACATCCTCACACCTGAAACATGCCCAGTTCCAGCAGTGCTGCAGAGCGATTGCCGTAGGCGAGCGCCAGGGTGCTGTCGCCATCTGGGGCGAAGCGCACCGCTGCGGTGTATTCCAGTAGAGCGTCACTGGTTCTGGGGGTGGAATCAAAGGTTGACAGCATCAGTGGGTCACACATAATGATGGAAAAAGAGCCAGGACTTTGGCGCCAAGCGCCATGGCGCTTTTCCGAACCCCAGCGCCAAGCGTCAATGGCGCCAGAGCTATATGGCGCCAAGCGCCATGGCGAGTTTTGCTTTTGCGCTAGCGCCAGACATTTTGTTCCTGGCGCCAGGCAAAAGTAGCGCCAAGCGCCGCGGCGCTTTTTATGGGTGTGGCGCCAGCGCAATGGACCACTAGACTAGTGATGGAAAAGCGCTGTGGCGCTTGGCGCTATTTTTACCCGCGCCAGGAACAAAATGCCTGGTGCCGGCGCAGGCGCTAAGGCAAAAAGCGCCATGCCGCTTGGCGCCCTTTTGCCCTGGCATTGGCGCTTTCGGCGATTGACACCGACGCCCTGTCGCTCTTTCCAACACTATACTAGACGTGGACGATAACACACCTGGAACTAGCGTAATAGGAGTTTCCCTTTTGGCGGCACGCGGCAGACTTTGACGCATCCTTGACAAATCTGGCAGCCGGTTCAGTGTCACCTCGCTCCGAATACAGCATGGCTGCCAACTAGCACGGCAGCGGCGTGAGCGAAAGAGGACAGAGACAGTTCGGTAACTGCCGCATTGGCGGGCAGGTGGACAGGTCGGCGCCACCGAATACCAGTGGGGTGGATTGTCATCGAGGAGCTTCACATTTGGCAACGAATTTAAAATCAGATCGAATTGAAATTAGAGCACCAGATTCGTTATGTTGAATATGTCGAGGGAGGTATACTCGGCGGACGTAACACTTAGTATGGAACCGTATTTACCATAACCCATCTGAATAATTAACCAAAAATTATGGTTTTTTATTATAATATTGATTCACTATGAAATAATTAATTGCGAAATTTACCACAAGATTTTATTCATTAAATTATGGTAGAATGGGGCTACACACGCTAGTTGACATCGACACCAAATGTCAACTGGTGCCAATCCCTATTCAAAGCTTGCTGACAAGCCGACGAACGACGTTCAAACGCAAGCTTTGAATTGGGAACGGAACCAGTTGACATTTGGTGTCGATGTCAACTAGTGTGTTTGGGGCCAATCCTGCACATACTTTGCGGTCTGCCGAGTATAAGAGCAATCAACGTTGCGGCTGGGTACTTTTTGAAGATTGTCAAATACGTCAAGCAAGGGTATGGTCACCCTCTCCCTTACATAAAAAGCGAATTGCTTGGATAAACCCGGCGCTCCGGATTTTTCCCACATATCGCACATCCTACCGATGCTCCCCTACTACACCACAAACAAATCCATTCACAACAAAACAACATGAACATAAGCAATCTTTGGCATTCATTTGAATGAATGAAAATAAGTGCACACACCAGAAGCACGCAGAACTCTACGCTGAAACGCGCGACCAGTCACCAGATGCAGGGAAATAATTAGATAGATAACCTAAATTCAACGGAACAAGTCTGAGGAACAGACAAGGCCTCAACAATATCGCCGAGCAACAGTTCATCACAGACGGAATAGGCAAAGAACGGTGACAAATAAGTTGAAACTTCATCCCTCCACCTTGCATACACGATATTTATTTATAAGTTTCGTGTGCAGTTGCTTTTCAGCTGGCTTATTCAATGTGCAAATTACACTTTTAACGTTTTGAAAAAAAGTTTTCCGATAAATCTGCTACAAATCTGAAAGCAAAAGCAACTGGGCGCGATCTAATTACCAGATTATCACGTACAATATGCTGCCAAAATGCAATTATGCACTAATTAGCTGAGGCCTCCTGCTGCTCAAACAATGGGTAGCTTTCCATAACTGTGGCCCAAGCGACGCGGCCTGTGGACAGTTCGTGTACGACACGTGCTACTTCATCCACCTGCAAAGGGTGAACCCATGTTTAGATACGATTTAGATTATTAAATTTTTTGTGATTAGGGTTCAAAAATTGGTGTTTTTAAGAAAAAATAATAAAATATAATTTCAGAAAATCTCTAAAAAATAAAAAATAAAGTTAAATCTATCTGAAAAACACAGAGAAAATACAAATGTTATATTTTATATTCTGTTATATTTTGTTATGTTATATTTATCTCTCATAAAATTTAATAATTCAATCTCTGAACCAACATGGCGTTAAGATTTTTTATATTATTATAAATAAAAATCCTGATATTTTTGGAACGCATTAATTGTATTCATTAATCGAACCCACAAACGGAACTCACGGGCGTTCTGACTTGCAGCATTGTGTCGCGGTGACGCAGCGTGACAGTGTGCGGCGGTTTGACTGAGTCAAAGTCCACGGTCACGCCAAACGGGATGCCAATTTCATCAGTCCTGCAATATTAACGGCGTGAGACTGACACATCCACGTAAAACTGTCATTTTCATTTATCAAGGCTAAACCTGGCGTATCTCCTGCCAATACTGCCAGAACTGTCATCGATCTTGTAGCTGACGTCGTGGCGCACCATGCGGTCGGCCACCTCGGCCACGAGCGGCTGCAGGTCGGCGTGGCCAGACAGCGGCAGCACGGAGCACTTGATCGGCGCCACCAGCGGCGGCAGAGATAGGTACTGCGGTGGATTGTTAGTGATTGCATGTCCAGTGAAGTAATGGCGGGGGCTTTTACAAAGGTTTTTAAAATGTTTTTAAATCTGACCATCGAAACCGTTTTTTAATAAACCTCAGCCAAAATTTATAGTGCCAAGCACTAGGTATTTTGCATTTTTGAGCACAATTTTATATACACATTACCATTGATGGTGGTTACCATTGGTTTGACACATTTTCAGTGTAAAGCTTCGATTTACTGATGCTAGTGGTCTATAAGACACATTTTATATAAAAAATAGGTCGTTGAAAAAAAAACGTTTTTTTCACTCCCTAGTCGCGTGCAACCAGACTTTTTATCTGACATAACCAAACCTGTCTCATTTCGTCATCAGGCCGCACTCGGAAAGAGTGCTCTAAAACGGAGTACATTATCCTGCCGATGCCAAATGACGGTTCGATTACGGACGGAATCACCTCCTCCACGTACACCTGCATGGTCGCATTAAAGACATCCAGTAATAGATCAATGAAGCAGTGACTGGCAAAAGGTTATGAAAAGCACCTTTTTCTGGCCGCGTTTCACCTGCAGCATGTCGGCCGACAGCTCGAACGACTGTCCGTCGATTTCGATGGACGACTTGCTGTTCATGAAAAACAAGAGTTGCAATGATGTTGTCGGTGAATAAACAAAAAAGCAAAAAGACAACAACAAAGTAACCGAACCGACCCATTTTCTTTCAAATCAGCCTCAAGAGCATTGACTTGCTGTTCGCTAAACCGACTCAGTCTGTCCACGACGAGCTTACTATGCTGTCTCAAAGTTTTGCCCAGCTTCGCCTTGTCGGGCACAATTTCAGCCACATCAACGGTCTTTGGCTCCTTGAGTTTGCGCTCGGCGCACAGCCGCACGCCGGTGGCGTTCGCGTGCTGCGTCAAGTCGTAACACGACCGGTCCGCATTGCCCACGCACTCGATCCAACCCTGCAGGGTCATTCATAAAATTTGCATATTGTATACATTTGCACATTCACCTATATTTATGTTTTTGTATATTTGATTTGACGCAGGTTATGGTCAAACCCGCTAGACATGTAAGCCCGCTGGACATGTACAGTGCTCGCTGGACAAGTAGCCCCCAATATTTACATGTCAAACAGGGGTCTTCTAGGGGGGGGGCTGCCCCCCCCCAAATCCGCCAGCTATCTATCTATCCCGGAGGCCGCTCAGCTATCTATCTATCCCGAGGCAAAATTTTTGGCTACTACCCCCAAAGACCCCCCCCAAATCGCTCAGCTATCTATCTATCTGGAGTGGTTTTTGAGAAATTTTCCCCCAATTTTCGCTCAAAATCACTAATTTTCGCACCTTTTTATAGTTTTTCACCTTCAAAATCGTGCTCTCCAGCTATATGCATGGTTATATGCCTGTTTTTAGCCATTTTAAACATACTTTTAGCCACTTTTAACCAATTACCAGCGATTTTTTCTCCTTTTAGCCTTCTATGCACTGAACAAGCCTATATATTTTGCCCCCGCGAGCCCCCCCCCAAGCCCCCCCCCAGAAAAATTTTCCAGCTATCTACCCCTCGGGAGGAGCGATTTGCTAAATATCTATCCAGCCCCCGCGAGGGCCAAAATCCTGGAGACCCCTGATGTCAAACGAGTATACATGTCGACCGGGTAGAACTACATGTCCACCGGGTCTATATGTCGAACCGGTTTTACATGTCTACAGGCACAGGGTCTATGTTATTACTCACATAACTAGTGAGGCATTCGGCGTCCCAACAGTCGCACGCATAATGGGCCATTTCGTTGCGCATGTGCTGCCGGAAACGCAGCTTTCGGGGGTTCACGCCGACGAACACCATGTACTGGTGCACGCGCGCCAGAAAGTAGCCGAGCGTTTCGTTTGCCACTATCCCCTGCAATGGATACACAATAGGTGGATGTGTAGGCAATCCCGCGCATAAAATACATGTGCAAGTATGAAAATGCCTATATAGTACATACTCATTGCAGTCATTTTAAATTCATTTAAAAGTCACAATCTTCATCAACAGTAGTTGACGGACACGTCAGCCCGGTAAACTAAAACGAGTATTCATAAGTTTCGGGTATTCATTCGGGTAAGCTTATAAACGGTTTCCCAAATTTTTCGAAATTTCGGTAGAAAACTAGTGCACGATATTTCCAATATAATAAATATTTATATTTCAAGTTAGCATAAATATTAAATCAGCTCCCAAATAAATACAGCAGTGCACGCACCGACTTCACCGCCTGACCAATAGTCATCCGCTTAGCTGGCTGCCCGTCCATTTGATCGCAAGCCGAGTAGAACATAAACTCGTAATCGGCCACCTTGCTGAACTTCGGATGCGTCTTGTCAGATGGATCGACGAAGTGCTCAATTTCGGCCATGGTGAACTCCCTAAAAAGGGAAATTGAGAACTAGAATGTATTTCTAAATTTAGCGTTTCAATTATAAACCTAACTGAGTTGACTTATACGAAAACTGTCAACTGGTAAAATAAAAAAAAAGAAGAAAACAGCACTTCCCGCCCGACCCTGTAACACCAAATTCAAGACTAAAAAACACCCATTTTTAGGAAACTTCACCGTTGGGTGACTTTTACTACCATCAACAGTGAAAACAACAACCAATTGCTACAAACCTGACCCTAATCAGCCCTTGGCGGGGTGAAATCTCATTTCTGAAGCCAGCGCCAATTTGAGCGGCAGCGAATGGAAGTCTGCCCTGATTGAACTCTAACAGTCTCTTGAAATTAACGAAGATTCCCTGAGCAGTTTCCGGCCGCAGGTAGCTGCAAGATTGATATGACATTTGAAGACACCGGGAAAATTAATTTCAGTTTGAGAACAGAAACTTTCAGTCTCCTAATTTCAGTTCACCAAGACAATTTTCACAAGCTCCAATTTAAAGATAATAAAATCACCCATGCAGATGTCCAGTGGGCCCAATCGACGTGGGAAACATGAGGTTGAAGGGAATCGGCTCGGTCAGGTCGTTGCCGGTGGGCGGCGACTTCATGTCGTACTTCTCGATGGTTTTCTCCATGTCGCCCACGGAGAAGCCATCCAGCTGCGTCAGGATCGTTTCCAACTCGTCGCGTACGTCCGCTTTTATCTTCTTGTCAGACAACATCTTTTCCGCGTGATCTGAGGCGACACTGGTTATGACACGGGAAATAACGCGATTAATCATCGTGTAGACCGAACGCACTCTTGATGAGATGGTCGGCGCGGAAGCATTCGCCAGTTTTTACGTCCTTCACCATGTAGTCGCTGAAACGCTCCACGTGACCAGACGCCCTAAAGTACACAATGTTAACATATATCACTATGAAATATTGAATTTAAAAGAAAAAAGGAAACTGGTATACTCGGCGGACCGCAAAGTATGTGCAGAGTCCTACCATAATTTAATGAATAAAATCCTGTCAAAAATTTCGTAATTTATTATCCATAGTAAAAACGAAATGTTATGCTGAAAAAACTGTCTAATTTTGGTTCATTATTCACATGGGTTATGGTGGTTTCCATACTAAGTGTGATGTCCGCCGAGTATAACAACAGAAACTCACTTGAGCACGGGCTCAGGCGTGAGCATGGCGCATTCAACTTCGAGCATGCCTTCCTCCAGCACGAAGTGCCTGCGCCACAAAGCCAACATGGCAGATTTCATGGCACAGCCCATGGGGCCGAAATCATACAAGCCAGTGACGCCTGAATGTGGTATACAGTGTACAATTGGATTTAGGGATAGGACTTAATTTTTTCAACTGATTTTTCAATCTAATTTGATTTTTTCACACGGTGGAAATTGATATTCTTTAACTAATAAATAGAAATTTGTGCCCCATAACGTGATCTAATACATTTTTTAGCATTCTGCCAGAAAGATTTAAGATTTTTTTCAAATATTTTTTAAATTGACTTTTGAAATCAAGGCGCTCAAAATTTCGTTTATGTTTTCCAACCCTTATCCGATTGTGCCGGGACTGGGGCACGCTCCAATCAGCCAAAATTACCGATGGTGTAAGCACAAATGCAATTCGCAAAAAAAAACATTTTTAAGTGAGAAGTTAAAAGTGAAAAGGGAAGTGAATTTATAGGTGGGACGTGAAATAAGATATGAAAAAGTTATGAGCAAACTAAATTGAGAAGTGAGAAGTCAAAAGAAAAGTTAAAAATTTACTGGATTCAAAAGTTTTACAATGTTCTTTTTTACTTATCCACTTCCGGAATTGGTACCATTTTTACTCACCGCCATAGATTGAAAAGGACTGGTCATAAAAGAAGCGCCGTTTCAGTAAATCTTCCAACTTGAGGCGGTCGATCAAATCTTCTTTCGGCAGCAATTCCAATTCCTGCGCAAGATCATGTTAATAATAGTAGATTTTGCCACACCAAAATCGTTACTTTCGCCGGTAGGCAAAAAAAACAGAAATAGGAAACCCCACCTTGTCCTCGAGCCTCTTCTTGCGCGCCTTCAGCTCGAGAACAGCCTTGTCCAAGTCAAGTTTCGGCGCACCATCGTCCTTAAGCTTTCGCACGAGGTCGCCCTGAAAACAGACAAAAAATGTATGGATGGACTGTGCACAGGACGGATGGAAGATCCAGGGGCACCCCCAGACCCTGTAAAATGTTGAATGTCATGCAAATTAATAAGAATCATACCAAATGTCCTGTAAAATAGCAAAACATTTTACATGGCATTTTACATGACTTTTGACACTTTGCATGATATTTCGCATGCTATTTGTAATTTTGTATGACATTTTGCATGCTATTTGTAATTTTACGCGGTATTTTACATGACTTTTGACACTGCATGAAATTTGACATTTTACAATCTCTGAGAGTGTAGCCATGATAAAAGAAAAACACCTGTTCCTTGACGAGCGCCCTGAGCGGCGTCAAAATCGCCTCATACTCCGGCACAGCCATGTGTTTCAGCAGCACCGAGCGTTCGACCGCAATCCGCTTCAACAGTCGTTTGGACTTCTTTCTTCTGCCCGCAGTCGGAACGAAACGTTTGCTCGCAACCGACGCAAAATTGCAACTGGCGAAATTGTTGGAAATCAATGGAATCAGCGCTAGTTCGACCGAAAGCAGTCGGCTTAGGGGGCGCAGCAGGCGCGATCGCATCCGTTGAATCACTGAGTCTTACGCAATAACTTTCGTTGGTGACATGGAGCGGAGTGGGCGTATAGAAAATTTCGCACAACTGTGGAAACGCCTGAAATGTGCATGTAAGCATCAGTATAGCATGAAACTTGTTTCTGACTACCAAAATGTCGCACGCGAGTGTGCTTTGGTCGAACTAACTTAAGCATTGAACACTACATTCCCGAAAACCGATTGCGTATAGAAATGCGATTTTCAATTTCATTTGCTTTTTATTATTTTTCACCCAGAGTTTCAGCGGCGGAATATGCTTCGCCCCATTTTCCGCCTCATGTCGACCAATTGATTTTTCTTGTTGAAGATTGCGATGAAAAAGTGACATTCCTTACGATAACTTCGATATAAGTAAAAAAAATCCGATCAGAAATAGACGACGATAAAAAGTGAGTAAACGAATGCTCTGACCGGTGCGCATACTTCTTGTGGTTGTTAACTTTTGTTGCCATGGCACTAGAGCAGATGTACATGACAAAGGCTCTGCAAAGTTATTTTGTACCTCTGCACACTATTTATGGTCTTATAAATACCAGTCTTCATCTATTTTACTTTACTTTGATTCAAAAAGCTGTTTAAGACATCATGGTTGCAGAAAAACTGCCACGTGCTCAGAGGGTCTGCTTTCGCCGCAGGTTACATAGATGTAGACATCAGCATGTGACCCATTGCCACATAATTGTGATCAACTTCTGATTTCACATTGACAGGCACTGGTTGTGTGCACTGAGCGTGATCGCGGTAATTTTGGGTTGTTTGCTGGTAGCAATTGGGCCACAGGTGATTTGGGCAAATGCTAACGATGCTTTCAAAGAATCCGGCACAGCTTGGTGAGCGGCTAGATTTGATAATATTTATGTCTCAAACTTTGTTTTTACATATTGAACCCTGAAATGAGCGTGGTCAATAATAACGATCAGAATGATGCCCACAAGCTCTTCATGTGCAAATGGAAAATCTGGGAATTGTCTGCGTTCTATGTGCTGATTGTGATTGCTCAATATCATTGAAGTATAAGTGGCATATTCTATTTTATTCACTCGAATGATAATGGAGATAGGTAATTCTAAACAACCCTAAACACAAACCAAATGTACCGTATTTCCTCAAATTACCCCCCGGGGGTTTTATTTCTTTACAGTGGAAATCCTGAGGGGGGGGGGGTTATTTCGAGGGGGTGTTATGAATTCATAGTGTCCATTTTGAGGGGGGTATTTCGAGGTATCCAGTATGTACACATCTCCACAGGATAATCGTCGGCATATGCATGACTGCACTGGGCAGCGTAATCGGTGCACTGGGCTACTGGGGACTGTGGCACTCATTCATACTCTACGGCTGGGGCTCTGACGAAGAGCCGCCCTTCCCCATGGCGAGTCAAAGTATACCCCCTACAGCAGCAGGAGCCATTGGACAACCACAAAGGCTGGCCATAGGGTCAGGTGAAGCAAAGACATTGCCCTCAGTGTCTGAACAAGTGGACAAGTCGGATTATCCAAAGCAAAAGAGAAGCCATAGTGTTGTGTCAGGGAAGAGGGGTAAGAGTGCCAGTCGTAAACAGACACCTGTTATTGAGGAGTGTGTTTATTTTAATTTTATTTGTTTTTGTTCACTTGCAACAACAATTTTCCGGAAATTGGCTAGGTATTTCTTCTATTTTCTTACATTTACATTTTTATTTTACTAAATATCGTACTGGCGTCTGGCAGGCAGATAAATTCAGTGGTAAAATGTAAATCCAATTCGGTGCCACTCCATGCATGTCACCATCCAACATCAAATTCCTGGTGCATTGATTATTTACTTACCCACCTAAATATTTCCAGCACCCAGAGAAATTGTCAAGTTTTATCATGCCTTCAACAAGGTTGTACAGCATGATGTTTCACCCAGTTTGAAATATTTTCTTTTTTTAAATTCTCAATGTCAACATTTTAAATATTCTGCAAAATCCGATGGTTATTATTAAATAACCGTATTGTATGACGCGAAATTATTTAATAGAACTATTCGATGCCCAATATTGTCAGGAAATAAAGACCTTTTGATGGAAACATTCAATAATGTTCCAAATGCATTGATGTTGATATAATAATCATTGAAACATTCAATGTGAAAAAATGTGCTGTATATTTGATAAATACAGTGCGTATGTTGCATCATTCAAACCTTTGTCATCATCACTTGATCTTAAATCACTACATCCCCAGACTTCAGGATAACACGCATGAGGCACAAGTGAATGATGACCCAGATGTACTCATGAATGCAACGCAACTACGAGCTGTCCATGGAAAACCACCAGGCGGAATGTTTCCAGATGAAAATGTAAATGTGCATCAAATGCACCCATCTGTACCTATTATTGAGATGACTTGAATGAGATGAAGTCATTTTCACTGGCGAAACGAAACAGGTTTTGTGTGTAAGTGGATAAGATATTTACCTTATTAATTCAGGTTGTTTAATAAATCTTGTTTATTGCTGTTATTTTGTTTATTGTTGTTATACAGAAATGTTTATTGTATCCACATCTTGATTTTATGCGTCTCCCCTGCTAATCAATTCCTGAACAATTCAACATGTAAAACTATGCAATGATGAACAACTTCATACATGGGTATCTATGTTCCATAAATGTGTAAATAAATTATGTGTCAAAAATATTACCTACTTGAATATAAACATGGAGCATATCATCAAATATTACCTAGTTAAATATTCACATGGAGCATATCATCAACATCTGCCTTCCATGTAACAGTGAAGCCAATATCAATTTGCATACCTTGCAATTGAACATAATGGCATAACTTGACAGCATCATAACCATAACGGAGCACTGAATTGCTATCCACACCAGAAACTCTGATGGAACCAATCTTCATTTTGGGACCTAATCCATGCAACCTAATCAGAGAGACTGGTGGCAGTGATGGGCAACCATCGTGTAATGAACTGCACAGAATGAAAAACTTGTTGTTAAGTTATGTCAGTGGTTTAACAGACAAATTTACTCAGGATTATAGAAATAGGTGGGCTGATTTTTGGGCTGAAACCCCTGAAGAATCACCTAAAGAATACCATACTGAATTGAAAGCTTTTGTGAAGTTGAAAAACCAGTGCTTTTTTGGTGTGGGATGTTTTATGATAGCCCACTTATTTCAGACCTTGATATTTATAGCTTTAGTAGGTAAGTGTTCACTCACATGACTTGCACAGTACCCCCAACACTACTCTGCCCCCAAACTCTGGCATCCACCAGGCAATACTTGCCATTGTAGGGAGCTCTTGGGTCCACACCATCATCCCAATACAGCTGACCATGTGATGTACCCTCTGAGGTCAGACCAACTTCCAGGGTGAATGGGGTCTGGAAGCTGTCCTTGGTTGTTTCAGCTACAAATATACAAACAGAAAAAAATTCAGTGTTCCTGTCAAGACCCAGAAAATCAAGAAATCACTGACCATATCCTTGTCTGAAAATTGTGTGGCCACCCCTCAAAAAATATCCTACATCTTGCCAATGTGTTTGCACTTCTTTGTTCACCCCTCCACTGGAGCTGTTAGAGATCACTGCATGGACATTTGGTTGTCCATCAATCAATGCATTTTTCATCATTGGATACCAAATTCCTGGTGGGAAATACACCTGTCTGCAAAGTCATATATTGTTGAACTTAATACTATTCATGAACTACTCAACCATGGAAAAAAATTTCCTACCGTTTTACACTTTTCTCCTGTAAAATCGGGGTGATCATCAATGCATCTCCCCACATGAACTGATCAGAAATGCTTCTGGCGCGTGCGTCAACCCCATCCAATGCGATGATGGGGCGGATTACTGGAGTACCTTTGACGTGTGCCCTACTGAGTAGTGAATACAGGTACGGCAGCAGAGTGTAGCGCAGTCGCAGCGAGCGCCTGTCAGTGCGTTGGTCATATTGAAAATTCGATTTTTGTTTTCTTTAAAGACAAGAAAATATAAAAAAATTCGCCTGCTTTTTCCTGAGTGAAATTATATTTTTTATGACAAGAAAATATAAAAATCTCTCATTTATATTTTCTCTGCCTTTTTTCCATAGAGAGTGAATTTAAATTAATTTTTGAGAGATTTTCTGGGATTATACTTGATTATATTGTCTGAAACATACTCCCATTTTTAGAACGCTAATGATGTGATGCCATGAAAAGCTACACTGTTCCGTTAATTAAATACATACCATACCTGATAGCCATTACCGTCGCATTACTCCACACGGCTGGATCCTGTGCAATATTCTCTTCACTATTGTGATTCCTGCAAAATGGGTAAAAAGCACCCAGCTGGTGCCAGCGCATGCACAGTTCCTCAGTTGTGTCCTGGTTGAAGCCGCATATGTCGCTGCCGGTCATGGGAATGCCAAACATGTTCATTTCCAGCAAGCCGATAATCGATTGTGGCAAGCTTACCCAATCGGACACTGTGTCGCCCATCCAGTTGCCAGCGAATACACCTGTAGTAGGTATTTACATTTGTGTGCGGCATTGATAGGTAGACAAGAAGGTGATAAATATGGCCGACCAGTTCCCGGAGCATTCGCTCTGGTGTATACGAAGGGCCTGCGGTCGGGCTGCATCTTGGAAAGCGCTTGTCGCGTTACCTGCGGTGATTTTCATTGTGAATAGATGGATACCATGTTTGCTTGAAAAATCGCTTCTTGAATAATCCCCCCTGTTAAATGAGTGAGAAACATTATGCCCATTGAATAAATCCCCCCTGTTAGATCAGTGAGGAAAAGATAATCCCCCTCGAATATGCTGGATTGTAGCAACCTCCCATCCATCATTTATAAAACTATCTCTGAATAAATTTGGAATTGTACAGTAATGGCCCTACACACACTAGTTTTCACCGTGACCGATGTGAAAACTGAAATGGCGACATGGCGACATCCAGCCTACTCTTATTGTATGCTATATGTGTTTTAGTTTTCAAAGTTTAACTTTCATTAATTTAAATTCAAATTTAATTTAAATGAAATCGTTCAACCGTGTTCTTTTTCTGCATTTGAAAAAATTTCAGTTTTCCCACGAAGTGACGGTGAAAACTAGTGTGTGTAGGCACAATGCAACAACAAATAGGTATTTATCATGCAGTATAGGTAAGCAACCTTTGCTTCAAAATGACCATATCGATTATGTCTTTCCATGTGCGTTTTGTCCCCATAGTGCCTTGCATCCATGCAAATAGTTTTCTTGTAAATTGGTGAATAGGTGACTGGAGAAAAGGGCGGATTGTTCAGCGCATTTTTAGAGCACCCAGTCGCTGACCCGTCCACAAATGTAGCTGGCTCATTCATATCAAGCCAAATGCCTGCAAATAAAATTCATTCATGAAAACTCATTTGAGACATTTCGAAACCAACCTCAGTAGAATCAGCATCACTTATTGACTCACCATCAAATGGCAAATTCTGATGAAATTCGCTCATCATTGCCAACCAGTAGGGGGTGCAGTTTGGGTGTGTGAAGTCCGGCATGTAGCAGGGACCCGGCCAAACTTTTGTTTGAAGTGGTGCACCAGTTCTTGCATCCTAGTTTTTTTAAACATTTGGTGTGGTGCCCTGTTGAGCAATGAGAAATTTTTCATAGAAGTCACCTTGACAAAAACATCCATTTCCAGCCCAACTTTCAATGGCCTGTAGGAATGGGCCAACTTTGGATCACTTTCGATTGCTGGATCAGTGATTGGGACCAATTTTCTACCAGTACCATGAATAGTGTTTTTAACAAAGTCTGGGAGGTCTCTAAATGATTGCCCTACAGTGAAGTCCTCTCTCTTGTTCATAGTGTCAATGTCTACAGTTTGAACATCTTGAGGAATTTGAGCTGCCCTGTTTCTATCCCAGACCTGAGAATATTAAAGTACTGGGGGTTACAGGGCTTTCTTTCATATGCTTGAAATGTTACACTTGTCCCCATTGATTGAGTTTTGTCTGTCATTTTTCACATAGTTTTTGAGCTGTATATACTTAGTTACAGTTTTATACCTGCACACACCTGCTTCAAGTGAGCAGTGTTGTTGTAACCATATCTACTCAGGTGAAAGCCCAGCGACCAAAATGGTGGCATATATGGCTTTCCAATGACGTGCAGGTATTGCTCTATTACATCATCATAGGATGGGCCACCAAAGAAATACAAGCTGATTGATCCTGATTGGCCAGCTACGCGGTAGGTGACTATCTGAAAATAATAAATCAAAGTGTAGGTAAATAAATCAATGTGAAGATCACATTCTTAGTTTTTGACATCAAAAACTTTTTAATCGTTGAACCTGCGGGGAATCTTGGAGAAAAACATCCATTGGAAAATCAGTTTGCAGAAAAACACCATGGAGCTGTGAGGTATTAGCTGGATCGGTGGCCACATAAAATGGTTGCGCACCGTACAAGTTCATGTCTGGAACTGGATATTGATCCTGAAAGTGGCACGTGTTTTTTCCCACATGCCAATATATAATTTATTACAAAATCAGTAGTGATAAAAAAGACTTGCCAGATTGAGCATAGAGACCCTCCTGTAGTCAAATCTTCTGTTAAACGTGGGATGGAACTGCTGCCCCAAACCATACAAATCAATGCTCTTGTTTTTGGATCCAAGCATCCCACTAATTTGCACAAAATGCTCAGAGAAAATCAGTGCTGGCAGTAAGGTCGTATCGAATAGTGCTGGATGTTTGCTCGCCTCTCCATACATGTTTGATTCGGATGTTCGCGATATTTTGAACCCAAAACAAGGCCTAGATTGGAGCTGCAAATCATTTAAAATATTTTTCATTGGTAAAAATGTGACTGATGATATTGCAACAAATATTACGTCATAATAGTATATTTCATGACACGATTTGCTTTAATCGCACTTTTATATCAAAATTGTGAATTTCCTAGCGCAGAAAACGCCCCATCTTTCAGCATATTGAAAGATTTCCAACAAGAAAATCCTATTCTCTACCTTCTACAGGTGTTTATACATATTTACATGGTCAATACATGTATAATAAGCGAACTCACTTCAATCGTCAAATCCCCAGAAGCCATAGTAAAAGCACCATCTTCAGTGATGTCATAATCTAAACATTCATTGTCAGCTACATTATTATTGGCATGTTCTCCATATGATGTAGGCCATGAAAACGATAACTTGAGGCTGGCCCTGTCGATTTGCGTGACCTCCAAATGGACATCGTTGAAGTCACCCCCGAAAAGAGACTGTGGCTGCTGGCGTCGATGCAGGTTCGCAGTGAGAACGCTCTGTGAAACACAGTGGTCGGTTGTAGTTGTAGGTGTAAAAATAGCCAGGAAATTGGCGCCAGGCGTCTCTGATGTCATGGCGTCACGGCAGAAAAGCTATCAAACCATTGATCGGTGGACTATGATCAGGGCGGGGAACAAATAATGTAAAAACTTTTTTTAATTGCCCAGTGAATTTTTGATCAATACCAACTCAACTGCCCGACTACCAAATCCTGAAAGTTGCAGTTCATTGATGTCGTTGAAGTCGACATCAACACTTAGATTTCTCCGGATCGAAATCCATAAAATAGAACATTTGTATGAACGATCATTTCAGCGCAAACAGACAGTTTGCTCTCCAAATTGAATCTGGGTAAATAACTGTTTCAAATCAAAACATCTTCAGAAACCCACCCCAGTCGGAGTCCAGGAAACTGAGTTGACGTCATAACCAGGAAAGGTGCTCGGATCTTTGGGGTCAAATATACACTTGGGCGCTCGTTTGTCTTCCGACGGTGCCCAAATACAGCCGGCCGCCCGCCGCTGCACGCAGGCACGTTGTGTGGCCGCTTCAATTGAGACGTCGGGCATGCAGTTGATGCGGATGTCGCACAGGGCCGTGTGCAGCACGGATGTTAGGAGGATTGAGTGCAGCGTGGTTAAAAGTGAAAACGAGGCCATTTTGGATGAGTTTTAGACTACTTTTTGACAGAAAAGTCTATTCTATTTACTTCCAATTGACTTCAGTCGCATAGCATTTTTTAATATAAAATGTTATCATCGGGGACTTCTTGACTTTGCTTGTGATAAGGTGCTGCGCATTTGACGGAGTGCAATGCCCGCCACTGATAATTTATAGCCATTGTTTCTACTCCAATTTTAACAAGTAGACACACACATGAACTGGTGATAAATCTTTTCCAAATTTAGTGCTTTTTTAGGGTTTCACTTTTAATGCATAAACTAAAGAGCCTGAATTGCGGCCAAAAAGTAACTGGATGTCACTTAATATCTAAACAAATAAAAGGCTGTAGCTTCAAATACCGTATTTCCTCGAAATACCCCCACGGGGTTTATTTTTTCAGAGTGGAAATTTTGAGGTGGGTATTTCGAGGGGGGGCTTATTCGTGGGGGGGGGGTTATTATTTCGTCAGAAATTTTCATGAATATCATGGTAAAGAGTACGCGTTTTCATACCCAAAACCGGTAATAAACGCGAGAATATAGGATACCGTATATTCGGACATATCGAGTATATAGACGTACATCTGTATAAATACATATTAGCGTGTATGTGCATCTGCGATGAAAATTGGCGTCAATAAATACATCATGTACAGTGCATACATGATGTACATCATTACAGACGGGGGTACTTCGAGGGGGGGGGTATTTTTTCCTCAGCCCGAAAACACCTGGGGGTATTTCGAGGGGGGGGGGGGTTAATTCAGGGGGGGGGGTTATTCGAGGAAATACAGTAGATCTAGAATTTATTGGCAGTAGTAAATATAACAGGTTCAACCACAATTTCAACAGTCAGCCCAATGCACTTCTCGCTGTTCACTGTATTTTTTATTTGTTTTCCAAGCTTTAAAATATTATGAGAAATGTAGTTATGGTCACAATCACTTACTTGTGTTTATAAGCACTCAAATTAAGCGACATTACAGCATAAAATACAATTATTGGGACGAAGCAGCCCAACGAGGTGAACTCGCTATCGTTTCTGTGCCAATAACCTGCAGGCATTTTGCGAAAAAATGATAAAATTATTATGCAATTACGCATTTTGTTTATATCATTTTTGTGGATTCATATCACTTCATATTCTTTATATGCACTTCATATTCGTTATATCACTTTCATAAACATATCTATCTAAGTATTTTTCAAGCAGCAGCAGCAGTATTCACTAATTTTCTAGAAAATGAAGAAAAAACATCTGGTTTTAATTTACAATTAACGCCAGCTCACGCTGAATCCATTCCCGATGTCCACATTTGGCAAGTTAAAGTAATAATGATTTTTCCTGAAATCATATCCAATATCATTCAAGTTCATCGGCACAGTTGTTTCTGATGATTCAAGTGTTGCACTGGTGAATTTCACGTGAGCATTCAACCCATGGACAATAATTTTATCAACCTTGGGCAGCGATGTGCACCCAGTGTGGTGAGGCCTGGTGAAAATAAGGGCACATATTCAAGTATTTTACTTAGAATTTTATTGGGGACTGATAACCAGGGACAGATTTTGTCAAATTGGTCAACGAACTTTACAGTGACACTTCCACTAGCAGTTGTTACATCCAGCAGACAATACTTTCCATTGTAGGGTGATCTTGGGTCGACTCCATCATCCCAAAACAATTGGCCATGCGTGTTCCCGGATGCATCTAAAGCTGCTTCAACTTTGAATGGAGTTTGCCTACTTTCCACAGTTGTTTCACCTGTAGGCAAAATGAACAATAATTTTATAAACGTTATGCAGTAACATGTCAATGTCTTTTCAGTAACATTATCAAAAATTTCATGCAGTAACATGATCAATGGTGCATCAATGTACAAAAAAAACTTCTGACAATCCCCGCAATACCTAGCTTCACACTTCCAAGCATAAGCATAAGTATAAAGTTGGTTGCTGGATGCACTAACCATAATTCTGCCTAAAAATAGCATAGCCTCCCCTAATGAAGAATGGAATCTCCTCCTTTGGTACTTGCACCTCTTTGGTAACACCACCAGTTGAAGCATTGGCAATCACATGAGTAACATTTGCCTGTCCTTCTATCAGGGCATTTTTCATCATTGGATACCATATTCCAGGTGGGAAATAGACAGACCTACACAGTGATGGTTCACATTGTTCTAAAGGTTATAATGTTCATATTTAGATATCCTAAGAGCAGACCTTTTCACTGAACCCAGCTTCACTATGGGAGCTACCATAACTTCTTCACCCCACATGAACTGATCACTCATGTTAAGGGCTCTTTGATCTGCACCCGGTATGGCAATAATTGGTCTGATAACAGGCGTGCCCTTGATGTGTGCCTGACTAATTAGTGTGTATAGATGTGGGAGCAAGCTGTACCGCAGCTGCAGTGCTTTTCTGCGGTGAGTGAAGTGAGGTTTTGTTTATCGTCATGGGACAAAATGGTGCAGGTGGATAAAGCTGCGTTTACAGCACCGCGATAAATTGAAAGTAAAACGTAAAAAAAAATGTTACCAAAAATTGTTATGCAAGAACAGTGAGATGTGATTTCTTCATTTAAATAAAAAAGGTATGATTGAAAGTGAGCCAACAAGTGAAACATAAAGTTGATTTTCTGTTGACTCATTTTCCGTCATGCAGATTCAATCGATGGACAGATTATTTCGGGTTCACTCTCTTTCAACCATACATCTTTTGTTCAAATTAGGAATTCACATCTCTCACAATAAATTTTTTGGTAGCTTATTATTTTAGGCCGTACTTCCCAGTTTTCACGCTTGTCAACGCTACTTGATAAAGTCAAAGACACCTGATAACAGCCACAGTTGCATCGCTCCACACTGCCGGATCCTGAGCTCTAGCATTGAAAGTGTTGTGATTCCTACAAAATGGGTAAAAAGCACCGAGTTGTTGCCAGCGCATGCACAGCTCTTCCGTGGTGTCCCCAATAAATCCGCAAATGTCGCTGCCAGTCATCGGAATGCCGAACATGTTCATCTCTATCATGCCGATGATCGATTGGCCCAAGCTTTGTTCATTCGAGAAGCTGTCCCCCATCCATTTTCCAGCATACGTGCCTGAAAACATGCAAAACATATCTGAAACGTTGGATTTTGTCATAATTATTTATCTGTGTGACGATGAATGCGCCAAGATTTTGATGCTATGCGCCGAAATCACCATGTGTTTACTTGTACTAGGTAACGATTGCAAACCACCAGGAAAAAGCATATTTTTTCAAAATGACTCTTCGAATTCTTAATTTTTTTCAAAAATAGATTCGAATTTTCAAATTTAGTTTTCGATTTGACGAGTTATCGGAGTTTTGGGAATACTTTTCGAATTTTCACATTTTTCCCGCTAAATTATTGCACTTTGGAATGTTTGTCAATTTTGAATACCGTATTGCCTCAAATACCCCCAGGGGTTTTAGCTATCCCGCATCCCGCTATTTAGCTGTCGACACAGTCGTGAAAGACAAACATTAGAACATTTTTAAATTTGAAATTGAATGTGAAATTGAACTTTTCAACATGTGAAATTGAATTGAACGCACCGGTGCCCGGTGCACTCGCCCTAGTGTAAATGAAGGGTCTTGCATCCGGCCGAATCTTGCTCAACGCCTGATTGGTCGCTTTTGCCTCAAAGTGACCATATCTATTGTGGATTTCAATGTGTTGTTTGTTTCCATAGTGCTTCGCATCCATGCACAGAGTTTTCTTGTAGAACGGCAGATATTCCACCGGCGCGTATGGGGGGTTGTTGTATTTGTTGTCAGCGCAGCCAGAGGTCGACCCGTCGACGAAATTCGAGGGCTCGTTCATGTCAATCCATACACCTGAAATTTATTTAAATTTTGTAGACATGTGCGTCACACATCCCACTTACACCTTGTTTGAATCAACAAAATGTTACACTGTAGCCCTAGATCAACAACAAATTGGTTTTGTGACAATGTAAAACATACCATCAAATGGCACCATCTTATGGAACAGAGACAACATGTTCAACCAATACGGAGTTGCATTGGGATGAGTGAAGTCGGGGAAATATGTGTTGCCAGGCCACACCTTACCCTCGATTGGTTTGCCCGTTTTGGCATCCTGGATGCGTCAAATACTTGTCATTGTTCTGCTTGGGTAACTACAAAAAATAACATACTTTTATGAAGACGTTCATTTCCAATCCGACTTTGAGTGCCGGATAACTCGAAATAAGCTTCGGATCATTGAAAATCGCCGGATCTTTTATCGGCACAAACTTTCTCCCGCTCCCATGAATTGTCTTGTTCACAAATGATGGCAAATCGTTATATAATTGGCCAATCGTAAAATCTTTCCTTTTGTCCATGTAATCTATGTCCACAGTTTGAACATCCTGTGGAATGTGAGCTGCGCGCATTCTGTCCCATACCTGGATTTACGGGTGTTTCGGATACGACTTTATTATGGTGGTTTCAATATTAGATCGTGTCGATGTATTAGTTTTCCTAGACTAAGATTTGTTCTAAAAGTCTATTGACCATCCTGAACCAATAATAACGAAAAGGAAAAAAACGCAGGAATGTTCAAATGTTGAAAAGCACACTCAGAATGTTTTTATCATCATAGACTGTAAAATAACCGTTTTTAAGCCTTCTGTACCGTTGTAACCCCATCGACTGAGATGGAATCCAAGTGCCCAATAGGGTGGCATGTACGGTTTTCCAATGACGGCAACATATTGCTCAATCACTTCAGTATAGGAAGGTCCCGCAAAGAAGTACATGCTGATTGAACCTGACTGGCCAGCTACGCGGTAATTGACGAGCTGGAAATGGATGGTCATTTGTGAGTTGAAAACGTTGACGTAAGAAAACAGCAGTAAATAATTTTATATCGACGGCCAATGGAATTTTTCAGTTTAGGCGCCAGCGCCTGGGACGTAATCTCCTTGGTAGACTGAAAAATATACTTGCTATGATTAGCAGCGCTGCATAATTAGCATATTTATGTGTGACACTGACAATCACACCAAAAGCTGTGAATTTGGACAGATACGTATTGACAAACCCAACCTGAGGATCTGGCGTTAGAAACACCTCCATCGGGAAATCTGTCTGAAGAAAGGCACCATAAAAGTCATCGCTGTTTGGCACTTTTCCAATGTAGAAAGGGTGTGACCCATACAGATTGGTGTTAACTGCTGGTGGGTTATCCTGCGGGGGGGGGGGTGTTGTAGCTGTTACTTTATTTGTGACAGGATAGCTGCGACGACCAATCAAAAAGGACCTTGCTTTATCGTAGATTTAACGTAATGTTGAATACAGTATAACCTCGAAATACCTCCTGGAGGGTTATTTTCTCATAGTGCAATTTGTGAGGGGCACTCAAACAAGGGGGTTTCGAGGGGTGTATTTCGAGGAAATACGGCAATTTTGTTTGTTGGCTGGTGTAAAAAACGACAGTAAATTCTCACATATTTATCTGACTAGATAAATACATAATAATAGGGATGATAGTTTCAAATGGATAATTAAGAAACGCACATAATTCATCATGTGGTATCGAACATATTGCCAGTTGCGAGCCAGAGTCAAATGAAACTGCTCGCCCAGTCCATACACAGTGCTCCCTTGCGGCAATCGACCAGTGATTTGCACAAAATACTTGGAAAATGTCAACCCGGGAAGGTTGGTGGCATCAAAGAGGTCCGTGGAGTCGGACCCATATCCGTATGGATTGGAGGCCACTCGCGATACTTTGAAGCCAAATGGAGACTTTTGGATCTGAAATCGTTTAATCAATCGTCAACTTGATTCAACGTCTTCCACGCGAAACACGTCAATCTTGAGACTTTAGCTCTTTTTGCAAAACTAGCACACCAAAGTGTCATACTATATTTGTGCCTCACCTGTGCAGCCAAACCGCCAGCCGTAACAGTAAGGCGATCCTGATCTTCTAGAACGCATTCATGGCCGTCATTTTCACGTGAGACATCATCGCCCCCACTCCAAGAAAACGTCATCTTCAAAGTGGATTCAGCTTGTTGTGTCATCTCAAAATGCACATTGTCAAAATCGTCTCCATATAATGAGCCCTTGGAACGGCGCTTTAGCTCGGCTGAAGCGGCATTCTGCAATTTTCATCACTGATTTTTTAATAATCAATGAATATTCAGCTTGGATAACAAGGGTACATTGTAGTCTCTTACACTGAAAACACATGATATTCTAGTATAGACATGTGTACATACAGGAGGAAGCAGTGCGGGGATATGATATCCCTAGGCCCAGTTCCGCAAAATGAGAAATGAGAAGTGAAATGGCAAATGCGAAGTAAAAGCGCAAAAGCGACGTGAAATGGCAAGTGAATTGGCAGGTGAAACGGCAACGCGAAGAGAAATTACTTTTTCTTTTTCTTTTTTTACTTCGCTTTTGCCAATTCACTTGTCGTTTCACTCCTCCTTTGCGCTTTTACTTCGCCTTTGCCATTTCACTTCTCACTTCTCATTTTGCGGAATTGGCCCCAGAAAACGGGACCATTCACGTTGAAGTTTGGACACGATGAAGGTTATCTTCTCATACCTACCTGTCCAGGCTGCAAACTGAAACTGGCTGCATCATATCCGGCCATAGTTTTCGGGTCGCTAGCATCGAAAATGCACCTGGGGGCAGTTCCAGACAGTGTAAAAAGCCCTGTAAAATGTAACATGTCATGCAAAGTGTCAAAAGTCACGTAAAATGCCATGCAAAATGGAAACTCGGTTGCCATTTTGCAGGGCATTTTACGTGACTTTTGACACTTTGCATGTCATTTTACATTTTACAGGGCATTTAACAGGGTCTGCGATTGGCACCAGGGCGCCCTTTCCACCGTGGTGTAGGCCCACTTGCAGGGAACTTCGGCACGCCCCTGGCACTGCTGTTCGCTGAGCCAGTGCGCCGGCCGGTCGGGGAAACAGTTGATACGTAGCTCTTCGCATGAGGCCGAACATAGGTGCCACGCTGTGAATGCTATCAAAAGTAGGAGCCTCATAATTTGATGAATTGTTTGTTGAGTTGTCAATATTTCGGGTTTTTATAGGTTTCGGTCGATCTTATGATTTTGTATGCTTTTGGGGGCGACAATTTAGGTAGGCTTCTGTCACAGAAAGCATTTTATAGCAGCCGTATTTGTGTTATTACGCTTATACGCAAACGATTTTTCGGTGTCAGATGTTCCTTATCAGTAACACTTTTCTACACGTATTGACGTATATAACTTAAAGGGTACATTCCTAACAATATATCCGTGTTTTTTATTATTTTTGGACACGATATAAAATATCGCTTAGAGCTTTTTACGTATCAATCTAGCGATTTATATCTCTGAGCGTGTAAATAGAATGTACACGACAAATACCGCGGTTTATATGATGCAGAACTCACTTTGAAACCAATGACTGAGTGACGTTAGAGCAGAGTGTATGTGTATACAGTTATATACCGTATTACCTCGAAATACCCCCATGGGGGTTTGTTATTTCGCCAGCAAAATTTGAGGGGGATCAATTCGAGGGGGGGGGTAAAGGGGGGGGACACCCCTCAAATTACCCCCCCCCCGCCACTGGAAATTTGATGGCGAAATATCTAACCCCCTGGGTGTATTTCGATGTATTTAATACAGTATGGCCATCGGCGAAGTTGATTTGTCAGAATTGTACTTTCCATTTGCAAGCCAGTGAAAAGTCGAGTCGAGTGTGGCAAAATACTCGAGTCTTGAGTCGAGTCGGATGCATTACTTTTTGGTATGACCCTTGCAGAAATTTTTGATACTGGTTTCTCTTCCAATGTTTTCACACACACTTGATGAAGTCTAAATGCCAACAGTTCATTTAAATATCAAGATAAAGCAACAATAGGACTCTTTATCACTCATGTTGCTACAAATAAAGTTGCAAAAATAAAATCAGCCCGCGGATGGATAATTAGCACCTCTTACAGCATTTTTTCGGATCAGTGCCAACATTGTGCAATACATTTGAGTATGTCATGGATGGTGTATGTATTTCATTATGTAGAATTGTATGGTAACAAGAAATTAGAGCTTTAACACCATTCAATACATACGCCAAGCCAATCGACAATATATCACGCATGTGGTATGGAAATGCGTGCTCGCGCGCAAAATTTTTGAAAAATATGTTAAAAAGTTCATATCAAAATTGATTTTTTAGGACATTATTCAATGGAAACCCTGACTTGAAATTTGCCAAAATTTCGAGTCAAGTTAGGCGAAAATCTCGAGTCTCGAGTTTGGGCCATATTTTTCCGGTCGAGTGAGACGAGTCGAGTCGGTACCCTGTTTTACCGTCGAGTCACGAGTCGAGTCGAGTCGAGTCGAGTCGAGTTTGAGCCCTAGTTGACTCATTTTTATAGTATCTGATTTTTTAAACGATTTTCATCAGTCGTCGCATCATCGTGAATAAAAAAGCTTCTCAATTGGTATTGTTCTCCCTTCAGACGCCATCAGTGGAAAACACTATACTGGACTTAATCATGTGTCGAAGCCCAGTGTAACTTTTTTGGTAAAAGAACGGCTGCAAACAATGCAATGAGACAATGCACTTTCTTCGAAATACCACTTGAAATATTTTATTGAAATTTCATGTTTAACAGGAAATCACGTGTAAAATGGTGCACAACGAAATAGATTTTCGGAATTGAGGAAATTCCACACATTGGTGAAAAACAGTTACCGTATATCCTCGAAATACCCCCTCGAAATACCCCCTCAGAATGGAAACTATGAATTTAAAAACTCCCCACTCGAAATACCCCCCCCCCAAATTGAGTGTAAACAGAACGTAAATGACAAAACCTGCGGCTTGTGATCCGGGCAATGCAGAACACACGTTAAAAACAATGACTTTGTAAATATGGTTTATAAAATACCAATTAAAAATACATACTTATACAAGTCTATATACTCTTATACATGGTGCTTATTGTTGCATTTTTCTACGTCTGCCTGCGTACGTTACAAACAACAAATTAGTATTGAGTAATTCCAAAAATTTCTGGCGAAATAATGAACCACCCCGCCCGTCGAATACCCCCTCATTTACCCCCCCCCCCCTCAAAATTCTCACTCTGAAAAAATGAACCCCCTGGGGGTATTTCGAGAAAATACGGTATATGTGTCCACACAACAAATAGGGAATTTCATGAGGTGTCATTTTTTCCTCAGCTAACTCAAACAAGGGAATATTTTGATGGGGGGGGGGGGGGGTAATTCTTGGAAATACAGTAGTATAATCCTGCAAAAATTTGTCAATGTACCGTATTACCTCGAATTATCCCCCCCCTTGAATTAACCCCCCCCCCCTCGAATTAACCCCCCCCCCCTCAAAATGGGCCGGGGAAATAATAAACCCCCCCCTCGAAGTACCCCCCCCCGGAACGATGTACATCATGTATGCAATGTACATGATGTATTTATTACTACTTATTTGCATCGCAACTACGCTTATACGCTCATTTGTGTACAGATGTACATCTATAGCCCCAATATAACCTATATTCTCACATTTGTTACCGTTTTTGTGTAAGAAATAGCGTATTCTTTACTACGAATTCCACGAAATTTTCTGGCGAAATAATAAACCCCCCCCTCGAATAAACCCCCCCTCGAATAAACCCCCCCTCAAATTTTGCTGGCGAAATAATAAACGCCCATGGGGGTATTTTGAGGTAATACGGTAGTTGTGCCTTTAAGAGAATGGGTGCAGGTGCCATCTGACATCACCAAAGTATGCCAGCGCCATGGCGCCATCCCATCACTAGTCTCTGTCAGTGAGCAGAGACTATGACGAACATGAGAACAATTAACAGATGTTTACAAACTGTTGTTTGTCCCAATTTTAAGCGCATTTGGTGGTGCTTTTTATTTTGTCAGAATACCGAACAAGATGCTTTTTTCTAAACAACTTGGGGAAAGTAAAAAATTTTTTCATGTGCACGATTTTGCATTACACACTGAACCTGAGAAAATATTTTTCAAAAGACACAACTACCTAAATTATAATTTCCCTGATGTGATATGATGCCTTTTAAAAAATCTATGGATATTGGCGCGATTTTTCAATCATAGCCGAGGTCGCAAAGAACCTGCAGTTATTGATGTGATGTAGATAGTTTGGTAACATTCAACATCATGTTGGTATTCACAAAAATCTGTAAATGATGCCTCTATCTCGGCAACAAAATCGACGATACAGACAGGTGACACGTGTCATGATGATACGATCGACGAGTTGTGAATCGATACGCATGCTTCAACTGAGTTCGCCAAATGTTTCTGCGCATGCCAGGACGTCATTCATAATTGACCCAATGTGTTCTGAATAAACTACCCAACATATTTATCTTTTATTCATCAAAAACCATTAAAATCCTTTAAAGAATCACAGGCGCGTGCACTTTTCATCACCTACGTAGAACCCAGGAGATACATTTCAGCCATAATTAGCCAATGCGATGAACGGTAGTGACCATGAGTTTGCAATCGGGTTCAGATCGCCCTATCATGTGATCAATGATCAACGATTGGACACACGCGCGTCGGCAAACCAGGTATCATCAGCGGGGCGCCGTTGCGTGTTTGCAACGGCGGCGCGAACGGCACCCTGTTTGCATTGGCGCTGCGCACACTCCAGTTGACATCGCAAATTCGTGTCAACTCTATGTCAACTAAATAACACAAATTTTTGAGCATTAAAGAAACAGAAACAGTTAACAGAAACAATGAAAATTAAGTGTCGTGATGTAAAATTAACTAGGTATGCTCTATCAAGATCGGAAAGTTGAAATCACAAAAAATTTTAAAATTCAGTTCACACGAATTCAGTTGACATCCAGCGTGCGTGGCGCCATGGACAACGATGGGTAAGTTCTCCAAAAAAAAACACTTTCTGTGTTTTGAGTTTTTCAAAAATGAATACCTGTGTTTTGAGTTTTTTTCTTGAAAAAAACTTGAGTAACTCTGTTTTTATTTCTGTGTTTTTTGTAAAAACTCGAGTTTTTTGAGTTTTTTCTAAAAAACTTGAGTTTTTTCCAAAAAATTCGAGTTCCCCCCAAAAAATTTCGATTTACAGCATTTCGATCTGGAAACAGTAGTTTTCTTATAAAATATTGGTTTTACACATGTTTAACCCACATAACATTTGTGTATTCATTCAAGTGTCAAAAAAAGTCCATAAAAATGTCTACAATGAGGACATCAACATCACAACACCAGCAACAAAATGCCCAGAAATGACAATTTATGCAGTACTCCAAAATTCTTCAATGGATGTGCACTGTATGGAAGACTACGGAATTGATTTGAACTACAACTATCATATTACCTCGAAATACCCCCATGGACATTATTATTTTGTCAGAAAGTTTTGTAAGGATCATAGAAAATAGTAGGCATTTACGTACCCAAAACAGGGTATAAATGCGTAAAATGGGATATATTTGAAATAAACATCAGTAGTCAGCTACACAACCTAGTACAGTCTGTGTAGCTGCGATGCAAATTGGCAGTAATAAATACATCATGTACATTGGATACATGATGTACATCATCCCGGAGGGGGGTATTTCGAGGGGGGTGGGGCTTATTTTTTCACCAGTCCATTTTGAGGGGAGTTAATTCAAGGGGGGGATTATTCAAGGTAATAAGGTATACTGAAAAGTCGAAACTTAAATTGTCAAATCCACCATGAGATGTGCATGCCATCTTTAATTTCTTTTTTGTACCATTATAAAATATGAATACATTATGTACATATTTACATACTATAGATGCTTATCTTATCTTGTTTAGTTTAACTGAATTAATGTGCATTCAACCACTTCGCTGAAAAAAACACAAAAACTCAAAAAACTTTTCTGTGTTTCCGTGTTTCTGTGTTTCTGTGTTCTCCAAAAAAAAACTCATTTGAGTTTTGAGTTTTTCAAAATTTATGAGTTTCCGTGTTTCTGTGTAAAACAAAAACACAGAAACTCAATGAGTTTCTGTGTTCAATTTCTGTGTTTTTTCCATCGTTGGCCATGGATCCACAACGCAACGGCGCAACACCAGGGGGGGGGGGCGGGCGCGGCGGCGCGGCTGAAGGGCAGTCGGTGGACGGCGACGGGGCTGATGCCAGCCACAGATAGGGGCGGCCTCTGCGGACAAAAGTCAAGGCTGGCCCACTTGACCGGCGGCGCACACACACAACACGCCCGGCATTGGCACGCGCGCCTGCCGCTCGCACTCGCGGCTCCGTTGAACCGGCCGCACATGATCGCGTAGAATGTAGGCTCGTAAAAATTCCTGTATCACCGCCATCGTACGCAAACAGAAGAGTGTTGTAGAATACTGCGAACTCTGTCGATCATTACCTACGGTGTATTGCAGTGTTTTATTGTTTATTTTTCAAATTTCACACTGATTCTGCGGTGTAAATTGGTGTTCAAAATTGAAATTTAGCAAACGGCCATTATCGCAGTGCGTTCGGGGCAGAGTATTATACAACGGCAGTTTTGCTTGGAGCCGTGCCGTATTTCGTGCCCGATTAAAGATGATTTCCAGTGACGACAACAGTGCCGGGTACGTTTTTGTGAAGTTTTTGTTTTGGTTATTTGCATCTATCTGCAGTTTCGTTTGGTTCCTCAGTTCATCAAACGAGGCGCCCCCATTGAGCGTGGGCGTTGTGAATACAATTATTTAGGACTGAATGAACTTCTGCATTTGTCTCAATATTTAATTTCGTCAATATATTTACCTAGGTATTTTGCACTATTAACAAGTTTCGGAAACAAATATTGACACCTATAGTCCTAGTGACTTTACACATTGCACGCGCGGTTCACGATGGTAGCGTGCCAACTATGTTTAACGCATGCGATTTTCAAAAAAGTTGAAAAAATTCACTGCAACTATAACGTTGTACGTAAACGTTCTCACAACAATGAATTTTTTCATCTTTTAACAAAAATTGCGTGCTTTTATCATCATTGGCACGCTTCCAACCTGAGACATAAATAAGTGCGAGTGCAGAGTGTCACGTCCACCGAGCATAACCAAATTGTACTACGCGAGAGCGGCCTCCTAAATTATGAATCGCACCATTGTCATGAAATTGCAGACAAATATTCTGTCGAGTCCATTGTTCTGTTTAAAACCCTGCGCAAGAAAAGAGCGCACTACGGCCAAGTTCACAATATTTTAATGGTCGGTAAAATCTAGGCCAAGCCAGTGGTGCCAAAAATGGCCGAACGTCAGAAATTATGTGGCATAAAACCCGACCGGATCGAGTGAAATTGATTTCGTGCCAGGCGCATGCGTCACACGCCCGTCTCGTTTACCTGTGCACAGCAGAAAATGAGCAATATTCAGCCATAAAACTGCTCAACTCTCTGCTCTACGTCACGTAGGCAAAAATTGCGCTGTACGAAGATGTTTTAACCAATAGTGTGTCTATATAAACATGTGGCCGACTTGTAGTGATACTTTGGAACTTTAATTGACTGAATAGGTAATCATATTTCAATGAGTAAAACATCTGTTCAAATATGTAAGGCTAAATAATGAAAGTAAATAGTTACAGAAAGTAATTAGGTACACCACCCAACTTTCCAGTATGCCGCAAATCCTCGAATACGACCCCCCTCGAAAAAATCCCCGTTGAATAACTCCCCTCTGTTTGCGAGGTGAAGAAAAAAAAACTCCCCCGTGATCGCCCCTGTCTCGCTCAAATTACGCACTGGCTTGAAGGAAAATACACAGTAACGCGCGCAAGTTCTATCAACGCAATGAATTTACGCAGGGAAAACGGTGAAACGAAGAAAACGCCGATCGACATGCCGGCGAGCGACGTGGAAGCAACGCAGCACATGCTCAACGACAAAAATGGCACCAACGGTAGGTTGGCAGCGCAGCGCGTGCCTGTCACATATATATCACACAACACACTTCACTGCAAATATATTCCCACCCAGGTGCGGTCAAGTCAGAGAACCAGCCGGCCAAGCGCGTGTGCGTCATCGGCGCCGGCACGAGCGGCCTGCCCACCATGCGCTGGGCGCTCGAGGAAGGCTTCGACGTGGTGTGCTACGAGCGCACCAGCGACATGGGCGGCTTGTGGAACTATAGGACCGATTTGCCGGAGGTGAGCGAGTTAAGGCATTTAGATATGAAATAACAGTTCTCCCACACACGACCGCATTCAGGGCTATTCAACCGTGATGAAATCGACAGTGATCAATACGTCGAAAGAGATGATGACGTTCAGCGACTTTGTGCCCGACGCGAAGCTGCCGAATTACATGCACAACAGGCACGTGCTGCACTGGCTGCGCCAATACGCCGAACAGCACAAACTGCTCGAGCGCATTCATTATGATACGACAGTGATTAGTGTGAGTGAGCTACGTCTGCATGACAGCTAGCGTTTCAAAAATGGGTGTTTTTAAACAAAATATACCAAATTACTTAAAAATGATTTCAGATTATCTCTCAAAAATAAAAATAAAACTCTCTGAAAAGATGCAGAGAAAATGTAGATAAATATAATTGAGATTTATATATTTTCTTCTTATAAAAAAATTGAATTGTATCTCCCCGGAAAAAAGACCCAGACCAAAATATAAATAAATGTAACATTTTTAATTTTTTATATTTCAAAAATATGGATATATCCCGATATTTTTAGAATGCTAGACAACAGCGTCACTTTTTCGAGTAGTGCCATTTCCCGCAGCCCACTCAGTTCATCATTCACAGGTAAAACGGACAGCGGACTACGAGCAAACGGGCGCGTGGCTAGTGCGCACAGACGCGGCATCAACAGCCGAGCGCTTCGACGCGGTCTTCCTGTGCGTCGGCCACCACGCCATCCCCTACAAGCCGCAGCTGCCCGGCATGGACACCTTCCGCGGGCCCGTCGTCCACTCGCAGTCGTACAGGGACAACGCGCCCTACAAGGACAAGAGGGTGTTGGTGGTGGGCATCGGCAACTCGGCCCTAGATGCCTCAGTGGAGTTGGCCCAAGTTACTGAGCAGGTCTACTTGAGTACTAGGAGGGGCGCGTGGATATTTCAGAGGGTTGGCAAACACGGCAAACCTACTGACAGTGGACTATTCACGAGGTGAGTCTGAGAAGTTTTATAGTGAAAACTGGATGCCGTTCGTAAATAACAAGTTCTACTCAATAAGTTTACGAAACAATCCAAACACAGACTGAAAACAATGATGATAAAGATACCGGGGACAGACGAGTACCTACGCAAGCAGATGAACAAACGCTTCGATCACGAACTGTATGGCGTGAAGCCAAAACACTCGTTCTTGGCGCAGCACATCACGCTCAATGA
The DNA here is from genome assembly GCA_964036195.1 of Sphaerolaimus hirsutus. Taxonomy (NCBI): domain Eukaryota; kingdom Metazoa; phylum Nematoda; class Chromadorea; order Monhysterida; family Sphaerolaimidae; genus Sphaerolaimus; species Sphaerolaimus hirsutus. The sequence continues at coordinate 16,998,366 of OZ038451.1, read as the reverse complement.
CGCGCTACCCAATGCAATGATTACTGGCGCCGTTATTGTCAAGGTAAAATTACTAGTAAACCAGTTAAATATGGAATGTTTATTGTAATTGGGCGAGGTGCGGTGTATTTACTACCGTATTTTCTCGAAATATTCACATTGACTAAACCTCCCTCGAAAACGCTCCAGAATAGAGTGACCTTGGGAACATGTGAGCTTACCCTCGAAATTTCCCTCCCGTTGAAGCTGCATAGTCGACGTAATTCACGTGACATAACGAAATGACAATCCCCACCAAATAAATAGTCCATCCTGTAATCAGTACCCTCAAATTTTGCTGGCGGATTAATCCATCCCATGGGGGCATTTGTGGGAAATACGGCATTTACCTATTACTATAATATACCTATTATTTTTTTAATTTTCAACATTTACGTATTTTTATATCAATAATCGTTATAATCGTAGGGCGACGTGAAGAGGTTCACGGAAACAGGGGTCATTTTCGAGGACGACACCGAAGCAGAGTTGGATGCAGTGATCCTGTGCACCGGATATCAGTTCACGTATCCCTTCTTTGACGAACCCGCACCGATTGCGGTCAAGGTTCGTAATAAATGTCACATCAACCCGCACCGATGTCACATCAAAGCTTTTTTATGTGTAATAATTACTTTGATTTCATTGGTTTCATTTAAGTATGCGTGAACGTGCGCAACACGAAAACAGGACAGTTCTAGATATGTAGGTATCTTTTTATAATTCTAGAATATTGTATAGCACTTCTGTTGCCATGGATGACAATTAGCCCATCAACAATAAGGGTAGATTACACAAAGACAGGTTGACAAGTGGGTCGATTGCACAAGTAAACACCATGCAATCCCCCAGGACAACGCGGTCGACCTGTACAAGTGGGTGTACCCGCCCGACCTGCCGCACCCCACGCTCGCCGTGATCGGCCTGATCCAGCCCTACGGGTCGATCAGCCCCATAGCCGAGATGCAGGCGCGCTGGGCGATGAAACTGCTCGCCGGACAGGCGCACCTGCCCTCGGCCAAGGACATGTGGCACGACTTGGCTGAGAAGCGCACAGAGATGGCTAAGAGATACGTGGCTAGCCCGAGGCATACTGTGCAGGTGCGTTGATGATTGGGGGCAGTGTAGAGCCCTGGGGCCAGATTTAATACTTCCTACAGATTTGTCGGGTAGGGCGTACGCCCGACAGATTTTTTAAAGTTTTCCCGCATCGACGCACATGCACCGAGAGCAAGGCGGTTCGTAAAATATACGAAACCATCCCTCAAGGTTGCCGATATTGCAATATGACGTATATCACATCGATTTTGGCCCGGAAATCACGATTTCGTCATTTCTTGGCCGTCTGCCAATTCGTTTTTTATTTTATTTTGTCGGGCGGGTTACTCGCATAGGTCACGCTTTTGTGTAGTCAGGTGGTCACTTTTTTAGTGTTCACTGTCTGCAACCGAAACCATGAGGGCAGCGACACGAAAGAAATGCGTGCACGAGCGTACAAAAGCGCGACTTATGCGAGTAACCCGCCCGACAAAATAAAATAAAAAACGAATTGGCAGACGGCCACGAAATGACGAAATCGTGATTTCCGAGCCAAAATCGAAGCGATAACCGTCATATTGCAATATCGGCGACCTTAAGGGATAGTTTCGTGTATTTTATGAACCGCCTTGCTCTCGGTGCATGTGCGTCGATGCGGCTGAACTTTGAAAAATCTATCGGGCGTACGCCCTACCCTACAAATCTGTAGGGAGTATTAAATCTGGCCTCTGTGAGACATTTGACACTTGACTTTAAGGTTTACAGCGCTCGGGACTGGCGCCTGGTGCCCCAGACCCGTGTTAAATGTCTAGTGTCATGCAACGTGTTCAGAGTAACCTAAAATATCAAGTAAGATGTCAAACGTCAAACACAAACAATTAAAAGACAATTTGGCATTTTACAGGGCATTTTACAATTTACAAAGTATAGTTGCCCCCGGTGACACCGAATTGATGCTATTACATAATTGTGTGTCCATTTAAACAAGCAGGGACAAAATGTACGTGCAAGACCATAATCATGTTGAATAATGAGTTCACGTGCATTTTTGCCATCGCGTGCCATACATAGCATTCTGCACAAGAAAAAAAACATTTTCTGAAAATGGATTGTTTGCATGCACGTCTTGTTATGCCTACGGTCCTGCACTCAAAATGTACAAAATTCACGTATCTCCAAAAAATAGCAACAGGCGCCGACATCACGGACGCCGCACAGCAAACAAAATGTTCCTCCCACACCACCCTCACCATAAACATCACAAAAAAAATATTTTCACCAGGTGGACTACATGTCCTACATGGACGAGCTGAGCGAGCTGATCGGCTGCAGACCCAACATGCTCAAGTATTTTTTCAAGGATCACAAACTTTGGCGGCGCATGTTTTTCGGCCCAAACGTGCCATATGTGTACCGCTTGGATGGACCGAACTCGTGGGACGGCGCCAGACAAGCTATCATGGATGTGGAGACGAGAATGAAATTGCCCCTGCATAATAGGGACACCAAATGCAAAAATAGGTGAGGTGACTTGATTTGGTATTATAGGTACATAAATATTTGCGAACTTGTCAACACGTGGCTAAAAGATAAGATGTCGAAAAGTTAGGTATAAAATTCGATATCGACGCAAGACGGCAAAGTGTGTACTACCGTATTTACTCGAATAATTCCCCGGGGAAATTCTTTTCTCGTCAGAGCTTTTTAAGGGGAAACAATTCAAGGGGGATTATTCAAGTGGGGGGAATTATTTTTTCATCAAAACGCTCAAGGATGTATGTATCACATTTATACACATTATGTCCCGTTTCCGTTGAAAATGCATTTGCATTGAAACCAGACACAGCTCTTTTGCTTTGTCTGGCTTCAGCGATTTCTTTAAAAAGTATGTGCATTATCTCACCTCCATCATCAGGGAGGGGGGAATTATTCAAGCGGGGGACTTATTTTTCTCGCACTTGTCAAACAGGAGGGAATTATTCAAGGGGAGAATTTTTCAAGTGGGGGAATTATCTTTCCTCACTCATCTAGCTGGGGGGAATTTTTCAAGGGCGAATTATTCAAGTGGGGGAATTATTCGAGCAAATACGGTATGTAAGACAATCAGAAGGACAAAAGCACGACGGGTAATTTACATCGATTACGACCACTCGCAGCCGGTGCAGCGTGCCCCCGCTGATGGTGATCCAGACGCTGATCACAATCGGCCTGACCGTCGCGCTGTACTTCGCCTTGAGCGCGTCCCTGTCCGACGGCTGCATTGCCGGATTCATTATTTCACTGTTGCTTTATATATTCTTTCTGATCGGTAACATTTTGTATATCGACATGTGGTTCGATCTATCGGGATGTTTAATGTGAGGTTTGATAGGTTGTATTTATTTTCGTGTTTATCTTTTTTATTAACTATCAGGTGGGAACACCAGTTTATGAAAAGTATTTTGAAAGTGGTTGCTTTTTAGTTTATGTTGTGTAGTTGTAAAGCGGAAGTAAATAAAAAAATAGAAATCCACAAGCAGGTGTTCATATTCGAGTCTCATGTGATAGGTAAATTTCTGTATCTGCAAAGATTTATTTCATCTACACAAGTTCTCTTCTAATGTTTTTTATCTCCCTTCTGGTTTTGTTTGTGTATTCGTTGTCGCTATTTTCGGGAAATTTACAGACACATCAGCATAATGTTAATGTTTTTACTGTTTTCTTATGGCTATAAATAATCAGATTTTTTTCTTTGAGCAGATAAAAACTAAAAGTATGCTTTTTATTTTTGCATAGAGTTTTTCAAGTGCCTTAGTGTGGTCCATTCATTACACTTATAAAAACTGGACGATGAACTGTAACCCTTATAAGGTAGAACTGAATAAATGTTATTATTACATCTATGGAATATAATGGGCTGATGCTTAGTAAAATATAAAATTTTGCGATGCACTGTGACGAATGTGTATACCTACCTAATACCAGGTATGAACTTTTTCAGACTATAAAAGAAAAAAATAGAAAATATGCGGGCGTGATGGTCTGATGGGTAGCACACAAATGTAAACGTTCTGTGCAAACACAACGTTTCGATGGATATTTTTTTACTAAACCACAATTCAAAACATTTTGTTGATGTGGCGTTTGCGTTCTAGGTTTGGACACTAAACCGGACTACCGTATTTCCTCGAAATACCCCAGGGAGTTTATTTTTTCAGAGTGCAAATTTTGAGGGGGTATTTCGAGGGTACGACGAGAGTGGGGTTATTATTTGGTCAGAAATTTTCGTGAAATTCATTGAACAGAGTAAGCTTTTAATACCCAAAACCGGTAAATAATGTGTCCAAATAGGATATCTTTGGACAATCAACATTGCATCCATGCAGGTGGAGGGGTATTTCAATATTATTTTTATTAGGTATTTTTTCCTCAGCTCGTTCGAACCAGGGGGTGTTTCGAGGAGGGTACTTCCAGGAAATAAGTACGTTATTCCAAATTTACAGGGATGGAGAGCTTTCTTATCATTGTGATATTGGTGATAGAAAGTGCAGTTTGAGAATGAAAAATGTAAGAAAACAAAAAACCTGCCATAACGCGAACGTAGATGGTAATTGAACATTGCTCGAAGTGCTACTCATTCTTGTCAATTGTCAGAACATTATTTGATCTAAGGCCACGTCAGTGCAGTAATCCCGGGGCAGAACCAACGATGGAAAAAACACAGAAATTGAACACAGAAACTCAATGAGTTTCTGTGTTTTTGTTTTACACAGAAACACGGAAACTCACAAATTTTGAAAAACTCAAAACTCAAATGAGTTTTTTTTGGAGAACACAGAAACACAGAAACACGGAGACACAGAAAAGTTTTTCTAGTTTTTGAGTTTTTTTCAGCGAAGTGGTTGAACACATTTTCAGAATGCACATGAATTCAGTTAAACCAAACAAGATAAGATATGCATATATAGCATGTAAATATGTACATAATGTATTCATATTTTATGATGGAACAAAAAATAAATTATAGATGGCATGCATATCTCCCGGTGGACATGTTGTAATATAGTTGTAGTTCAAATCAATTCTGTAGTCTTCCATACAGTGCACATCCATTGCAGAATTTTGGAGTACTGCATAAATTGTCGTTTGTGAGCATTTTGTTGATGCTGGTGTTGTGATGTGGGTGGATGTCCTCATTGAGGACATTTTTATGGACTTTTTCAACACTTGAATGAATACACATATGTTATGTGGGGTTAAAACATGTGCAAAACCAATATTTTATAAGAAAACCGCTGTTTCCACATCAAAATGCTGTAAATCAGAATTTTTGGTGGGAAAACTCGAGTTTTTTGGACAAAAACTCAAGTTTTTTAGAAAAAAACTAAAAAAACTCAAGTTTTAACAAAAAACACAGAAATAAAAACAGAGTTAGTCAAGTTTTTTTCGATAAAAAACTCAAAACACAGGTATTCATTTTTGAAAAACTCAAAACACAGAAAGTGTTTGTTTTTTTGGAGAACTTACCCATCGTTGGGCAGAACAAGCACGCAGTACGGAAAGAACTAGCATGAAAGTTTTTTAATATTGATTTCAACTGCAGCTTCGGACTGGAGCTCTTCCCAGGATAGAAGCTGTGTCTAGCTATTTTCCTAATATTATATAAATACAGTTGTTGATTCACTTGCCACATTTTTCCCGCCGAAAATGGATGCGTGTCTTTCACAATTTTATTCACACTGCACAGTAGCAGGTGCTTATTTCATCAGCACACCCACATGCCACATGACTGCGAAAATACAGGCATATTGTATAAAATAGATTATGCGCGAGCAATCACAAAAATGGTTGTACCTACCTAAAATTCCTACCTAAAAAACTTTCCAAATGGTAATTCAAGACATTCCAAGGGGAAACCATCTAGTGCATACTTAGGGCCAGTGCTTTTTTCAACTGCTTTTTTAAAAGTCACTTTTGTCCAGACAAGTGTTTGCACATTTCTAGTGCACATGTATTTCCTGTCAAATCGCTGATAGGTGCCCCGAGAGGGACCTCCAACCAGCTATCTGCTTAATATTTTGTTTGAAACCTTGCCTTGGCAGTTTCTTTGAATTCTTTTTTGCCAAAGAAGTAAAGGTGTCCCAGCGGGCACAAACGTGTCTGGACCATACCTTTTTCTCTTTTTATTTACCGTATTTCCTCGAAATACACCCCCTTGAATAAACCCTCCCTCGAAATACCCCCAGGTGTTTTCGAGCTCGGGAAAAAATACCCCCCCCCTCGAAATACCTCCCGTCTGGAATGATGTACATCATGTATTCAATGTACATGATGTATTTATCTAAGCAAGTTTGCATCGCAGATACACATATACGCCAAGTGGTATAGGTATGTATGTTTATATGTCCCGATAAACCTATTTGTTCACGTTAACTACCGGTTTTGGGTATGTAAAAGTGTACTCTTTACTATGAATTTCACGAAAATTTCTGGCCAAATAATACCCCCCTCGAATAAGCCCCCCCCTCGAAATAACCAACTCAAAATTTCCACTCTGAAAAAATAAACCCCCTGGGGGTATTTCGAGGAAATACGGTAATACACTACCATGCATAATAGTGCGGAATCGGGTATCATGCGTAGTTCTGCTGATATTACAATGCAGAGAAGCATGGCTGCCAAGTAATCGGGCATTTGTTTGATGCACAGTAATCAGGCATTTGTTTGATGCACAGTAGTGTTCACAACATCCATGCGAGAAATTTTTTTTCAATCTTACTCACGAGCCATTTTATAACAAACGATGTGCACACCCATCAATTTGTTCAGCGTGCATAATAGTCTGGAAAATGTCACTAATGCTATTCTGAGCTTAGGAATACCCTCAAAGAGGCTAACTGTCGAATAGAGGGAATGATCTGCAACATAAAATGCCAGAAAACATAATGCTATTTTACTCCTAGATCACGTTTTTGAAGAAAACTGTCCACAATCAATTAATATTTAGGTAGCATTTACTACAAAATAGTGGAATGTAGTACACTACCGTGCAGAATAGTTGAGACTTTTCACACATAGAGAAACAGTAGGCTGGGGGTCCACTGCACTTTTTTGCTTCCCAATTTCTTGTCCCTTGCCCAATTTTGATGCTGTTTGAGTATGTTGGGGTTTGATGCTGGGGCTACAACAAAAATGTTTTGTTTGCTCAAATAAACCCCCAGGCCCGAGATAAGGGGGGTCTATAAAAAGATGGTCAATAAATATACAAAAAATGGGCAATCTGGATGAGTGTCTTTGAAGCTTAATAACTCAACCATTTCTGGGCTGATTTGAATCATCCAACACTTCAAATGATCGGGACAACCTGCAGATTCTATTTTTGTGGTCGGTTTAGTGATGTCTAAATTCCGTATGTCAATTTGACCCAGTTTTTGAACATGCTATCATATACTTTAGACAACGAGGATTCATTTAAAACAGAAATGAGTTCAATATCTCCTTCCAATCAAAAGTTATGGCACTTCAAAGTTTTCAATGGTGTCTAAATATTTTATGCTTATTTTACTGGGGTTTGCAGCATGAAAATTTTGTTATTGAACAGTCTATAACATGCTTTAGACAGAGAGAATTAATATGACAAAAACGTTTTTTTCAATATCTCTTTCCAATCAAAAGTTATTGCACTTACAAACTTCCATCTTCATTCCATCCAAAATAATTGCACATTACTCATTCACGGTTGGGCCAACTTTTCTCCCTAATAGAGCAAGGCCAAAACCTCAAATTTACACACCAAATAGCCCCACCCAGTAGTATGCCTACCCCCATTTTAGAGTTGCTGGCAATGGATGCAAAACTGCAGCAAAAATTAATAAATACAACATTTCCATATATGCATTGCCATATGCTGTTCATGCTTAGAATGTTTCTTGCTGCACACAGAGCTCAGTGATGCAGGCAAGTAGTTGCCATGGTGAAAATTTTGTTAAAAAATGACCATAGGAGGTGGATATAGACTTTAAAGTGAGATACTGGGTGGCTACTGCCCAAAACAAGTTAATATGTTTGTACACTAGGAATCTACGCAGATTTGAACTTGAGGGGCGGTCATCCTGGGCATGTGTAGTCAACCCCCCAGGGTACCCATGTATAGTATCCAAATGTTTTGCGTATCAACCATTTCGAAATTCTGGCAACATACATCACGCAGCGCGAAAAGTCTCAACTATTCTGCACGGTAGTGTACTATAATGGCTCACAGGTAGCTTTATCATTAACATATCTATGTTCTCCATAATGTAAATCTTATTTAAAAATGATTTAAGATGACTGTATATTCATTTGAACTATTAATTAACTCCCACAAAAAACGGCACTCTCAATGCAGTGACACTACAACATAAAGACTCACACAGACCCTATGCAGCCACAAACAGCTGAGATTAAACTGGTGCATAACTTAGAGCACTCTTTGGGGCTATGAGCATATCACATGCAAAGTGCAGAGGAGTCTGGTTAAATAATGTTCTTAGGCCAAATGAAAATGTACAAATTTTCTACATTTTCAGGAACAAATTTGGTGAATCACACTTTTGGCCTAAGAACAAATTTTTTTCAGGTCACAAATGTTCACTCTAGGCAGTGTACCTAGGAACCCCCAAGTGCTTTCTCAATGATAAACAGTTCGAAACACAATGTGCAGTTTGAAGATGTTATATAGTTTACATAACACTGACCCATACCATGGGAAACCCTACTCAGCAGTGTCACATTCATATCACTTTATCTTTTACAATTGGATGTAACATATGATATTATCTGTAATTTTATATTGTGAATCATCCCTTCAATGTAACTATCAGCTTCTTAATGAAGATTTGGAAGTTTAGAATATGATTAGTGACATTTTCCGGACTATTATGCACGCTGAACAAATTGATGGGTGTGCACATTGTTTGTTATAAAATGGCTCGTGAGTAAGATTGAAAAAAAATTTCTCGCATGGATGTAATGAACACTACTGTGCATCAAACAAATGCCTAATTACTTGGCAGTCATGCTTCTCTGCATTTGAATATCAGCAGAACTACACATGACACCCGATTCCCCACTATTATGCACGGTAGTGTACTTATGCACTGGGTATTTTACAATTTCTTCCCACACAAGAATCTAATTTCACATGCAAATTGCCATTGCTAGTTTCTTTTCATTTATCTTGTAGCATTTTTTTGTGTCATTGCTTCTATTCCTGTATGCTATCATGTAATAATCAAATAATGTTCTATCACGTACTTCCACAGTGGGAAATATCAGTCTCAATGTCTTAGCATTCTCTTATAATCTATCCAAGTACTACACCGTTCATCCAAGTCAGGGATGTCAAGTCACATGTCAACATAAGAAGATGATTTTTTGGCACAAATCACCACTCATAATGCTGTCCCATGGCTCCACAGCCATCCTATGGCTATATAAATAAATTTAGGTATCATACATCATCACAAGTAGTACCATTTGTTGTATATAAATACTTGTACATGTACATGTCGTATTTAAATACTTGTTGACTCATTTATAACCATATTTGGAGCAATTTAGAAATGTCTTGACATTTAAAAAAAAAAAAAGCGCTTTTTAGAAAGGTGCTTTTTAAAAAAACGTGGTAGTTGAAAAAAGCGCTTTTTTCCATACCTAGTGCATATTTTCTTAATACCATGTTTCTTAACAAAATGGAAACTCGCGCCTAGTATGCTTGAAAACATGCCGCAGGTGTTGTCGACAAGTTTTTTGTCCCTTCAAACAAACACGATAATATGCCTGTGGATCATTGGCGGGCAAGACACACAAAGGCCAATGATGAGAACTAAGAAGCAAAATGCTCGCGAATGAGCGATCAAAAATTACATGAATATCGGTCCATTTTCCACCGAGCACAGCCCAGAATGCATTTGTTCGGACAAACAGTTGTCTAAATGCGCAGAGCAAGGTCAAAACACGTTTCAGTGCGATGCGACGATTCTTGTTTCTAGTGAAACGACAACGCGTCGATTCGACCAGATACTTGACATGTGAATCATTTGCGCCCGTCAGATAAGGACTTGGTAGTGCGCATGACCAGTTATAATACATCACACACACTGTGCATACAGATGTGCACATACCGTATCACCTCGAAATACACCCATGGGGGTTTATTATTTCGCCTGCAAAATTTGAGGGGGGTTAATTCGAGGGGGGCTTATTCGAGGGTGGTTATTATTTCGTCAGAAATGTTCGTAAGCATCGAAGTAAATAGTAGGCATTTGCGTACCCAAAACAGGTAATAAATGTGTCCAAACAGGATATATTTGGACATAAAATGTAGATAGATACACAAAATAGTCTATGTGTAGCTGCACTGCAAATTAGCAGTAATAAATACATCATGTACATTGCATACATGATGTACATCATTCCGCAGGGGGTATTTCGAGGGGGGTTATTATTTCCCCAGCCCATTTTGAGAGGTGGGGTTAAGTTAAGGGGGGTAATTCCAGGTAATATGATACTTAAACAAGTCACCCCTTCGAATAATTCCCCCGCTCACCAAGTTGAAAAATAGCAGTTCTCAATAATTTTGATACTGATGAGAAGCAATGTTTAGTGCCTGTAATTTAGGTGAAAGATAAGGCGAGACTCTTCATTAAATTGCAGGACTATTTGCAGTCTCGGGGTACACAAATAACTTTAAAATTTGATTCAACTGATCATTATAAATATAACGGAACTGTAAGTTAAAATAAGTCTCAGCATTTTTATTAGTTGATCGCAAAAAAAAACTACAATAATTCTTTAAGTGTAATTTGTTTAAGCAATAAATTTACGGTGGTCTTCTGAATTCTGATGCAAAAATAGAATTCGCCACAGAAAGTTGCTGTCAGTTCTGATGAAAAATAAGCCCCGGGCATTTACGAGAATTTACGGTATGTGTTTGCATTTATGTATTTATTTAGATATTTATGTGCGATAAGGACAACTACCTAATCCCACGCATATTTTTGTATCTTACACGGCGATTAAATCTGTCAGAGCAGCTGCATAATAAATACCTTTGTCGGGATTTTCAATTGAAATCGTGTTAATTGCTGGCAGTAACAATATAAAAGACTAATAAACATGACAACGATGGTCCGCCAGTGTATCGTTCAGTTTCCAATCGATGTATTTATCTGCCTATGATCAGCCATGTTCAGTTCACATTCAGAAGTTCCATGCACGTAGATTGAGTGTGAGTGCAACACACCTCCAATTTAGAGAACGCATTTGAATCGGTATGTAAATACATAAATGTATAGATACCGTATTTCCTCGAACTACCCCCCCCCCTTGAATGATCTATTAATTGCTGCCAAATTGCATCACTGCGACACCTATTTTAGTTTGTGTAAATAAATACCTTTATAAGATCAAATATATCCTGTTTTATCATAATTATTACAAGTTTTGGGTATGTAAATGCCTATTATTTACTATGAATCTTAACGAAAATTTCTGATGAAATCATCAACCCCGCTCGAATTAACCCCCCTCAAAATTTGCCGGCGAAATAATGAACCCCCTGGGGGTATTTCGAGGAAATACGGTAGGTACATATGGCCACCAGGTGGAAAACATTGGGTATTCAGTAAACCCCTTGTACATACATATTTATGTGTACGCGTACTAAAACACATTTGACGATTTCCACGTCGCCCCACCGCATCGAATCAGGGCGCAGGTGTGAACTTTACTCGTTGTTGTCCATTTCGCAGTCACAATTTGCACATTTTTTTGTTCTCAATTGCCGCGGCGCGACCGCACACAGAACGAATGCACACTGAATAGGTATTTTAGTGAATGAAAACCACTGCCACCTGTCATTGCGCAGATAATTTTTCTACTTTCGTAATCGACAGTGCCATTCCTATAAATATTGTCTATTTTATTATTCTTCCTAGGAAGAAAATTGTACTTGTTTCTTTCACGGCTGGCAATGGTGCAAATGCTGAGATTGTAATTACCTAAACACCGACTTATATTACCCAAATAAAACCCTATACAATTCTAAATGATGGCGGCAAAGGCAGCAAACTTCCAGATGGCGCCAACATCAATTCGACACGATGAAACCAAGGTGAGCATCTGATTCCACTTAAAGCTTGTAGTTAAGAGGTTGTAAAATAGAGTATTTTGGAGGCCATAGAATTTTTGGCTCGCAGTTGGCACAGCCTTCTGGCGCAGTTTCTAGCCTTTCTGGCTTTGACAGTTTTATTTGACAATTTGACCAGGTGCTAATCCAGGGAGCTACTAAAACAACCTGCGTCAGAGGTACTGTGCGTACAGTCTTCTGACCATAGAATAAAATCTACCATATCACACATGAATAAAAATCAAAATTTGGACTTTTTCATCGTCACATTCAATTGCCGTCACTATCGGTGAATTTTGTGCAATATTTTTAACGTACCTTCATTGATAGAAATATGGTAGCATTTTTTTATAGGGCTCAGTAAACACTTGTATTTATGTCAATCCTGCACCAAGCATTAAGCAAGTGTGTTCGCAATGCATAACAGGTGATTGAATCACCGGGAGATGGTCGTAAATGAAAATATTGCTGCGTTCAGGCGGGGGGACATCGCACAAAATCTTAATCTGAATCAAACCGTCTCGATATCAAATGAGGCCACTCGAAATGAAAGCAAACAAAAGCCCTCGACTGCACAGTCAAATATTGGTATGTCGGGAAAGTTCGTTCCGTTTCAGGATCGTCCTGAACGATCAGTGGGGTTTAGCCGGGGTATACCTATATTTATTCAAGCATAAATTATTACCGCAAAATTGATTACGTAAAAGTCGATCCAGTCATAATCTACCAGAGTTGCGAAAGTGTATTTACACTTACCCGAAATACCCGGGTAACTGGGTATTTATATTTGCACTTACACTTTCATAAAATACCCATACACTTTTTTACACTTTCCAGGGCAAAATACCTGGGTACAGAAAGTGTATTTTTTTCTTTCAGATGGCCCTGTTTTATGCTTTTCAGAAAGCATAAAATAGGGTCATGTACAAAAAATGCATTGAATGTAGAAAATATGGCAAATGTACAAACTAGCATTTGATCTACAACCTTTGATCAGTACTCATGGTATTCTACAGTTTCATCATACTTTTGTAAAAAGGACAAGATCAATGGAAGTTCACCAACTGGACACAAAGTCAACTTTTGCATTGACATTTGCTGCATGTCCATTCTTGCATTTAAACAGTGTATATCGCATTGCTTAATCAGTAAAATATCAACACAGAAAAACTGCCATTATTAGGGAACTTCATACCACTACAGCATTTGTTACAGTCTGAAATGTTTAATAAAAGGCTGTAAAATGTGAAAAAATGCATGAAAATGATAAATAAATTGATCTAAAGGTGAGAACAGCGGTGTTTTCTAATGCTCAACAGTGAGAGCTCTGTCTAAAAAAAATTTTTACACTTACACTTTTTTTTACACTTTCCTAGGTATTTTTAAAATACCTTACACTTTTGGTATCCATACTCAAAATTTGGAAAGTGTATTTACACTTACACTTTCCAAAAATACCGGTATTTTAACAACTCTGTAATCTACCTCTTAATTGTGTCCAAAATTCAACATGCACGATCCACCGTTTCATGAGTTTTCGATTTTTGGATGAAATTTCAATGTAAAATTAGTTGGAAACAAAGTTGACAGTATGTATTATGAGACATGTATTATCACCCACTGTTATGTAATCAATTTCGTGGTAAACTTTTATTCTTGAATTTTGCGTTGAGCGGTAATTCCAGCTTATATACACCGACTGAAATTTCACAATCCAGGACGATCCTGAAACGAAACGAACTTTCCCGACAACCCAATAAATACCAGCGGTTCTTTCGATAAGCTGTTTGCTCTAGCGCATCATTTGTAGAAGCGGCAACTTTGTCTCGGCTCGCATTGTATTTAGGTACCTGCTAACAGGTTCATTTTGCTTATTATGCGCAGGAGTAGGCTATTCAACAAAATGTAGGCGACCAACATGTTGTTTGTGTATTAGTAGGTAGAACTGGTAAAACACACACAACTTAGTGCAACTTGACAAGTAAAAATGACGGTTATTTTTCGCAAAATGTTGAAAACATTTTACGTTTACTGTACACGTGTAGGCAGAGGCAGCGAGCGTTCCACACACTGTCAAAAAGTTCGGTATTCAGAACTTTGGAACATAGACATCAATCAACGGCGCTGAAAACTGCATATTTTCACAGTTTTTGTGCTACATCAGTATTAGTACACTATTTATGTTACGTGATACAGGTCCCGCTAGAGTGGCGCTAACAAACTGTACAAATTTTGTTGCGTAAGTGGCGAAAATATAAATACGTAAAATATCCAGCAAAAACCGCGGCGTAAAACTATTCCAGCTATTTGACTTTCAGTCTTTTTTTGCAGTCGCGCATAGATCCCGTGAAATTGAGCATGAAAAATCAGCATAGGCAATATATTTAAATAACCGCAAATGCCCCTTCACAGTATGCAGCGAAGGGCCTTCAATTTTCACAACTTTTACGCCCTAACCTAATTGCCGACTACCTAAATTTATCAAGTTACAAAAAAAAATGACGGCCAGGTAAAACCAAGTACACTAATTTGCGGCACGCGGCAATATGTCCGTAGACGGGGCGGCGTGGCGGCCCGCCGCCGCAGTCGAGTGCCGCAACGCTGCGAGCGCTGGCGGCATGGCCTGGGTCAGCTGCAACTGCGCCCTGTGTCTTGCGCAGGTACATTGTCACTGGGTGTTGGTAATGGGCCTGAGCACCCTAGTTTTCACACGGAATTTTGAGACTCATAAATGAGCTTTTAAATGTGTTTGATTTTTCCACAATGAGTCATTTTTAATCGCCGTCAACTGTAGTTGAGGTTGATGGCAACCTCATTGTAAAAACTCAAATGCGTTCCAAGCTGATTTGCGAGTTTTCGAGATTTCGTGTGAAAACTAGTGTGCGCAGGCACAATATTGCGGCTTGACCTCGCTCCCATTTGTTGCAGGCGGGAGTGATGAAGCGTTTGAAAATGAGACTTTAGGTTATACCACCCGCGGAGGCAAGGCGGTCATTCGTCAGTTTTTTTCTGCGCCAGGGCACCCGCTGTGCCGATTGCGTCGACACAATCCACAAACTTTACTATTTGTATCTAATTTGACACTATCTGTTAATTTGATCGCGCGAAGTTTGAGCAATTAAAACGCAACTTTTAACCGATGTACATATTTAGGCCACTATGTTTTTACACTATACCTAAGTAGATAAGTTTTAAAGTCTATCTCAGCGCACCTCTAAAATTTTGCACGCTGGTAAGCTTGTCATCTTGAGGCTGAACTATGCCACAGTTGACCACTATCACCACTGCTCAAACATCGCGTGATTCATCTAACATGGTGAGGTGTGAGCTCGACTGAAGCACCACCGTGTGCAGGGGGCTGTCCCAGACCCAGTAAAATGTCAAAATGACAAACGTACGTTTGCCATTTTACCGGGCATTTTACATGACATTTGACACTTTGCATGACATTTTACAGGGTCTGGGACTGGTACCAGGCGGACGTCCACTCTAAATCCCCCCCCCACCCCAGACGCCACGGGGCCCAGCGACGACAGGCAGCACACCCACACCACCCGCAACTGGCTGCGTGTGCGACCGGCCGGCCACGTTGGTGCTGTGCCGCCGGTGCGGCTTCGACACCACGGGCAGGGTGCAGCTGCCGTGCCCGCAGCACACGCACAGGATGGCGCTGATGGACATGCGCGTGTGTCCGGCATGTGCAGCCCATGGTACTCTGGTGGAGAGGCAGCCCTGAGGAGATGGTCGAACCGCCAGACCCGTTGAGTACTTGATTTTTGGGCCAATTTTTCGGCATGTATACTCGGCGGACATCACACTTAGTATGGAAACCCACCATGACCCATCTGAACAATGAACTAAAAATTTCAAAAAAATTTATTGTAACATTTCGTCTTTACTATGGAATGATAAATTACAAAATTTATCACATGATTTTATTCATTAAATTATAGTAGGATTCTGCATATACTTTGCGGTCAGCCGAGTATACGGTTGGGCATTTCTGCTGAGCGCGCGCAGAAATACACGCTTACTTTTTGCGTTTTAGGGGTTCTTGCCGCGGCAAGACAACCACCTTTTGTCGTTCTTTTATGAAGTCATTCATATCACTTATCCATCACATTTTTGAAGGAATTCATGCTTTTACTTCGTCATGATAAACGTTTGTTTCAGCATAGCTGAGAAGAATGAATTTTTCATACTCATTTGGTTGCCATTTTCACCTTTAATATTTTACGTCGACTGGGTAACACGATGTATACGTAATCTGTTTAGTATTTTGGTTGTCACTTTATGTACTGTATTTCATCGAAATATCCCAAGGGGTTTATTTTTTCATAGTGGAAATTTTGACGGGGTATTTCAAGGTGGGTTATTATTTCGCCAAATTTTCATGAAGTCGCTGATTTTCATGAAGATGAATTTTCATCAAGTACTTATTTGTTGTTTGTAACGTACGCAAACACAGAAAAATGCAACAATAACCACAATGTATAAAAGTATGGACTTTTTAAAGCTGGCATAAGTCTTGTTATAATTTAACACAGTCATTGTATTTAACGTGTGTTCTGCATTGCCCGGATCACAAACCGCGGCTTTTGTCATTTACGTTCTCGTTTTACTCAATTGGGTGGGGGTATTTCGAGGGGTGGTTTATAAATTCATAGAGGGGGGGGGGGGGGTATTTCGAGGAAATACGGTATTCATCAAAAACTTTCTACTTATTTTAACCTTTTTGGGTGCGCACATTCGTTTGCTCATATTGGTCATGTACAGAATTTGATCATTGATTAGCATCTGTTCCGCGCTAATTCGAATAAAATGATGAAATCGAGAAACATTTCTGCCATTCATGTGTATAAAAGATCGGAACGGCATTATTGAAGTAGTGAAGTGTATAAATATAAATATTTACATACAATGTGAAGGACAAGCGACTCGGGAAGCTTCGGGAAAGGTGCTCGCAAAAACGCAGCCGCGTCGCATTTGCAGTCCGCAGATAGCTGAGATTACAGCTTGACGTAAAATTAAAACAAACGGAAAATTGATTGCATGAGTGGATTTTTTGGACTATATATTAGTCAATACCTTTATCGTTTCCAAAACGAAGCGTAACCGGTCACAGCCGGATCGAATGTAGAAATTTAAAATGCTCATTTTACGTCAGGGAACTTATTTAAATAAATCACCAATTGCATGCTCATGTAATCAATTTTCCATTCGTTTGAATTTAACGTCAAGCCGTAATCGCACCCGATTATCAACATTAAACACTGATTACACAAGTAAAATGACAGGGATCAGTCCCGAAAGTTGACAAGTGCTTTACTCTTGACTCTCGACTTGACTCATGACTTAACTCGACTCTTGACTTCGTCACGGTAAGGTCATAGTTAAGTTACAAAGTTAAGTACAAAGTACGGTAAGTTACAAAGTAAGGAATCAAGTTAAAACTCAAAAGCACTTGTCAACTTGCGGAACTGGGCCCAGATGCCAATAAGAAACAGCAGCTAGCATCGATAGGAGCGGACGAAACACATGCGAAGCGGCTCGCGAGTGGAATTTGCTCGGAATATCATGCGTAGAGTGTAGTTGATGCCAAATGCAGATTACCGCTCTAAGTAAAAAAGTTAGATAATCATCACTAGCACTGTAGGATGGCGAATAAGCGTACATCAGCATTTAGAATCAACTACAATTTTGAGAGGACAATGGGAAATCACTTGGACAATCATCAGAGGTCTCAGAGATGTGGAAATTCGAAACGTAAATGTTTGTAGACAAAAGTGGGTCCTCCTATTTATATAGATGAGTGGGCAGCCTCTGTTCTAAATAGCTGGCGAGTTGTGGGAAGACTTAGATCAACCCCTTTGAGACCCCTGACAATGGTGGCAACAGTTACCAGTCACACAAATCAAATGAGATTTTTCATCAACATACCCTAAATCCTCGAATAAGACCCCTTGAAATACTCCTGACGAAAAATAACACACATGGGTCTTATTTGAAGATTTACAGTAACAAATACTGCGATAGAAAAATCATGCTGCAGAAATTTACGCCAAATGATGGAAATAAATATTATTCTGGATGTAAATTTTTGAGGAGTTATGTACACTATATTAGAAGAACTATACAATTTCTCAACTTACTGTGTCCTCATTGCTCATGTTTGCTCACGAGTTTGAGTAAAAATACAAAACACTGAGTGACCAAAAAAGTTTGTGAAAAAAACGCAAACTGCCCTATTTATAAAGCGGTGAGAAGCCCAGGGCAGACGGCATCATTTCTAAACAACCAACGACTAGAAATAAAGTTTGGCATAGCTTGTAAATAGGAACGGGGACTGGATAGATTCTAGTAACCTCAAAATTATGGCTCACCTACTCAACATTGGTCCCACACACACTAGTTGAAATCGACGCCAAATGTCAACTGGTTCCGATCCCAATTCAAAGCTTGCCGGCGATTCAACGAAAGACGTTCAAATGCAAGCTTGGAATTGGGATCGGAACCAGTTGACATTTGGTGTCGATGTCAACTAGTGTGTGTGGGGCCATTGGGGCAATTCAGACCGAACCCGCAAAGTTCCCATACCTGAACGCCCTTGAAAAGTTTTCACTCATTTCACATCCTGCGATAAAGCACGCTTGTCCACAAAAATGCACGTAAAAATACAAAATGCAACGAAAATATAACAAGAAAAAAAGCAGTGACGCTGCGTAATCGTACCAAGATTGCGGACGCGTTGAAGTTTTAAGAAAAAAACAACATCAAATGCACATAAAGGCGCAGAGCACATTGGAATGTCGATTCGGCACTCAAAATTATGTGAGAGTAGGTATACTCAAGCGTCACATGCGTAACTAAATTAAGAGTTGTAAATTACATTTTTACCAATTACAGGTGCCGCCTTCAATTCTAGATCTAGCTATATGTTCAGAATTGGAATCAACATTTCCAGTATGCGACAGTATTTAAAGACAGCGCGAGACTGAGCGGCAAATCGGAAATAACACAGAACAGAAGCTGTAGCAGAAAACGTAATGTTTCCAAAAAATAAATACGAATTTTCGGTCATCAAAGAAGCGGGACACAACAAAAATCTCACGCAATGAATATCGGATACCTGTGTGATATTTACATCGGTGCAGAGCAAGCACGGACGGCGCAATGGTATACTCGGCGGACATCGCACTTGTATGGAAACCTACCATAACTAGGGTTGGCCGATGTTTTTTTATTAAACGTTTTAAAAAAAAAAAAACGTTTTTAAAAAAAAAAAAACATGACGTCCGAAATGTTTTTTTTTTAAAAAAAACATCGGCCGAAATTTTTAGTACTAAGCACTAGGTATTTTGCAAAATTTTTGCGCGCAAGCGCGCAATTTCACACACAAATTGACATTGGTGGTTGTTTTCATTGGTTTTGTTGCATTTTTAGTATCAAAACATCCATTTCTATGTGCTACCATGGGTGAATAAGCCGACATATGTTGCTGTAATATATAATATTGAGGTAATGTGCTTCCATGTACCTCCACAGTGTGTAACTTCACTCCCAAAGTAACAACCTCCTTTTATAACCTTGTTTGATCACCATTCCGTGCCAAACTTTACCTGAAGTCACGAACATTCGACTATAAGGTGATATACGAACGATATGTCGACAAAATATGGATATTTTTGACACAAATTACCACTTATAATGCTCATGGCTCCACAGCCATTATATGGTCATATTTAACATCACAGAGTATTGCCAGTGTCTGATCTACCTATATATGTTGACACTAGGTCATATCTGGGAGCTTTTAAAAAAAAACGTTTTTTTTTTTAAAAACGTTGTTTTTTTTTAAAACGTTTTTTTTATTTTAAACATCGAGTTAAAAAAAACGTTTTTTTTCCAACCCTAACCATAACCCATCTGAATAAAGAATGGCATTAAAGAATATAATTGGCAGAATACAGTTTTTCATCATAATATTTCCTTTTCACTATGGAATAATACAGTAAGAAATTTATGACAAGATTTTATTCATTAAATTACGGTAGGATTCTGCGCATACCATGCGGTCCGCCTACTATACAAACCGTACTATTTATGAGCCTTCGAGTCTACGAAAGGTCGCAAAAAACTCACACAACTGACATCATTTGAGGCGGTGAGAAGTTGTTAAAAATCGTGCACAATTGAGACGTAACCCTGCTTCTCCAGAATGCGCAGGCGCTTCTCCACAGCCTCTTTATCTGCAATGACACAAATCAATACATCACTTATTGAATTGAGAATAGTGACATCGCTAGGGTTGAAAGGATCCTGATCACGAAACCCCAATCCCGATTCCGAAACATTTTAAAACCCAATCGCGATCCCGTTTCCCTAATACCCATCCCGGGAATTTTTTCTAATTTGCAAAAAAAACTTTTTTGCACCGAGAAATGTGTTCGGAAGCATCGTGTGAAGCATTTCTTGCCACTTATCTGGCATCTAAGTCTTTTTTAGACATTTTCTTGAAAATTTATAGAAAAACCCTTAATACCAGAACATTGTCCAAAAAATGCCAATCCCGATCCCAAAAAATGCCAATCCCGATCCCATGACTCCAATCCCGATCCAGAAAAGTCAAAAAACCAATCCAATCCCGACACCCGGAATAAAAACTGACATTTCTCCAGCAACATCTTATCATCATCATGGGTGGCCTGCTGGGCCAAACAATGCAACAGCGCGTGCGCGGTCTGATATCGTCGGGAGCACGCGTGCGGCTTGCCGAACAGCTCGTCGAGCGCGGCCGACTGGCACAGCTCCAACGCGTGGTCGTACATGAGCCGCTCGGCGGACACCAACGACAGCGACCGGTCGGCTGCTGGTAGACCGGCGGAGGCGAGCTCTTGCGCTCTGGATCGATGGGGCGCAATTGTGATGTGTTTTTATTGACAGAAAAAAGAAGTGTGAAGTCTGCCGGGATTCAAACGCATTTGGCATTTTGTGCCAACAATTCACTATCATCGTTTGCACAATTCATGTTTAAAAAGGTGCCTTCGCAAGAAACAAAAGAACCCACCTTGCCAAGCAAGTCTGGTACCGATCGCTGAGCGCGTTGAGCACGTTCCTGACGGCGGCGGTGGGCAACAGCCTCCTGGCGGCCACCTCTGCCTGGGCGAGCTGCAGCGCCGAGCTGAGCATGTGCAACGCGCGCACGTATACCACCAGCTGCTCCACCCGTCTGCGGCCAAAGTGGTCATTTGAAAGTACGATATTGATTGGAACAAGGCGGGGGTCTCGCATGTTGGGGGGGGGGGTAATAGGGTTCAAACGGGACCGCAGTCCCGGTACATGGTTCGGCAAAAAGTCGGGACTGGGGCGGTCCCGGTCCCGGTCCCGACACCCCAGTCCCGGTCCCGGTCCCGACAATTAAAAAAAGCCAGTCCCGGTCCCGGTCCCGGTCCCGACCACCCAGTCCCGGTCCCGGTCCCGGTCCCGTAATTTTATAGCGGTCCCGACAAGGGATGGAAAAAACGTATTTATCAAGAAAATTTGCCAGAAATGGCACTTTTCTAAAGCGATTTTGTAGGAACATCTAAAAATTTTTTGCGCGCAAGCGCGCAAATACCCAGCCAATGATTACTATGTCTTTTTCCATGATGTGACAGCGTTAGAAAGGTCCCCAACATGATTCTAGTCTTCAAACAATGCCGCGGTGCCGGTACCTGGTTCGGCAAATCCCAGTCCCGGTCCGGACCCCCCAGTCCCGGTCCCGGTCCCGACAATTGAAAAAAGCCAGTCCCGGTCCCGGTCCGACCCCCCAGTCCCGGTCCCGGTCCCGGTCCCGACATTAGAAAATTTCTGGTCCCGGTCCCGGTCCCGGTCCCGGTCCGAAAAACTGGTCCCGTTTGAACCCTAGGGGGTAACCCTCAAAATCGCCCAGCTATCTATATCCCGGACCCGAATTCTTGGCTACTATCCATGAACTCCCAAATCGACAGCTATCCAGCCTTCTGGTGCGATTTTTGAGAAATTTTACACCAATTTTCGCTCAAATATCGCCAATTTTTATACAATTTTGTAGATTTTCACCTCCAAAATCATCAGTTCATTTCCTATACCTATATTGAACTCATGCGACCACCACGAAAGAACTCTCAGCTATATTTATCCCCTAGAGGAGCGATTTGCTATCTAACCACGGCAGGGTCAAAATTGAAGACACCCATAGAACAAGTGAAGTGGGAAGTGTACCTGTACGCCTGCGAGAGCTGCGCATTCACGCTGCCCTGGTTATTGGCGTCCTGCGGTTCGGAGCGACGCGACTGGAGCATCAGCGACAAGGGGCTGGCGCGCGCCGCCGCCAACTGACACAGCGAGTCCACCAGCTGGCCCACGAAGGTCAACTTGGCCAACGTGCTCTTGTGGTCCTTCTGCGAGTCGAGCGCCCAGTTGAGGCGTGAATACGATTCGGACGAGTGACTTTCAACGTTTAAAAATGCGTGAGACGTCAGATAAAAAGATTGTGTGGAACCTATACTCGGATGACATTACACTGTACATTTTTCCCGAGGAAACCCTCCATCATGACGTCATCACTTTCGTCCCGATCTTCGTCTCTCGCCATCACTTCGTCTTCATCACGCCATCCATAAGTTATCGGCTGGCCGTCTGCCAACCGAAGACACAACTCCTGTCTGTTTGTAGAGTAACGTGTCTGCCGAGTATACTTGCTGGCACGCATTACAACGAGATCCCGAATCCCCAAAAATTCCGAAACTAGCATTTTCCTATTTTATATTTATTTGTCCAGATCCCGATCCCGAAACCCCAATCCCGAAATTTGAAAATCGCAATCCCGATCTCGATACACCAATCCCGATCCAGAAATCTCAAAAAAACTCAACCCCGACTCCGAAAAGTCTATCCGGTTTGAATCCCAATTAAGGCCAGTGAAAGTCAGATTGGACAATAACGAAAACGAACATCAAGCATAGTTTCATCTTTGAGCTCAGGCGGAGGTGGTGAGAGTGACTGCCGCCTGTCTAGGTGATGCTGTTGCAATTCGTGATGTAAGTTGTGCTGGTGATTTTGCTTGTCACATTCCGCCTCGTCGCCGGCGTTCCCATCCTGTTTGCACACACAGCAGATTACATTCAATATAAGCGAAAATTGTGATAAATTTTTTAGACAGGGTGAACAACATGGGGAGAATAGTCATCTGGCAATATTGTTTTCGCTCCAAACAACGCACCCAGATTTGTTTCTTTTTCAGACCCACCATTTTCAAGCGGCGGACAGCACACCATAATGAATAAAATCTCGTGTTAAAGTGATGATGATCGCTTGTAATAATTTATTCCGTAGTAAAAACGAAATATTATGATGAATAATTTTTGGTTCATTATTCAGATGGGTTCTGGACTCTGGTAGGTTTACATGTGATATCTGCGGAGTGTACGAAAAAATCAACAAACCGTTTTTCTGTCAAACGGGTGTGCTGCGTTGTTGTGCGCATCTGTGCCGGGCTGCAGCGTTATGCTGGTCGCCAAAGCTCGAGCTTCACTTAGAGATTCCATTATTTGACTGTTGGTGGACGTTTCTGCAGTATAAAAAACACATTTAAAAACTAGGAGAGCTCAAAAAACAAAACTTGCAACATAGAACTTTTGAATTAATATCCAATGGTTTGATATCGTGTGGAATTTCGCATAGCGGGCAACTTTACATATACTATATCAAATATAAAAAACAAAAATTATGAACAACATCAAAAACCACAATCCAAAAGTGCCGCAACAGCGAAACGGACCCAATCTGGGCGCGCCTGGCTGTCCGGCGAAGGGCAGTCTGAGGGGGCGGCCGATGCGCTCGTCGTCGTCGTCGGCGTCGCTGTCGTCGTCCAGCTCGTCGTCGCCGTACTCCATGGGCGAGCCGCCAGTCGTCGCCGCCGCAGCTGCTGCAGTGTGGCTGCCGCCGCCGCTCAACGAGGGCACTGCGGAAAGTAGGGTTGCGATATCGTGTTGAATAAACATCATAGAATTAGAGCACTTGTTGAATATATAAGTAGGATTTAGGTACCCTCAGAGGTCTTCAAGATTTTGGCCATCGCGGGGGCTGGATAGATAGCAAATCGCTCCTCCCGAGGGATAGATAGCTGAAAAAAAATTCTGGGGGGGGGTGCGTGGGGGGGGGGGTTCGCGGGGGCAAAATATATAGGCTTTTTCAGTGCATAGAAGGCCGAAAGGGGAAAAATCGCTAGTAATTGGTTAAGTGGCTAAAAGTAGGTTACAAATGGCTAAAAACAGGCATATAACCATGCATATAGCCGGAGAACACGATTTTGAAAAAAACTATAAAGAGGTGCAAAAATTAGTGATTTTGAGCGAAAATAGGGGCAAAATTTCTCAAAAACCACTACAGATAGATAGATAGCTGAGCGATTTGAGGGGGTCTTTGGGGGTAGTAGCCAAAAAATTTGCCTCGGGATTAGGGATGGCAAGCGCTTTTTTAAAAAAAAACGCCGCTTTTTTTTAAAAAAAAGCGGGGCCGTTAAAAAAAAGCGCTTTTTCCATCCCTACTCGGGATAGATAGATAGCTGAGCGGCCTCCGGGATAGATAGATAGCTGGCGGATTTGGGGGGGGGGCAGCCCCTAGGAGAACTCTGGGTACCCTAAAAGCCATACTGTTCTAATCCATGTAAACTTCCATATGCTTATTACATTGGAAGGATTCAATATAAAGGTTTTTTACGCCGGGGAAAACACACATTCACTAAAAAAAACAGATGAAAATAGCCAGTATAACAAAATTACGTAGCACTTGCATTGCAAGGTATTCACCTGGGCAGTGTTCCTGCGCGGGCGACTGCGCTTCGAACTGCTGGGGCTGGCGCAAGTTGCTCACCGAGTGCGGACGCCCAGACGTGGACATCCGCGACACCGGCACATTGTGCGTTTCGAATCGAGCTGAGCACAGTCGAGTTCTCCAATAATTAGCGCGAGAGCGGATTCGGGGGGGCGGCCCCCACTAGGGTTCAAACGGGACCGTGGTCCCGGTACATGGTTCGGCGAAAAGTCGGGACTAGGGCGGCCCCGGTCCCGACACCCCTGACCCGGTCCCGGTCCGAAAATCTGGTCCCGTTTGAACCCTCACCCCCACCCTTCACGGGTGGGGGGTAGGAAAATCAATCATTGTCTCGGTTCCAACTCACTGTGAGGTGGTTCCAAAATGGCCACATCAGGCGGGCGATTCTGAGATGCGTCCGGCTTCTTATTCTCCACATTCGCGTCGTCCGCGGCTTCTCTGTGTTGATGCTGCTGCGCGGCGTTGTCGACCGGCGGCGGCGGCCCTTTCACCGGCGACTTTGCAATCGACGTGTGGTATTGCTGCCTCTGCTGCTGTTGTTGTTGTTGTTGTTGTTGCTGCTGCCGTTCGCGCAGGTCCGCCTCCATCTTGGCGTAGTTGTGCTTCTGGCTGGGCACCGGCGTGGGCCCCGATGGATTGGCGCCCGCGCCGCCGCTCGGCAGATTCGTCGCTTGTTTGGTGCTCATGGGCCGCGGGTTGTTGTCCAGTTTTCTGCGGTCCGAAAATGGTCAGTTTGAAAAAGGTCTTTTTTCCAATAAAGTTGCAAAGTGAACTTACTCTTTATTATCTTGCGCATCGCCCTTCCTGGGTGGCAGGAATGTGAAGTCATCAGCAGAATCGATCATGGCGTCGGTGTGCGCCAATGGAGCCTGCCGACGGCCGGCTATCCCCGTTGGCGTGCCGCCGCCACCCGTCAGCACTGCAAATTGACCGTGTGTCACGTTAATTGTCACTTTTCTAGCACACCCATTAAGGACGATTCCAGGGGGGAGGGCTCCGCCCCCCCTTCCCTGGACAATAGGGTTCACACGGGACTGATTGATCGGGATTGGCTTTTTGAGATTTCGGGATCGGGATGGGTCTTTTGAGATTTCGGGATCAGGATTGGTGTCTCGGGATCGGGATTGGCATTTTTTCGGGATCAGGATTGCGATCTTTGAAAACGTCCTCATGTTGAAGGGTTTTCTCTAATTTACCGCAAAAATAGGTATAAAAACATGCATGAATGCCAGAAAAGTGTCATAAATTAGACATTGGAGGTCGCTGATCACAAACCTTAGCACAAAAATGTTATTTTAAAAATTTTGCAATTTTCCGGGATCGGGATTGAGTAAAAAAATTCAGGATCGGGATAGGGATTTCAAAAGTTTCGGGATCGGGATTGTGATTCGTTTTTTTGAGATTTCGGGATCGGGACTGAGGTTTCGGCATCGGGGTCGGGACCACAGAATCCCGAAATTTCTCGGGATTCGGGATCGGGATCCCGTTTGAACCCTACTGGCCAGACGAAAAAGTGCCAGGAAAACTGACAAATAGTGCAATTTGTAGAGATATTGTAGGCAGTTTGCAAATGTGTTGCATTTCCCTCCCCTTCAAAAGATACCTTTTATCAATATTTCTTGTCAACACGGTGCCCAGCACCATATTTTCAGGTATAAATAACTCCTTATATAGCGGACAATGGCGCTAACGCCAACACCAAACCCGCCATGGCGCGGCGCCTAAAAATGGCGCCAGCGCCATGACTCAATTTCGCTATTAAAGGGCCAAATTTCAGGCCGTTCACACGTACGTGAACGGCCTGAAATCTTGATGTATGATGTTTCAAGCCTGGGTACGTCCCTGAATCCATTTTCACTCACATCTAGGTTTTATAACCGGACTCTGCGGTTGTTGGGCGGCGGCGGGCTGCCGAACGTGTTGCTGATGGGGCATGGTCTGCGGCGGCACCGCCTGCTGTTGACTGGACACGGGCGCGGGTCGGTTGGGCAACGCGCCGGTGGCGGGCAACCCGCTCGGTCGGGCCGCGCCGTAGCCGCCCTGCACTTGAGGCAGGTTGCGCTGCGACGCGGGCGACCCGTGCCGCCTGCGAAACGCGTTATAATTAAATCGGACACTGATGATCTACCACCGTGTAATGAAGCGGATAACCACAAAAGAATTGAGGCGTCTACTGCTAAAAGTCGACAAGTCCAAAATACGAAAATTTCGAGTTAGGCCCGGAAACGTCATCTGGGGCTACTTCCGCACATTTTTTGACTTTTGACTAAAATTTTTGACCTCACATGCCCATATGGCAAAGTGCCAGATTTAACATTTTTTGGGAAAAATGCAAAAATTTCGGGCAAGAAGTCGACAATTCCACCTAGTTTAGTGCAAGAAGTCGACAAGCCCATCCCTCCGCTTCCTTGTTTATGGGAAAAAAATAGCAAGAAATGTGATATATCCACTGTGGACAGCTACTTCTAAAAGTCGACAAGTGCATAAATTGCCCATAAGGCAGCCTCGGCTTCCCCGGGAACAAAAATGTTTGTTAGTGCAAGAAGTCGACAAGTCCAATTCCCTCCCAAAAGCAGTTTTGCTCTGACTAGGGTTCAAACGATATATCGTATCGAATATCGAATATCGGATATCGACCATTTTTCAATATCGAATATCGATATCGAGGTTCCATATCGTATCGATATCGAGTTTCAGAAAAATATATCGAATATCGATATCGAAAATTTTGAAAAAATATCGAATATCGAATATCGCAGGGGTCTCGAATGGGGGGGGTTGGGGGGGGGTTACCCCCCCCCCCCAAACCGCCCAGCTATCTATCTATCCCGGAGGCCGCTCAGCTATCTATCTATCCCGGAGGCAAAATTTTGGGCTACTACCCCCTAAACCCCCCCCCCCAAATCGCTCAGCTATCTACCTATCTGGAGCGATTTTTCAGAAACTATACCCCAATTTTCGCTCAAAATCGCTATTTTTCATACCTATATATAGATTTTCACCTCCAAAATCACTGGTTCATGCGTCTAACTGCCTATTTTCAGCTATTTTAAGTACTATATGCTCTTGTATACCCATTTTGAGCTATTTTACACCTACTTTTAGCGATTTTTCTCCCTTTTCTTCCTTCTATGCCCCGAAAAAGCCTATATATCGAACCACCACAACCCCCCCCCCAAACCCCCCCCAGAAAATTTTTCAGCTATCTATCCCTCCGGAGGAGCGATTTGCTATCTATCCAACCACTCGGAGGGTCAAAATTCAAGATACCCCTGGAATATCGATATCGAAAAGTCATATCGTTTGAACCCTAGCTCTGACCGAATTGAAATTTATGGACACCCAATTTTTCACATAAAGGTTGAGAGCAGGGGCTGAAAATTTGACACTTTATTGTCAACATATGGAACTTAATGGAAAGCATGAGAGAGCCAAACTGGACACGCACCACGGGCCTGGAATTGCGTCCGAAACTTCAAATGCGATTTACTCAAAATCACATTTTGTAGACTTGTCGACTTTTAGAAGTAGAGGCCTCAATTGTCAAACACATATCCATGCACCGCTCGCTTCGCAAAGAAATTCTAAAATAAAGGGTTTTTTTTCATAAATGCTCTATCTTAAAAACTTTACGGTTCAGATGTCCTTCTGAAAACAATAAAAAATACGAGCTCCCGTACGCTACGCCCATCCCAGATGTATAAGCTAGGGTGTGTCGTACTAACGAGCCTGTACCGGTGGACATCTAAACCCATCGCACATCTACACCCATTGGACATCTTGCGGCGGTTGTAGACGGGCAATGGACAATGAGTTCAGATGGGCAATAGGCCTCAATTTCACTAACATATTCAGTCTCTGCGGACTGGGCAAATTGCTAGCAGAGCCCTGGTAGCCGGGTCTGGGCAGGGCGCCGGGCGGGCACGTCGCCTCTTGCATCGAACTTGGGTGAACCCCAGTTTGGGTCTGCCCCAGTGACGACCGATCGCTTGCCGGTCTCGGAGCGGCCAGAAATGGGTGGTTGAAGAAGTCCTCTGCGCAACGGAATACATGTTATATTGCAAGGTAGTGTGAGTGAAGGTCATTTCTGTTAGGGGAAATCACAATCGCGATGGCATCCCAAAACTTTCTATTTATTGGATCACAATAAATAGTAAAGCTTGATTTTCGACGGAAAACAGCCAAAAGATGAAAATGGACAAAACTACAGAATCAATAGATAAAACTAGATAATTAGGGTAGGAGTATGGTCTAGAATAGATAGATAGATAGCTGGCCTATTTGGGAGGGTGACACCCCTCCCCTATTGGAGGCCCCCAGAAAAACGAACCGAAATCGATGCGGTCGCGTGCATTCCGTCGTAGCAGTAGCAACAACAAGTCACGCATCTCGCCAGACGCCCACTCGGGAATGCTGCACGGTAAACAACATAATTGTAAAAAGGTATCATAACACAAATACAACGGGAAAAAATACGGCAAATGAACAAACTTGGGTCTCAGATTTGCATGCTTCTCGTAGAATTGTTTCAGTGCTTGCGGCGTTTGGGCCTGAAAAATTGTCACGCATTGTACATGCAATCAGCGAAAACACCAGAGCAAATAGTTTCTAACGTGTACCTGAAAAGGCGCCTTGCCAGTGAGACACTGATACAGGATCGTGCCCACAGACCACAGATCAGCCTTGGCGCAGTACTGCAGCGACATGATCACCTCCGGCGCCATGTACATGGGCGAGCCGCACAAAGTGGCCGCCATCACGCCATCGGCGAGAAATCTGGCAAATCCGAAATCGGCGATCTTGATTATAATGTCGCTCGTGTTGCCGTGGTGACGAGTCGAGGAGCCGTGCACCTTGGGATAGCACAGCAGCACGTTCTGCGGCTTCAAATCCCGGTGGACGATGCCCTTCTGGTTGATCGCCTGCGAGATGGATTTGGAATTAGGGAATTGGTTAGGGATGGCACTTTTTTCAACTGTATTTTGTTTTTTTAAATCTGATTTTTTTCCAAATCACCGCAGGGGTCTCGAATGGGGGGGGGGTTGGGGGGGGGGGTTACCACCCCCCAACAAAAAAAAACGCCCAGCTATCTATCTATCCCGGAGGCCGCTCAGCTATCTATCTATCCCGGAGGCAAAATTTTGGGCTACTACACCCTAAACCCCCCCCCCAAATCGCCCAGCTATCTACCTATCTGGAGCGATTTTTCAGAAACTATACCCCAATTTTCACTCAAACTCGCTATTTTTCATACCTATATATAAATTTTCACCTCCAAAATCACTAGTTCATGCGTCTAACTGCCTATTTTCAGCTATTTTAAGTACTATACGCTCTTGTATACCCATTTTGAGCTACTTAGCGATTTTTCTCCCTTTTCTTCCTTCTATGCCCCGAAAAAGCCTATACATCGAACCACCACAACCCCCCCCCAGAAAATTTTTCAGCTATCTATCCCTCCGGAGGAGCGATTTGCTATCTATCCAACCACTCGGAGGGTCAAAATTCAAGATACCCCTGAATCACCGGGTATTTTTATTGAATGATTATTTTTATTTAATGTCTGATTGTTTTTCAATCAAAGCAATTTTACACATTACCATTGGTGGTTGTTTTCATGGATGTTTCGTAATTTTTAATGTAAAAGCTTCCATTTATTCACTATATTCATATACAGCACAAAAAACACCCACAGTAACTGAAGCTATAATTCAACCAGTCTTCTCTAAAAATCAATCCTTACCTTGATGGCGGCAGCGATCTGCCACGCAAAGTGTCTGATGGTATCCTCCGAGAGGGTGCCCCTCGCAGTCAGATAGTCGGCCAGGTCGCCCCCGTTGCAGAACTCCATCACCAGGAACACGTGCGTCGGTGTTTCGATACATTTCAGCAGGCCCACCAGGTTTTCGTGTTGCAGCGAAGAGAGTTCCTGTGATTGGGGGGAAGTTTTATTGCCCATTTTATTGCTGGTTTTCGTGCTGCAAATATTTATGTGATTCTAGTTTTTATGTAGTTTGAAAGATCGACGCTCCCTCTCACGTTTCCCATTTTATCCATATCAGGGACGTAGCCAGGGTTTTTGAGCGGGGGGGCGGATTGTATACGGAGCCTGGCGAACGGGGGGGGGCGGCGCCCCCCCCCCCCCTAAATTTTGCCTCTGCAGTAGGGGAATGGCGCCGTGGCGCAGGCGCCATTCGTAGGCGTAACGCCATGGCGCCACTGGCGCTGGTATTGGCGCCAAAACAGCTGTATATGTCTGTATCTTACAGGCATATACAGCGACACGGACAGGAACTTAGGGTTTTTTACCGGCTCTGATGCCGCGGATGCTGATCAACTGAAAAGAAATGTTGTGCGAAGGTGAAATGCGCGCTTGCGCGCAAAATTTTTTTAAACTGCTACAAAATCGTCTTCTGGAAGTGCCATTTCTGGCACATTTTTTGGCCCGGCCCGGGAAGGGGGGGGGGCGGCCGCCCCCCCCGCCCCCCCCTGGCTACGTCCTTGATCCATATAAAAGCATCCACTCAAAGCAAATATTGCCAATTTCAACGCCAGCAATATTTTCCGCAATTCATATTCCAGAATTTTTTTGAAATCAAACAGAACATGGAATATCCCACTTCAAACTCCTAGCCGCAACTTTTCTCAGCTACGGGAATGAAAAGTGCAACTGATCAAAGAACACGCAAAGGCTCGGGGAGGGGGGCAGCGGCGAGTTTGCCGCCGCGGCACGCGAACGCACTGCGCTGCAGCCGGACCCCCCGCGAACAGCGCACATGCAGTGCACTGCAGAGAGACTGCAATCAATCTAACTGAAAGCTGCCCATGTCCCCCGTGAGTCACCGCGGGCGACTTGAAACGGAAAGCAACAGGCAATTTCGTTGACGCAATCTGACCGTATTGTGATCAAATCTGGGGACGGAAAAATCTGTAATGCACTTCCTTGAAGGATTATCCGATACAAAATACAATATGCATAAATACAGTGGTGCACATGCAAGAGATCCGATGTATTTAAATACATTCATATCACCATTTCGCTATGCATGACTATCGTCGTTGTGCGATACTGCTCAGCTGAGCAATACAGTAGTGCATAGGGGTGGTCTTTTTTTTCTGGGGAGTTTTCTTACCGTTTTTTATACATTTTCTTTAAAAAACGCAGGCATCGGAACAATTTTTTTAACAGCAGCTGAAATTTTCACTATTTACTTATTCACTAGGTATCCGGCTTTTTGAGCGCAAGTGCACAATTCCACATAAATACACATTAAAATAGTTTTCGTTGGTTTTGTTGTATTTTTAGTGACGAACCTTCCATTCCTGCATGGCACACGTAATAAATAATAAGCCATGTGCTTCCACATACTTCCAGTCCGAAACAACACTCTCAACGCATTAATCTTATATTTTGACCTTAATTGAGCAATATTCCATGTCCACTTGAAGACACAAATGTTCGACTAAAGGCGATATACGTAATGAGTCGATAGAAAAATGACGTTTTTGCAGAAATCACCACTTATAAAGCTATGTCATGGCTACACAGCCATTGTACGGTTATGGGTAACATCACAACTGTAACTTGTCTGACGTACTAATGCATGTTGCTTAATCATATTTGGGAGCTTTCAAAAAACACGCTTCCAAAGGTTTCTTTTTAATACGGTGTTATTCAATCCGTTTTTCATCCCTAGTAGAGAGCAAATTGAAGGGGTGAAGCATAAAGCTGACGTAAACTTAAACATTGAACGTTTCAACATTTGCAGACGTGACCACCCCCGGCCCCGATATAACAACCCAGCAGCAATGAACAGAAACTTCAGCACTTTCTCAATGAAGTAATAAAGACGGTCTTCAAGTGGCGGCACACACTCAGAAGCCCGGCCCGGCATTACAAAAGGCTTAACCGAGAATTGTCTTAAACCTATGACTTGCCACAATAAATCTGAAGTCATGCCGGAAACGTTGCGTAAAAATAAAAGTGCGGCGAGTACACGCCGGCGAGAAAGTCGTAAGCCCTAAAAGTCTATATCCATAAACATAGTCGTAAACTTTGAAACAAGCGGTTGTCTGCTGACGCGAAAACTAAATACTTTGAAACGTTAACCTAAATATTAATTGGACATAGGTAGAGGCATATCTTCAACTGAGCGCTTCGGTGAACAAATTCTCGCCCAGTCACGGGGTGGAAAAAATAAAATTTTCAAGCAGCATACTTTTTTATATTTTTTTCGGATTTTTCTTATATTTAGATAATATTCCAACCAGAGTTCATCAAAATCGTTTGAAGGTACATAAATTGAGAATAAATGCACATGGGGCGGAACATAATGTTTTGTCGATTCGATTTTACATCAATAATATAATGGATGTGAAACTGTAGAATAACATGATATTTACCTTCTGATCTCTGCAAAAAAATCTATTCAAATCAAGGACGTACGCAGGGGGGGGGGGGGCGGGGCCCCCCGTTCCCGGGCCGGACATAAAAATTTACCAGAAATGGCACTTTTCTAAAGCGATTTTGTAGGCACTTCTAAAAAACTTTTGCGCGCAAGCGCGCAATACAAACCCAATGATTACAGTCTTTTTCCGGAATCTAAAAGCGTGAGAAAGGTACCCAACATGATTCTAGTACGAAATATGGGTATATAAAGATATCTACATGATAGACGTTGGCGCCAACGCCAGCGCCAATACTGCCATGGCGTTGGCACCTACAAATGGTGCCAGCGCCATGGCTCCATTTCTTTACTGTAGGGCCAAAATTAAGGGGGGCGCCGCCCCCCCCCCCCCGTTCGTGTTAAATGGTGCTGGCACCATTCCGCCACTCTGTAGGTAAAATTTTAGGGGGGGGGGCTGAGCCCCCTCCCCGTTCGTCGTAAACAAGCAGCACCCCCCCCCGCTCAAAAATCCTGGATACGTCCCTGCCTGACCCCCCAACCAAAACAAAATCGACCAGCTATCTATGTACTTACCTGGAGCGATTGTTGAAAAATAATCACCGAATTCCAACAAAGAAAGTATAAACAAAAAAATTCCGACCACGGGCAGAAAAAACTCACGCGAAGTATCTTTATCTCCTTGGCTAGCAAGTTCTTTGATTTGGAGATATTCTTCTTTGCAATCGACTTTATAGCCACCGGATACTCAACTTTCTGCAAAATATACAACGAATATCAAAATACTTTTTTGGTGAGTTTTTGAAGGTTGGAGAACTTTTTAGCTGCCGTTGGTAAATTGACAGACATTATCCCGTAAACATCTGACAGGTGTTCCGGGGGATCAACAATTTCATTGTACTTTTTATTGGAAGCATGCCAATTTTTCAAACTGTGTAAGAGTCACACTTGTGTGTTAGGTAACTGGTTTCCATGTCAATTCTGATTTTAGTTAACGGGTCGCATGACAATCTGCAAGTGCACACGCGACATGTCGAAAAAGAATTACCGTATTTACTCGAATAATTCCCCCGGGGAATTATTTTTTCCTCAGACATTTTTGAGGGGTAACTATTCAAGGGGGGAACTATTCAAGGGGGGAATTATTCAAGTGCGGGAATTATTATTTCCTCAAAATTTTCAGGTATATTTTCATCACACTACATACACATGTACATCCAATTTCCATTGGTAATGCACATTCCATTGCATCTTTGGAATTCGATGAATCAGTCCAGGCACAGCTTTTTTGCTTCATCGATTGTTTTTTTAAATATATGTGCATTATCTATCCTCTCATTTGGGGGGGGGGTATTCAAGTGGGGGAATTATTTTTTCCTAACTCGTCTAGCAGGGGGAATTATTCGAGGGGGGGGGGAATTATTCAAGTGGGGGGAATTATTGGAGTAAATACGGTAATATTGTTGTTCATTTCAACGTTGTACTCGCGATCCAAATCTGAATCGACACCACTCGACCCAGTCGACACCCAATATCATGGTCAACTAGTGTGTGCGCGTAGAGTATCAGACAGGGGTCTCGAATGGGGAGGGGGTTACCCCCCCCCCCAAACCGCCCAGCTATCTATCTATCGCGAGGTGGCTCAGCTATCTATCTATCCCGGAGGCAAAATTTTGGGCTACTACCCCCTAAACCCCCCCCAAAAAAAAAAAAATCGCCCAGCTATCTACCTATCTCAGGGACGTATCCAGGATTTTTGAGCGGGGGGGGGGCTGCTTGTTTACGGGGGCCGGCGAACGGGGGGGGCCCCCCCTAAATTTTTCCCCTATACAGGGACGGAAAGGCGTTTTGGCGCTGGCGCCATACATAGGCGCCGCGCCATGGCGCTATTGGCGTTGGCGCCAGGAACCGCTTTATATGTATGTAAATATGCATACATATACAGCGAAAGTTGCAAAAATCTGTTAATTTTCAAGGATAGTTGTTTACAGGGACCGATCAGCTGAAAATACAATGCATGAGGAAGAAATTGCGCGCTTGCGCGCAAAATTTTTAACGAACATCGAAAAATATGTAGGAAAATTTGCATTTTCCGGGACTTTTTAGGTCCCCCCTGGATACGTCCTTGACCTATCTGGAGCAATTTTGGCAAAACTACCCCAATTTTCGCTCAAAATCGCTATTTTTCATACCTTTTTATAGATTTTCACTTCCAAAATCATGGTTCTGGTTCCTATTTGCCTATTTTCAGCTATATTTAGTACTATATGCTCTTGTATACCCATTTTGAGCCATTTTACACCTACTTTGAGCGATTTTTCTCCCTTTTCTTCCTTCTATGCCCCAAAAAAGCCTATATATCGAACCACCACAACCCCCCCCCCAACCGCCTCCCCCCAGAAAATTTTTCAGCTATCTATCCCTCCAGAGGAGCGATTTGCTATCTATCCAACCACTCGGAGGGTCAAAATTCAAGATACCCCTGGTATAAGAACCAACATCCCACCTTTCGCAGACAATTGAGGCGTCCAATTCTAAAAGTCCAATATACAAAAATTTTGAGTGAGGCCCGGAAACGTCATCTGGGGGCTGGGGCTACTCCCGTACATTTTTCATAATTTTCCATAAATTTTTTGACTTAACATGCCCATATGACAGGGTCAAATTTAACAATTTTGGGGAAAAAATGCAAAAAATTGGGCAAGAAGTCGACAAAACAAGACCACTTAGTTTTGGGCTATAAGTCGACAAGTACGTCCTCTGCATCCTTTTTGATGGGAAAAAATGCAAGAAATGTGTCATAATTTGCCATAATTTTCCCATAAGGCAGCTCGATCGTCGCCGGGAACAAAAATGTTCTCGCGTGCAAGAAGTCGACAAGTCCATTTCCCTTCCCAAAACTTTTCCTTTTGCTCTGACCGAATAAACTTTTATGTACACCCCATTTTTCACATATACGTTGAGATTAGGTGCTGAAAATTTGACACTTTATTGTCAACATATGGAACTTAATGGAAAGCATGAGAGAGCCAAATTAGACACGCACCACGGGCCTGGAACTGGGTCTGAAACTTAAAATGCGACTTACTCAAAATCGCATTTTGTGGACTTTAGAATTAGACGCCTCAATTATTTATTACGTTGAAAACCGACCTCTCTGACCCTGCCCTTGTACACGATAGCAAAAGCGCCGTGTCCAATCAAATCCTTCTTGTTGTACTCGTACTCGCCCACGGACTCGAACATTTCGTCAGCTAGACAAATGTCATTTTCGAATAGAATGCATCAATTGCCTGAAAGTGGCAAAGTGAACACTGCGAGACATTTTGTGTGGTTTACAGACTGCAAAAAGCCTGCTGTATAATTAGCGCCTGAAGCCAGGCTTTTTTACTTAACGGGGGATTAATAATTTACATAATACGCGATGCTGAACCGCGATGAATGAGTATGGCCGAATCAAAGATGACCGGATCTCAGCTTCTCAAAGTGGGTCGATGCAAAAGCAGGAAGTTAGCAACAAATGATCGGGTGACAATGAGAACTGAAGAGTAATAGGGCGCAAAATTTGAGAGATTTTGTCGAGAAGTAGGCGGAGTTTATGAAAAATAAAATCTGTCCTTTTTGGCACTCTTCCAAACTAAATGAGTGCGTATTTTAGTAAAAAAACAATGAGGAGTGCAATTTTTGTTTATTTCCGCGATGGGTGTCGCCGTAACGTTCGTATTTTAACGTAAAAACCTTCGAATGCGTAACCAAAACATTCTGCGTACCCTGGGTTCGTGGGACATCAGCAGTTTGAATTTGGATGGCACGCGGGTTTTTTTCGAGGTGAAGCAATTCTAACAAAATGTGTGGATATTGTTCTCTTTTTCAGTGTGTTTTTACCCCATTGGCCCACAGCACACTGCAAAGTGGCACGGGCGGTTCGGACGTTTTTTTGCATGGTCGGAATTCAAAGGCGGAATTAAAAAGAAGGGTGGAATTAAAAATCGTCCGAACCGACCCAAATTTCAGTAGTTTTTTAGATTTCTCGTAAATAAAATCGTCCGGACTGACTTAACAATTCCGCCCGGGCGGAAATTAAAAACGTCCGAACCGCCCGTGCCACTTCGCAGTGTGCGGTTGGCCAATATATTCCTTTCTGCTCGAAAAAAACTATACGTTCAACCTACTCGTTATAGCGTATTTCTTCTAATAGAACGGCGCCGTTCTATTTTTTTCGTCCACTTTTTTACCTGCCGTTCTATTAGTGGTGCCGTTCTATTGGAGGCTGCCGTTCTATTTCTTTCATCAAACTTTTTCACACGAATTTCATTTGAACATAGTGTTTTAGTGAGACATCAGCGACATTTTAATATCAGAAGACCAATTTAAACCAAACTAAATGTGAAAACAACCCCTTAATCATTGATCTGAACACCCCGGATGCACTCACCAATAATTTTTCAAATGTTTTTGTGTTTTGGCACTCTTTCAACATAATTTCTACCTGTCGTTCTATTGGAGGTGCCGTTCTATTGGAGACTGCCGTTTTTTTGTTTTCATGTGAGTTGATAAGTGCCAAAATCTGCCGTTCTATCGGAGGTATGCCATTCTATTAGAAGAAATACGGTAAGTTGTTCTAATCCACAAGCTATCTACTGATCTAGCTATCTACATCACCCTCTGTCAAAGTCAGGTCTTTGATATTTAGCTATTATGGAAAACAGTTGCAAATATCTAAAAGTTATTAAATCACTAGAAGTAATTAATAAAGCCTAAATAAATAGCTAAATGTGATACCCTAAATCCTCGAATAAAACCCCAGGGGAGTTATTTTTCCGTCAGAAGTTTTTGAGGGAGGTTATTCAAGGGGGGAGTTATTCGAGGGGGGAGTTATTTTTTCCTCGGAAAACTTGGACTTAAATCATTGTATAGATGCAGTCTGTCAACTCATTTAATTCAGTATTAAACTGTCCAACAACGACAAAAGATGTGTATACACTGCGTAAACTTCATGTATTTGCTGTCGCTGCCGTAGGCTAAATTTATTTTGTATTTTTGTATTGTTTCCTTTTCATCCAAATGGGCGGGGTTAATCAAGGGGGGTCATTTTTTCGTTACCTCGCCAACAGGAGGGAGTTATTCAAGGGGGAGTTATTCGGGGGGTCTTATTCAAGGATTTGCGGTATACAGCGTGGCGCATGTCAGGCGCACGGTTTCAATCTGCTCCCAACACAAATTCTGACCATGAATCAGTTTCCAATTTACTTCGTCATTTGGGGCTATTTGAGGGAGAAGGTATATACTCCACAATTGCCCAAAATTATGGATATTGAGTAGTTAGGCATCGGATTATCAAGCAGTTCAATGAAATGCGTGTGAATGCTGTGAGTGGAGTGCTTAATCGTTTGCGTATTGTAGTGGATACTGGCCGCAGTTATGTAGGGTGACGTTGTTTTGCATAGACGAAATCAATGTGAAAAGTTAGCGATATGAATGCATGAGCTTAACATACTAAATGGGGTACATTTAAATAGTGCTATGCCAAATTTGGACAATTTTCATGAAGAAGTGGTGTTCTGGTAGATGATTGAAACTGTGCTCCTGACATGTGCCACTCTGTATATGAATTATACAATTTATGGACCAGATTTGTTCATCCATCAGTTAATACACAAATTGCACAAGTCATGGATTTCTATGACACTATTCCACCCAAGTTAAGTCATATATGGATGTGTGCTTTTGTCGACATTCAGTCAAATGTAGGTAAGTATATTTATACAATACAAGTTCAAAGTAAATAAATAGTCATGCTCAGCTTCATTGGCAAGAACCTTTTTGGAGATAGGAAAATATATAATATTTTGAACAAAAGCAATTTAATATTTAAGATGCAAAACAGCTAGCATAGCACAACAACAACAACATTTATTTATACTGCAGAACTATTAATGTACATTTACAGCTTGACAAAGAAATATATTATGCAACAATGGTGAGAGTTGTGATCTCTCCAGTTTATTCAAAAATGTATTATGCAACAATGGTGAGAGTTGTGATCTCTCCAGTTTATTCAAAAATAAATGTATAATTGAAAATGAGTTAACAGAAAATCGATACTATGTTGCCTCACTTTCAAGCATTCAAATTGGAAAATCACAACTCTCACTGTAAAGCTTTTGGTAACATTCTATTTTATGCTTCAAGTTTTAATTATTCTACCCTTATTCTAGCTGTAAATGTACCTTTTAATTTTTTTACCCAGCTGTAAATGTAAATATTAAAGGGGCATTTTCAGCATAACAAAAAATTAAAGCTGAAGCTAAAAAAGTCACAAAAAATTTATTTTTGCCATGTTTAAAAATTATTTATTCAAATTTTTTTTTAAATTTCAAACTGTGGGAGTGTTACTTCCTAATTTGAATGAAAAACACAAGGGTGACCCGAACCCACAAGCTTGATTTGACTCTTTTTTTCCATTGGTTATTTGCATGCAATGCTGTAAAAGCCCCTTTAAGGAAGTTATTAAATGCTCATTTAGTAAACTTAAAAAAACATTGATACAATCATCCACAAAATTTGTATGTCAGAGGTAATTTTTACCCATTTTCTTGTACCATAAAACAGACTAACTATTTATAAATCAACAGCCTAAAACACAAACATCAACTAAAAATATATTTATGTAATACAACTATGTACAAAATGAAAAGATTCATACATGTGGTAATCAGGTGTGATCTACTCTGGACCAAGTAAAACTTTCAATATATTTATAATCACATTAGATACTGCACAAAAACCCTATACATTTAATAACTAGGTACACTAGAATGGCTGAATATAAAAGCAATCAAAGAGAATAAGTGAGTAAAAAGTATGGTAACCATCTTAGTAGAAATGCTTTTCTCAAGCCCATTTTAAATACAACCGTCACATTGCTATTGATACGTCTGACAGAAAAACAAAGTTTATAGATTCCACATCTTATCTAGTGCAATCACAGTTGTAAAATATGCAGAAGTGCACTATGAACCATAATATTTATGATGATGCATTTCCAAACTTTGATAGCCTACGAAACAGAATATGGAATTATGCATAAAGTGGTGCAACTCGTTTTTGTGGATTTTGCATTATCTTCTTTTACATATAAATATTTTGTCTGCCAATATTACAGTCAGAAGGTCAGTTGTACCACCAATTTCTGCATCCTGTATCATTTCATTCTGTAGCATGAATAGCATATGAGGCATTCACATTTTTTGCTATGAATTTTTGAAGTGCTTGAAAAAAATTGCCAGAATAACTTCAGAAGCCGTAACCAGAAATCAAAAGTCAGAATTTGGTGGTGTCTGGCAGTAGAGAAGTCTCGATGCACAAAAGCTCCACTAAAAGCAGCATAGTGCCGCAGTGCAGTGGGCAGCACAAACTGTCAGTGACCAGAATGCCAGCGGCGTTTGGCAACTGCAGAATCGGTGCTGCTGCTGCGACCCGTCATAGATACGGCGATGGGCTTGCGAGTACCTGTTGGTGAATGTGCCGCTCCCACCGGCTGCGGCGACTCGTCGATGCTGTTCGCAGGCCGGCGCGGCGCCTGTGCACGTGGCGTGAAGTTATGGGTGGAATTGATACACGAGTAGTATTGTAATATTTATGTTAAATGTATCTTTACCTTCAGTTGCATGTAAATTTATGCGTGTTTGGCGCAATGGCCCTGCGCACACTAGTTTTCACACGAAATTTTGAA
The DNA here is from genome assembly GCA_964036195.1 of Sphaerolaimus hirsutus. Taxonomy (NCBI): domain Eukaryota; kingdom Metazoa; phylum Nematoda; class Chromadorea; order Monhysterida; family Sphaerolaimidae; genus Sphaerolaimus; species Sphaerolaimus hirsutus. The sequence continues at coordinate 16,957,166 of OZ038451.1, read as the reverse complement.
AACTCATAAATGAGCTTTGAACGTGTTCGAGTTTTCCACAGTGAGTCATTTTTAATCTCTGTCAACTGCAGTTTATCGCCACCTGATTTGTGAGTTTTCGAAGTTTCGTGTGAAAACTAGTGTGCGCAGGCACATAATGTGGCTGTTGTATGAGCAAAGACTGGACTCCAAAAAATTTTACTTGAAACAAACGTAAAAGTATTTCTCCCAGGAAAACGTAAAACTGATTTTTCCCTTTTTTCTACTCACAAACATTGTCAATTTAATGTTTAAAATGTTTCTAAACACTTTCAAAATGAACGCTTTTCAATACAACCACGAAAAACATTCAAAACGATCACCACGGATCAATTCACTAACATCATGTGCCAATCCCAAGCCCTGTAAAGTGTAAAGTAAAGTGTCAAATGTAAAGTCAAATGCAAAGTAAAGTGTCAATTGTCATGCAAAGTTCAGTAATAAAATCTTTTCGTTTTTGTTTTGATTGACACTTGACTTTGCATTTGACTTTACATTTGACACTTTACAGGGCTTGGGACTGCCCCCTGCTCCAGATTATTATTGACAATGTCTTCACTTGACCGAATACAATCAACCTCAATGCCCTTGCTCAAAATTATAAACACAATATCCACTCACAATTATAGTCAAAATACCACCGGGCGCCAGAGTAGCCCTGACTTTCTCCATCTTCAAATCGTCAGTCAGCATGTATCTCCTCCTGAGTGTAGCACCGCCATTCAGCACGCCGAATTCATGCTGATCACATTCGACGACCAGCATGCCATCCTCGAGCCACACGCGCAGGTCGTCCGGCCTGAACTGGGCCACGTTGAGCCGGATTACCAGGGCGGGTGGGGAGGGGCCCAGGGCTGTTGGCGACAGCTGAGGGGGTGCGCGGATTGGTTGATTGTGTTAGCGGATTTAGGTACTTTATTTTTGATGGCTTTTGGGCCATGCACGTTTTTTCCCCAAAAACGTCTTAACCAAGATTTTCAGCAATATACCGCATTTACTCGAAAAATTGCCCCTCTTGAATAACCCCCCCTGTAAGACGAGTGCGGATAAAATTATCCCTTCCTCGAATAATTCCCCCTTTAAGGTCATTTTAATAAATTTGTTATGTCCAATTTGATCAAAAATGACATGTTAGTGTGTTTAAAAAGCAGATTTTGCGGAATGACTTGATAAAAAAATGCCTGACAGTTTTGACGAAATGATAACCCCCCTTCAAATAGCCCCCCCCCCCTCAAGTCTCAAAAAATTCTCCGGGGAGTTGTCCGAGTAAATACGTTATTTTGTTCACATCCACAGGAAAAAAGCAACTCCCAGCAAACAAACCTGCGGCACACTAATATCCACCAACTGCCCACTAGCATGCCTGTGTCTGAACGGCGCCCTTCTGGAACCGTTCCAATTAAGTGAGCCCTGCATATGATTCATCATGCCGCCGCCCATGGCCGGTCTGACGGGCGACTCGACGCCGTTGGTGCCGCAGCACACCTGCACCGGCGGCATGGGGTTCGCCCATACTGAAGAGCTTATTGCCAGGTTTGAGTGAGCTGCCGTGTCTACCAGGGCCATATTTAAGGGATTTTAGAGTGAGGGAGTTAGGTAGGTAGTTTAGTGTCAATGTGGTAGTTGCTCTCTTTCTGAAATGGTGTAGGCATTTTTATGGCACGATGATGAAATGATGTAGGCACGGAAATGGTATTGCAGTATTATAATAAATTATGAAGTTTGCACTCTTATTGATAGTGTATTTTAACTAGTAACGAGCCATACGGCGACCATCGCTCTCTTATCAATTGTTTGAGTATCATGTCATAGAGAGAATGAAAAATGTTTTGCGCTTTCAAACATTTTATGCGGCCGCTTTGTTTATCGCATTTGATATGTATTTATGTGATGCAAACTTTTTTCGACGCCGCCAGGTAGTCTAAAATTTCAGAAAGTGTATATGACTGATATTGTACAACTGAGCGCCAGTATCACAGCGCTCCACACTAATGCGATTTTGACGAAGGGCATGGGGTTTTTATGAGAAACGCAAATTTTTCTGCGGTCGCTGTCTTTACAGTGTTGTTGTCGAGAGAGAAAAATACCAGTGTGAACTGGATAGGAAGACTCATGTTGACAAGAGTAATGAATAGTTCACCGGAAAATGCCGCGAGAACGCGAGAAACCTTGAGTTGTCTCCTCAAACACATGCGCTAATAAATTGGAGTTTTGGCATGTTTTTATAGCGCCGTCATCTCCGGTCTGAATCTTCCACCGGCTGAGCGATCGAAGTGCGGCAGTGCGCAGCGCAACCCTATCCAACTTAGCGAGTCCGGAGGAAGAATGGCGTGTCGTCGAGTCAACAAACAGGCGCATGATTCCAAGGCGACTTCTCGCCTCTCCACTCGGACCGCTGGGACCGCTGTGCAGGTGCCAGTCCCAGACCCTGTAAAATGCCCTGTAACTGTCAAATGTCGTGCAAAGTGCAAAAGTCATGGAAAATGCCGTGCAAAATGGCAACAATGCCCTGCAAAATGTCAAATGTCATGCAAAGTGTCAAAAGTCATGGAAAATGCCCTGTAAAATGTCAAATGTCATGGAAAGTGTCAAAAGTCATGGAAAATGCCCTGTAAAATGTCAAATGTCATGCAAAGTGTCAAAAGTCATGGAAAATGCCCTGTAAAATGTCAAATGTCATGCAAAGTGTCAAAAGCTTTTTCGACGACTTTTGACACTTTGCATGTCATTTGACATTGTACAGGGTCTGGGATTGCCCCCAGAAACGGCGGCAGGGTTGATAACGAGGCCGGGTGAGGGAACGACGGGCGCGAAGCGACCGGCCGGCAGCGGCTGCAATCACGAAAGTGCCCGTGCGGTGTGCAACGCGTTGCGAACGGGCGGCTCTATCAGAAACAAAGTTACCCCGGCGCACATGGGCGACCGAAAAGCTAACTGCGCGAGTGCGCTAGCTGATTGCATGCCCCCCCCCCTCTGGGGTCCGGAGACTGACAGCAGCAGATGCGGAGCACTGCGCGCTGTTACACCCCTCCCCCCACCACTATTCAAATAGAAAAAAAGCAAGAAGGAAGTAGGATGGGTGGTGAAAACTGGCACAGGAATTTGAAAGATGTGTCATTGAAGCTTGCATGGACTTGTATTTACCGTATTTCTTCTAATAAAATGGCATGCCTCCAATAGAACGGCACCTCCGATAGAACGGGCAAATACCTATTTATTAAAACGCGCATTTGCTTTGCTAATTAATTTGCCTATTTGACGGCGCTTTTGTCATACCAATTAATTTGCCAGTCAGGCGGAAGTTTTGTCATACACAACGGAATATTTATCATAAAGGGGGGTCTATATTTGTCATAACGCAAAGTATAGCGCAGCTGTTTCTGTTAAATACAGACCTAAGATTTATCATATTGCATCTTATGCCAGGAACAATACACCTGCGTAAATAACACACAAATGGATATTCTTAAAACGCTTATTAAATTGCCAAATATTTTGGCACATAGCTCATGCACACAATAACTCGATAACGAGTGTGCTACATTGCACATACAAGCACATATCACAGTATGTCTCCCTGCACATGCCGCAGTGCTCATATCACAGTTTGTCTCCCTGCACATGCCCGAAGGCACAGATCACATATCGCTGTGCTCATTGCACATACACGCGGGGCGGTGTTGTCGAAATGCGTGTGCGCGCCTGAAGTATACTTTGCGGACAGCACACCTAGTATGAAAACCTACCATAATTTTATGAATAAAATCTTGTGATAAATTTTGTAATTGATTATTCCATAGTAAAAACGAAATATTATGATAAAAACTGTATAATTGTTGGTTCATTATTCAGATGCGTTATAGTACGTTTTCATACTAAGTGTGATGTCTGCGGAGTATAAATACATGTATTTATCTATTTTGGTCTGTTATCAGTCACTGAAACATCAACATTCATAGAGTCTGCGTTGAATAGCACATGCATTAAAAATCCAGTTGTTAATAAGTTTTTGATCAAATTGTAATTTGCATGAGTCACGTTTTAATAAGTTGATGGAAAAACCTCCATAATAATGTGAGATATGTTGAGTCTGCCCTACTCCAGATAAGTGATGACAACAACAAAAATTTTATTGTAGCAGTTCAATAGTATGTGACACATTAACAAATGTACAGCACATTGACAAATATACTGCCAAACAAATATACAGCCATTAACAAATATCAAAAAATGAAATCAATAGAGTTTTTGTATAATGTATAGAGATAAATATATGTACTTCAGGCGCGCACACGCATTTCGACAACACCGCCCCGCGTGTATGTGCAATGAGCACAGCGACATGTGATCTGTGCCCTCGGGCATGTGCAGGGAGACAAACTGTGATATGAGCACTGCGGCATGTGCAGGGAGACATACTGTGATATGTGCTTGTATGTTAAATGTGATCCACCCCTCGATAACGGAGGTTAATACTGATTATTAATCTGCACACAAAAACTATTATGCATGCACACTTGATGTTTATCGGTGTTGGTGCCAGTTTCGTATTGTGTGGACGTGTGCCATCCAGTTGTTTTTGGTTTGTAAAAAATGGCAAATTTTGGCATGCTGGACGAGTGGAAAAGTGGGCTAACGGAGCGCGGGCATATGGGATTTTGAAGTTAGCATTTTGGGGGGAGGGGGTTCTCCACTTTTCACGTGTTTATATATCGGGAACCGCAATTCTGGGCCGATTTTGATCGTTCAACACTTAAAATGATTGGCACAACCTGTAGATTCCGTTCTTGTTGTCGGATCAGTGATGTATAGAATTCCTTATATAGATTTGACCCGGTTTGCCAACACAAAAAATGAGCGCGGGTCGGCCTGCTACTACTACAACAGCAAGCAACATCCCAACCACTGGTATCACGTTGAGCTAGACTAGTTAAATGTTGAAGATCACTAATGCTTTTTGTGCACCTGTTTACCTAAGGTGTGTATTTGTTTATATGTTTATAATATGCGCACATCAAATGCTATGTCTTGCACTACTTGCTATAATATGTATGCACACTGTTCACACATGCACTTCCTTTGAATTATCCACTGTATAATATTTATATCACCACAAATCTTCCTTTGATAGAAGCGCCATACATTTCGGTATGATAAATATTCTGTCTGTATGACGAATTGCCCGCACTTGAAATTTAATCCTATGATAAACTGCCCGCACCAACTGGCAAATTGCCCGTGTGTATGACAAATATTCGGTTTGACAAATAGGCAAAGAGATATGCAAAACTAATGTGTATGACAAAAATGCGTTTTGATCAAAACATAGGGAGTCGATAGAACAGAAGGTTTTAGCAAGTTTTTGCTCAGACGAAAACAATAGAACGGCAGCCTCCAATTGAACGGCAGGTAGAAAGTTGACGGAAAAAATAGAACGGCGCTTTTCTATTAGAAGAAATAAGGTATTTCAGCAGGCAAATCGGCTCATGTCGCGCATGCGAATTGAAAAGGTGATTCGGGAACTGTAATCGGCTAATCCTTAGATTTTACTTTTTTATGAGCTGTTTATAAATTTTACAAAACGCCAAAGTAGCGAAGCGGCACATATTTTATTCCCATCTGTCTCACATATTAGATTGCAATCTCGGCAAGCTTTCAATGACAGATAGTCCATGCAACTATGGTGGTTTTATTTTGCGCTATGCAGCCTATGCAGCTGGTTGTTAAAAAGAACATGGTTCACAAAACGTACTTAACTATGTAAATGGGTCATGTGGCGCAATCATTCAGACATGGGAATCAATCATTTTCTGATAAGTTCAAATTACAGTATGATGTTTAAAATTGCAGGGTGTAGAATTTTTTGTCAGCTCGATGTTTGCACAGCATAAATCAAATATTGAATAGTGCATATTTTGAATAGAGTTTTAGATAGAACCAAACATCGGAATATGAATACCGTATTTCCTCGAAATACCCCCCGGGAGGTGATTGTTTCATAGTGCTCCCGAGAGGGGGGGGGGGGTATTTCGATTATTTTGCCATAATTTTTTTGAAACCCTAGTACAAAATCGTTGTTTGTGATGTGCGCTGGGTAGAAAAATGCGTCAATAACTGACATGTATAGACTCCTGTAGACTAATATTAGCACGTAGATGGTATAAACACCTTTCTAACGTGATTCCGACACTGTTTTAACATGTGTTCTGCACTACGCAGAATGTTCTGTCATGTACGTTCTCTTTACACTTAATCTGGGGGGGGGGGTATTTCGCGGGGGGGTATTTCGAGGAAATACGGTATGACAGAAACAATTATTCTGTTCACAAATACCTACTCAGTTACAAGACCAACACACAATAACACTGCCGAGGACATGAACATAAATAGTAAATTTTGGCTTATGATTTGTGAATTTTCCATCTAAAACCTGCAAAAATCTAGAAAACGGCAACCAAAAATCACCGCGGATTGGAGTATAAGATTACAGTGGAAAAACAGCGACTGTTCAAAAACATGGCAGCCATGGAAAAACCGGATTTTCCACACCGCCGACAATGACACCGCGCCGGGCGCATCGAATACTAAATTTCAATGTCAAAAAATTAGTTTTTACGCGAACTCTTTGTGATGTTTGTTACGAGGATACTTATCAAAACTGTAATAATGGCATCAAAATACATTGTGCATTACACAGTAGTTTTACAGCCGAAATTTCCAAACCTAACAAACAAACTTTTTAAAACCATTTTAACAAAACCAATTGAATTTACGGCGTGGGGAATCCGTCAAACCGTTCACGGAGATCAAAAATGATAATTCCGAAAATTTGGATGTGTTTGAAACGTGATATATGTAAATAACAGCTTTTAAAATTCCAGCTGTGAAGTAGTAGGCCCACGATGAAAATACTTATTTAGATGGTATTGAAAAGTTCAGTGTAGTATTTACATCTAAATATTCAATAGTAAACACAAATAGCACATCTAGAAAATTTATTTCGGCCGGCAAAACGTGAAAACGCGGAACAAGATGTAACCAGCTTGAAGTTCAAAGAATGCGAAGTAAACAACTGCCGGCTCAGTTTCAGCTAAAATACAACAATGCGAAACTTGCGAAACAATCAGCGGGGACCGCGGATTGTAAACTTGTCGTTGACAGGTGAAAAACGCCCAGCAAACACACGTGCCGCCGCGCCGCAGCCCCAGCGCACAACATTTGGCGGCCTGCACACTAGTTGACACTTCTCTGCCAACTGGTCTGTGTCAACTCAGATTTTGGCTTCACGTATCGCAGAGCGATGTTCCAATGAACTTGCCGTAATATTCATTCTACAACATGCCGCATGTGCATGTGGAGATCGCTCTGCGACACGTAAAGACGAAATCTGAGTTGACACAGACCAGTTGCTGGTGTGCGGGCCGCCATTACTGGGGGTACGCGACCGCGCGGCGGCGCGGCGAGCAAATCCAGCGAGAAAAAAAATAGTCAAAGTGGCCACCAGCGGCGGCAGTGGGAGAGGAGAACCGCGCCGCGGCGTCCCCAAGAGACATTGTGCGTATTGCCTCTATTTGCCCATTTTCCGTGTATCTTTCGGTTCTGTTGGCGGCCGCTGGGGGACAGTCCCAGACCCTGTAAAAACCCTGTAAAGTGTAAAAGACCCTGTAAAATGTCAGGTGTCATGTAAAACACCATCTAAAATGTTGTGTCATGCAAAACACCCGTAAAGTGCCATGTGTACCCAAATCTTATTCAATCGTATCCAGATCTTTTGTATTTGTATCCAACTATTATGTCAAAAAATTAGATTTGGACACAAAAAAACTAAGATTTGGATACAATAACATAAGATTAGGATACACATGATACATTACAGGATTTTTAGGTGACATTTGACACTTCACAGCGTCTTTTACACGATACATGTTATTTTACAGGGTTTTTTACACTTTACAGGGTCTTTTACAGGATCTGGGAGTGGCTCCTGGACAACTGGAACGATAAATTATTCAATTTCCTCTTTGTGGGCAGATGGAACCGCGCGCTGCGGCGCCCGGTTGAAAAATGCGTTTTTTCTACGGTCGGGCACCGGTGCACTTTGCGGTGCAGTGCGACGAAAAACGTCAGCTGCGCGCGCTGATAAAAACGTGAAGAAGCTGGAAAATAAATCGGGTCGGATTAAAAGACAAAATTAATCCAGAAAAGAGCCCTCTAGAGCGATCAGGCCGGTGTAGCGCGGAGATGGAAAATGTTAGAGGGGAGGACGCAAAGAACGAGCAGTATAGAAATAACAACATTTTTGGTGTCAATTTGAATGCTTTCAAGCGTAAAAATATGTGTGGGAAAAGTGAACCGTGAGTAAAAACTTGAGTCAAGCGATTATGGGTGATTGTTGCCCGAACCCGTGCCCGGCGTTTATACATCACGGTAATATTGAAAATTTGTGCCACACTTCCATCTACCTATTTACACTAAATAGAACGCGTAGGTATATCGATCGACGCCATGTGCAGGGCAATCGAATGCCGCCATTGCAACAATACCTGACTGTGACTATGACCATGCAGTGCCAGTGCTATACATGAAACGAATACTGAAGAAAAACGCATTGCACGTCTGTTAATATAAATACCTAGCAGAGCGGAAGCATCAAAGAACGAAAGATAAGTTTAACAACATTCAATAAATAAAATTCAGTATTCACAGTGACTAGTGCAATAAATGCTATTTGGTAGGTTTGTAGCGGAAACACTGATAAAATGGAATACGACAGTCAAGAATGCACAGTGATAACTTACATTTCATTAAAACATTACATTGTTGTCCTGGTTGGAGAGGGTGAAATAGGGGACAAATTTCACTCGGTATAATTTCAACCATGTAACAAAGTTCACTTCGAATAAATTCATGAGTCTATGGACAGAACCTATCGGGTACCTCAACCTGTATGTGTAAATGTGAACCTCGCACCAACCGCTGTGCAGATATGGTTCACGCTTGGTGGTGCTCGGCAGGTGTGTTCCTGAATCGTCACTCAGTGAATTGTCACTTTTTGAATGGTCACTTACTGAATGATCACTCGCCTTAATGAACACAGATCTGTATTGTCAAAAAGTTTATGAACATTTGCATGAATGGTCACAAAATATTTGTCGGTATCGCATGCGTATGCGAGTGCTCTGTGTTTCACACCCGCCTACTAAAGTACTTCCACCAGCCCAGTGTGCTTTCAGCGTGGGCACCTTTTGTAGATTGGAGATTAATTTTAAGTATTTCCACTTTGCCACTAAACAAAAGATTATCCTTATTTTCAACCGGGGTCATAAAAAAACGTTGTTCTTTCACAAATTATAATTGGGGTTGTTAAAAATTAAATGGTTCAAGGGTTGTTTTTTGTTGTTGTAATTTCCAAAAATCAGAATTGTTAAAAAAACGTTTTACCATAGTTTATACAAATACATACATTTTTTACTGAGAATTTATTTATTCTCTCTATGTTTACAATGAAATATGTTTACAAATAAAAAGGTAGAATATAAGGAACACTGTTTTCACTGAATCTGAAATGCAGTGATAATAAAATTTTCAATACTAAAAAAGCATGCCGCAAAACGTAAATACATTGTGTGCACATGGCGGGCGGCATTTCCTTTAATGACCAGTGACAATTCTTGACCATTCATACATTGACAACTCAGTCCATGTGCATATAAGAACAATTGCGGCTCAGTACACATGCGGAACAGACAGTGACGATTCAGGAAGTGGCAATTCAGGTAGTGACGATTCATGCACAAACCGCTCGGCAATTTGTAATTTCGTTGCATTTGTGCCCTTTGTGATCTAGTGATGGAATGGCGCCATGGCGCTGGCGCCATTTAATGGCGTCAAAGGGCGCCAGCGCCATGGCGCCATTGGCGCTTGGCGCCCTTTTCTCCGGCGCCATCTGGCGCCTTTATTTTGAATGGCGCCTGAAATGGCGCCATGATGCTGCGATGAGAGTCAATTTTTATTCATTTTTAAGTGCCTTATCCTTGGAATATGATTTTTACATTATTTAGTATTTCACCTATGTAGTTTCTTGCTAATATTGAAAGTTTAAGCTTTTGATCATCATTTTCATTCCACAAAAACTGTAAATCATCCGCACTGATGTTCACATGAGGGCTGTTTTCATCAGTTTTGTGACACTGAAGTGTGAAAACTTCTTTTCTGTACGCTAGCATGTAATAATGAGTGATCATAAAAATATATTTGAACTTTCACTCTCAATCCATCTTGTCCACTGACATATTGTAAAAACTTTCCAGTTTAATTTATTTCGTTGGTATGTCACAAAATTTTCATTTGAAGTTGGCATAAAAACGTAACAATTCAACTAAAAATTATTCATTTTTGTATTTAGGAATAGCCAGTTCAATGCTGTCTGATGTACTCTCACGGCCATGACAAATCTATGTCCACAATAGACATAAAATACATAGAATATCTAATATAAAATTGTGAAAATTCCGGCAGAATCTAATTTTCACTTAAAATACTTGTCATTGAAAAAGTGCATCTCATGGGGAGAAAATAAAAACACTGATCCCCATACAATTTTTGAATATAGGTAAAATACATAAATATAGATAACATATTCATGAAAAGATGCAATTTCTTTGATGTAGCAGACAGCTTTTAGGCTTTTGAAAACATCAGAAAAGTGGTATAACACACTGCTATTCTACAGAACTTGTTTCTGTTCATATACCTGCTGAAATAAGGACTTTTATCGTTGGCACCATTTTGGAGCCCGGCGCCATTGTTGCTGGCGCCCTTTGTTGCCTGGCGCCATTTTTTCAGATGGCGCCGTGGCGCCATTGGCGCCTGGCGTCATTTTCTCTGGCGCCCGGCGCCATTATTTTGAATGGCGCCATGGCGCCATTGGCGCCTGGCGCTTTTCCATCACTAATCACATCACGTTGCAATATAAATACATGTGTATTTACTTAAACATGTACCTGCACATAGCGCACGCATAAATATTCCATTGCATGTATCCATTTGTTGGATAGAAGTAAGTGTTTCATCGTTTTCTGTTGCCGCTTTTCAAAACGGACCGAAAATATTAGGTTGTAAACTAATGAAGTGTCTTTTTTCGCCATCTCATACAAATATACATTTGTGCTTTCCATTATGTTGTACGTTGACCGATTTTGATGCCATTTGAGTATGTTGGGGTTTGGGGTCTGTGCTATGATGAACTGTTTTTGTTTGCTCAAATAATCCCCCAGTCCCGAGATAAGGGGGGTCTATAAAAAAGTGGTCATTTTACGTGGCCAATATGCACATTGAGTTTGAAGCTTAATAACTCAGCCATTTCTGGGCCGATTAGGATAGTTGAACACTTAAAATAACCAGGACAATCCGCAGATTCCATTTTTGTGGTCGAGTTAGTGATGTCTTAATCCCGTATGCCGATTTGACCGGGTTATTTGAACATGAAAAATAATCGTAATTATAATTTTTCAAGACGATTTTTTTGAAGTTGCTATCATATACTATAGATAAAAAGAATAAATCTGGCCCAAAAATTATTTCAATATCTCTCTCCAGTCAAAAGTTATATCACTTTAAACATTCGACTCCCAACAATAAATAGAAAAATCAGCATGACGAGCAAATGCATGTGACTTCAGAAATCCATATCTCGGCCATTTCTCAGCCAATTTCCACCAATGAACACTTAAAATGATCAGAAAAACCTGTAAGTTTCATTTTTATGCTCAGGTTATCTGTATTCATCGTTCTTGAATAGTTATTTACATGTATGGGAGGCGGAAGTTTAAAGTTCTATTACTTTTGATTGGAAAGAGATATTGAAATAATTTTTTTGGTATATGAATTAAAAAAGTATATGATAGCATGTTTAGAAAAATTTATTTTTGGTGTTTAAAAACTGGGTCAAATCGGCATACGTAATTTAGACATCACTAATCCGACCACAAAAATGGAATCTACTGGTTGTGCTGATCATTTTAAGTGTCGAACGATCCAAATTGGCCCAGAAATGGCTGAGTGAGTAAGGTTCAAAGTGAATGTGTAGATCGGCCATGCAAAATGACCACATTTTTATAGACCCCCCTTATCTCGGGACTGGGGATTATTCGAGGAAACAAAAACATTTCTTCATAGCCCAGACCCCAAACCCCAACATACTCAAATGGCATCAAAATCGGTCAACGTACAAAAGAATGTGGGATGCACAAATGTATATTTGTATGCAATCGAAAAAAGACACTTCATTAGTTTACAACCTAATAATATCTTTTCAACCCAAACCATTGCGGAAGTGATCGTCCTCGGAGCGGAGAGCCGGAGAGCTTTGCAAACGAGCACGCATTTATCAGCTTTCTTTGAAGAAACACTGCGTATTCAGCTGGCGACAATCCCAGACCCTGTAAAAAGCCCCGTAAAATGTCAAATGTCATGCAAAGTGTCAAAAGTAATGGAAAATGCCCTGCAGAATGGCAGCTCGGTTACCATTTTGCAGGGCATTTTCCATGACTTTTGACACTTTGCATGACATTTTACATTTTACAGAGTCTGAACGTGCCCCCTGGCGTATTTATACCCTGAACGCGGTCCATACAGGCACGGGCAAAGTAAAGGGCAGGGCAGCGCAGCGGGCGCCTTAATATCATTTGCAAAAACGTCAGCTTGAAATACGGGCTCGAGTCTGAAAGGACGCGGCATTTGCGGTGCAACGCGTAACGGGCTGCGCGCTCGCGGCCATGCAAATACGAGGCCGGCAGGTGACTGACAGCTAATTGCATTCCATTTGAATGCAATAACCCACCCGACGCGGCGGTCATTGTCATGCTGCTCTGCTCTACACAGACATGTTTTATAAATAAAGTGATGCGGGTCACGTGATCGAATATCAGACCACTGTACTGCTCACAGCGATCGGATACTTTTGCGATCTTATGCATCATGCACCACGGATTTTACAAACGTCATCTAGCAGTATTGCATGCAAGTCGCCTTCAAAAGCAATGTATCAAAAAGTAAGAAAGTCAATTGAGATAAACATTTGGGCAAAAGTGCTTTAAAAATAATATTTAAAAAGCAATAAATATCGCCAAATGTTGTTATAGGCTGTCTTCTGTAGGCAGTTTTACAATTTTAAAGTTTAAAAAAGTAAAAAAACTTCTCGATCGGACGTGTGTATCTAATGCCAGTAAAAATACATAAAAGATTCATTTGCATGGTTAATGCTGGCTGTGCATTTGCAAATCATCGCCAAGCGTGCTTCCCCGCCAACGTTGGCTGTGCACCGATGGCTTGAGTCACGGAACGGACCATGGGATGGATCAATGCTTGTAGGTAGTGGGAGTTTTGTAGGTACAGTAAAAAAAAATCATATTTAGTTTTGCGTTTAGCAGTTTGGCACATGCCTTACTAATGTTTTCAAATGATCGGTCGTTTTTGCTATTTTACTGGCAGTTTTCAATAATTTACCACAAAGCATATATTTATATGCACATGGTTAGTTAATTTCTCGTAACTACGCGTGGTTGCCCTCATTACAATAATTACCACATTCATGGCCGTATTTCCACTATAACCAGGTGCCAGTTCCAGGCGCTGTAAAATGCCCTGTCAAGTGTCAAATGTCGTGGAAAGTGTCAAAAGTCATGAAAAATGCCCTGCAAAATGGCAACCGAGTTGCCATTTTGCAGGGCATTTTTCATGACTTCTGACACTTTGCATAACATTTGACACTTTACAGGGCATTCAACAAAGTCTGGGACTGCCTCCTATAGGACCTTACCTATATATATTTATAAATAAGTGGGGGCTATCATCGACTCAATGCGATGATGCGACGTACAAACAAAACGCACTGATTAGAAGTTTGCAATTAAGGGGCTCGCTGTTTCTACCTGCAAGCAAAGGAAGTTATAAAAGGGGGGGATCATTCGATTTCTGTGGAGCTTATTCAAATTAGCTAATAAGGGAATGTGGACGGACCATAGTTGCGTGGATGCCTTTACAGTCACAAAGTGCAGTGTGCGAATGAGTAAACGGCAAAAATATGTATCACAAATGTGGATCCAAAATGATGTCAAGCGTGACTAGCATCCAAATGTAAACGGCGCAGTGAAAAAGCGGCTGGACGCATGGCACTGCTGGTTGGACACATGGTCGCCGCTATGCTCGCTCGAAAGCGTGTTTCCTTGCAAACTGTGTATGCAAATGCATAAATACATGGAAGTAATGCAAGCGAAATATTCACGTTAGTCACGTTCACGCATCTGAAGCGTGCTTCAGCGGGTGAAATGTCAGGTGACTGTGCAGAACTTTGTGAAGTAATATTGTATCAGAACGATGTAAATAACAGTGAACAACTAGTAAACAACTTGTTTACCTTGTTTTATAAATACCTAATTGCACTTTCAAATAGAGCCAGTGAACACGTGATCAATGCCAATCGCAGATGGAATGCCGTACTCGACAAAATATATATATGTACCTAAATTGGTATTTACACAAAAATACATTGCAATGACTGGCACTCGGCCAGTATGCGCAGTTCGATGGGTTGAGTTGTTAAAACGTATGTAAATTTTTTTATATAAAATAACATGTGAAATGGAATTGAATTTTCCTGTACATTTTATTCATGCCTTTATTTTTTTGAGAATAATGTGATTTGTAAAAGCAGTCAGAAGACTATATCGATATTTTATGGACTTTTGTAGAATTGAACGATTGAACTTGAACTAAATCCGGAAAACTGAAAAAGAAAAACCGGAAATAAGTTTTTTCCGGTGTTCAGGTACATCAGAGGCTGTTTGGCTCGCACCAACACGTTCTCGGGTGGTTTGTTGTGGAGGCAGATGAGTTTTCTGCCTCCTTGTCATGGAGGGGTTCCGTCAGGGACCTCTCCTTGACGCAGGTCGACAAAATAGTCGATCTAGCCGAATTGGCCAAGTGCCAAAAGGCATTATTTATCGTATTCCCCTACTGGGGGACATCTTTATATACTATTTATCGAACACTAGTGTCTGAGTTTGACACAGTGATTCCCTGTTATTGGCAGTTTGTCATATATTCGACAGATTTGTGCGATCCGCCGGTGTACCTAGTTACGCTGGCAAAAAATCGAAATTTGGCAAACTGCCAAAAACATCGAAAATGCATTTTAATAATGACACTTACAATGTCGCATATCATTTTACTCTTTGATAATATCTACAAGATTATGGGATACCTACTGAGATCTCTAACTAAAAATTCACTATCCGTCGCATTTGGAATAAGCGACAAAATCCACCAGGGTAAATTTTCTATTTTTGATCGGCTTATGCAATCCCTGCTTGCAATGTCTGAATGTGGCTTATTAACTAATGTTTCAAATGCCAGCTTAGCACATTTAACATGCCTTTACAGTGTCCGGGGGGCCCGCCACGCTTTAACTAACCCTATTTTGAATACTAACATTATGGATGAAGATCCCCCGCAAGAAAATCGCAAAACGAGGTCGAAATCTCGATCTAAATCGACCGCATCCGCAAATCAACCTGTCGTGCAGGATGCCGACATCATAAACATTGAGAGTGATACCGATTTTGAGGTTTGTCACATAAAGGTATATTTCAACCTCGTTAAGATTTATTTTTGCGGCGAATGTTTAGCTTTGTGGCTCTTTATCAAACGAAACTGGATCTTATCAACGATCATGGTGTCTAATGCTGCCCTATGCACTGTTCAAATGTTCAAATGTGTGTTTGTGCTCACTCAGACAGCCATTGGCTCGAAGTCAAAGGTCGAAAAACTTGCCATGAGAATTGTCCGCTCAAATACGCGCCATCCACATGCTGTGGGCAGCCGAGTGACGCCGCATGCTTCCCGCTCGACCAGGCTTTTAAGGTGTCGTAAATTTAACCCTGAGAACATTCTATCGTCGCGATGCTACATTTTGATATCTACGGAGACAAAACACTTTTTAAAAATATTCTTAAAAATTTCTTTAAAATTTGGAAAAAAGATTTTAAATAACTTTGATAGGCTTCTACTCATACATCACCCGTTTAAAAAGACAATTGAGGGCATGCTCAGGCACCCCCAAGTCGACGATGGCTCGCCTGAAATGGCGCCTGTCGATGCCATTCCTAAAGCGACGCCCGCCGAACAACCCACTCAAAGTCCGCCCGCGGACGATTTGGAGCACAACTTAACGGGTATCTGTGAAAGTGGCAATGTTGACGTGGGGGGTGCCCCAACTTCTGGCTTGTCAACAGGCAGTGGGAAACTCGTGCACCAGTCTGTGCATTCTTTTGAAAAAGAAGTTTTTGCTAGAGGCGCTGCTACAAATACTCAAAAAGGTAGTTACATTAGCAGCTGTTCACAATGTTTGGGAAACAAGTTGATAAATATAGGGATTTATAATAAAGCTGAAATACCTGCCCATATAAAGATGTCAGGCATGACTTTTAGTATGAATCTATCAATTTTAGCCAACTATCAAACAACAAATATATTTAAAATATGGAAAAACTATCAAAACCAACTGGTATCTGTGGGGCCGGGTCTAGTCATAATTAGTGGTATTTTTAAATCGCGTCAATATCTTGCTTTCTGTAATACAGACGCTGGCTCGCTCGCGAAAAGACGCAAATCGGCCGCGCTTGCGGCTTCGACAAAAAGAATCGGTGGCTTGAATGTTAAAGGCCAACTCAAGGTGTATAAAAGCAAGTCCATGCAGGCTAGTGAACTGGCAAAAACAATTGGTGAGGTATACTTGGGGTTAACCTACTTTTTAAATAAATTCAAAGAAACACAATCTCGGGACATTTTAAAAAGTTCTTTAAAAAAGTTTTTAAAAAACCATAATCGTGGTATTTTGAAAAAATCTCTTAAATCTTCTTTAACAAACTCTTATCAATCTGTGTGTATAATATCAACCCGCCCAGACCCGGCAAAATATCATGGCGACAACAGTGTGGATTGGCCGAGCATGAGCGCAGATTTAAAACGACGCTACAGCATAGAAGGTGTTCCCTTTGATGCGGACCGTGTTATGGCCGAAATTCTCAAAAGCAGCTCAAGTCTGGATCTGAATAACACTGCCTCTAGAGTTATTCTAATGACTGGCCAACTTCTGCGTTATGTGCTGAATGAGCTAAATTTAGCGTCCGACTACTGCCAAAAAGTGAGCTATCTTTTATATTTTTCTGGTTTAACTTCCTGCTTGCATTCTTCGGGGTATAAATGGAACTGCGAGCTTTTCATACACATGCTTGGAACTACGTATTTTTGCTTGACCTACACATATGTGCCTCGGTTTGCTGAAATGTGGTCTACAGTGAAAACACTTGACGTTAATTTCTGGTACATCCTATCGCTTAAAACACACACTAACTACCTACAAAAACACACTTTTCAGTCTGAGCTGTTCACGTCAAACCTATGCAGTGCCTTAAAAGATGATACCGACTAGGGTGTCAAATTTCCGTTTTCCGTTTTCCGTTTCCGTTTTCCGCAGGCAAATTTTTTCCGTTTTCCGTTCCGTTTTCCGGCTGCTGAAATTTTTTTTCCGTTTTCCGTTCCGTTTTCCGGCCACCTTTTTTGCCGTTTCCGTTTTTCCGGCTCATTTTCCGTTTTCCGGCTAAATTTTCAGTTTTTCCGCCTTTTTTCCGTTTTCCGGCTAAATTTTCAGTTTTTTTTCCCAGTATTTTGCCAACAATGTGTTTGAGCTATTCTTCCAGTGTATTTTTTGTTTCGCTTCACTAAAACAACACCTTTGCCTATCATATTTCACAGTTTAGCTGTTTTGTGCCGCTTCTGATCTATTTCTGTTTATCCAAATCGAATGAAAATATAATAAAAAAACTAAAAAAATCGTTTCGTGTTTGAAGGGTAGCGGACTGGCAGGGGTTGGTGTTGCTCGCGCGCTGAGACTGGGCGGTTAGTGAACCTCAATTTCTCTTTTAGATGAGATACTTTAAATAGATTTCGTTTTATTGAAAAAGTAAGTATGTACAACATGTAAATATGTGCTATGGCTATGTAAATATTGTGTTATTGCTTCAGGGACATAAATTACATGTGGCAGAATCAATAGTTGATAATAAGCTACTACAGTGAGAGCCAAACTGGCAAACCTGCATGCAGGTTTTTCTTAAATTAAACAAATTTTCTCTACTTCTGACAAAATTTCAGCAATTTTTCCGTTTTCCGGCAAAATTTCATCATTTTTTTTCCGTTTCCGTGCAAATTTCATTTTTCCGTTTCCGTTTTTCCGGCCCATTTTTCCGTTTTCCGGCCGCTGAAATTTTTTTTCCGTTTCCGTTTCCGTTTTCCGCCAAGTGCAAATTTTTTTCCGTTTTCCGTTCCGTTTTCCGGCCGCTAAAATTTTTTTTCCGTTTCCGTTTCCGTTTTCCGTAAAAAAATTTTGTTGACACCCTAATACCGACCAATTATGGCAACGCGTTGATGACATAGAGTCGGATATACGCATGCTTATGGACGATACCATAAACCTGGACGATAAAGTGACCGGACTGGACAAAAAGGTGAGCTGGGTTTCTGAACTTGAAAATCGCTCAAACACGCTTTTCTGTATGATTTTTGACATCCTGCAAGTTCACAAATATCGAAACTATACTACTCAAGTATTAGAGGCACAAATGTTAAATAATTCTCTTCACCGCAATCCCTTTTCTTTACAGGGCGTTGAACGGTGCGATGAAATGCTGGCAAAATTCATGGAATTGAAAGATTCAATTACAGCGACTACTTTGAGACCTGTGACATATGCCAACACTGTGGCAGGGTACACGGGAGGAGGCAAAACTACTGCTGAAACGTCGACTGCTGCTCAGAAAAGGAAACAGACGGATTCTGCCGAAATGCCACAAAATCCGAAAAAGAGCCGACCAGAAAAATTGCCGGCCACTGAGGTGAGATGTTTTTCAACACGGTGCTCTCAATCTACAAAAGATTTAAAAATTT
The DNA here is from genome assembly GCA_964036195.1 of Sphaerolaimus hirsutus. Lineage (NCBI taxonomy): Eukaryota > Metazoa > Nematoda > Chromadorea > Monhysterida > Sphaerolaimidae > Sphaerolaimus > Sphaerolaimus hirsutus. The sequence goes on along the minus strand of OZ038451.1, from coordinate 16,938,143 downwards.
CGAAAAACGGATGGATTGGGAAGTATTTTAAAATCGAGTGGATCGGGAATTACATATATACGATTTCACCTGTCTTTGCACTGTTCCTACTGACATACACTTTGATAACAAAGGTCTTAGACTTCTTAACTGCAATAAAAAAGACATATAGCACGGCCATCGCAACTGATACATCAAATTGGGTGTTATCATTGTCAAAATGCCGAATTTCAAAAATAGAGTACCGTATTGACTTCCAGCGATTTAACCTCTCGCATTACTCCTCTCAGACCCCCGCGCAAAAATTTACACACATTGGCAACGTGCCAAATGACTATCGTGGGCGAAAAGCTGATACGGATCTTCTGGTTTGGATCAATGATCCCTCGGATCCGTTGAGTATGATGTCTCCATGGAAGGTAAAATTCAATGGCATGGAGTTTCCATGTATTGGCCTGGCCCTCATGATGGTTCGTTTACGATTCATTTTCCCATGTTCATCACTGTCAATCGGGGGAAATTGTCTAGTCAGACTAGTAACATGTGAACGGTATATTTCAGCACCATCTTGTGTCATGATATACGACGAAAATTATTCGCAAAAAATTATTCACATTAACCATGTCAAGTATGGCCTAAATCATTATAACGTGACAGCGATATGTTTAGTAAATGCACTTTTTACGCCCAGCTACATGTGCACAAAAATCATTTTTCAGGCTGAGGCTTCGGCCCTTGGCAGTGTTGAATTGGAAAACGCAGTCTACGCATGCGTCCCATTTTTCGTCAAGCACAATGGGAGTGACTTTGATGAAAAATATTACGACTTTACTGGCAAGATGAATGGCGCCTGGGGTCGTATGTGGCATTATGAGGTTGCTCAAGGTGACTCGGCTACCAATTTGTGGTTCAATACAGGAATGGGGCGCTCACACGAGACATTATATGACACAATTGAAGACGCCAAGCAAACACCAGCCTACAAAGCCCTGCTTAAAGTGCTCGCTAATGCCATTATGACAAATCCCCAACTTCGGTCAGTATGGGGTGCCATAATTATACTGGAAAAACCACACCATCCACAACAGCATTTTACAGAACACAAACCATATCATGTAGATATTTTCGTCCTTAAAAACAAATACATATTCTTAAATAGACTTTACATGCCTGATAGATATTTATCAGAAAGGTACCTACTGACACATAGGCAAAATTTGAATATTAGTGCCGGATATATAAACCTAACATGCGCTACACGCAGCCAACTTCTCTGGCAGACGGGGAAAGAGAGGGTTGGTAACGACACAGTGGACAATTTCCGGTACATTCGCTGCACTGGCTCCTTTCCCAACAGCGGGTGGAGGGGGGCCCTTATGTGTGGTGCGGACAAATCTGCTGCTGAGGTATGTACTGGGGCCTACCAGGTGTTTGTATTGTTTTTAACATCAGCATCATCTCGAAAAGTCACTACATGCCCAGTACGAAATGAAATTTATTCCACAAAAACGGATTATTTAGAATCGTGTGCTCTCTTGTATACACAAAACATACACATTACCGATAATTTACTAAGAGTTTTGACGCAGGTTTCCCTAGCGACGTGTGTCGGAATGAACTACAGATCACCATTTATGAGCCTATGGGGTGAAGCACTAATGGAACAAAGAGCTAAAATCACACAAAATTTGGCATACCGGAAGAGAAATGATAAAGGCGAATGGGTGCAATTAAAAGAGTATGGCACTTACACAGAATTTGATGCCAAGGGTCTCTGGAAGCTGACAGACCCTAAAGGCGTGAACAAGCGAGTTGCTCAAATGCTTAGGGTTAGTTACAATGATACAGTTACAGTTTCCACGCAAAAATACAATGTATCTGGGGTTAGCATGTGCAACATTACAAGATATAAATTATTTCGTACTTGGTTGGGTTTATCACACATGTGTCAGAATAGTGTGAAAATTACGCGAAACATAACATTTGCGGTTGATCGAATCTGCTGGGAAAACTGTATATTACTGAGGCCAAGCACAAATGCCAAAACTTCCCATCGCTATACCTTCCGACCTGTCTGTACATACTCCATGCCATTTCAGGCCCGAGGGCGAGGTCGCGGCGGCGGCAATGCCCGATTTGGTGGCGGCCGTGGCCGAGGTGACATGCTTAACACTGCAAATTCTGGCGGCATGCCACCGCGTGGCGGCCAATCACGTGGTCGAGGCGACCGCTTTGGTGGCTATCGCGGCCGCGGCAGCGTTAGCTCCACCCCTGGTGCAGGCAGCTTGGTTATGTCGAAATTCGATGGCGCCACTGAACCCGAACCAAGTGAAAACGACACGCTAAATGAGATTTCTGAAAACATTTTCTCAGCCGCCAGAGCCAGCGAGGAAGTTTTGAATGGTGAGCTCTACCTCACTACTCTTTCTGTAGTTCGCTCTTGGATAAATACATTATACACGGTCATTGCCATCTTAACATTATACACAGTTAATCTTATAAACGCAGGTGAAACTGATCTCGCCTCAGTGAACAACAAACTGATGGAACTGATGGCCATAGTCCGCGGCAAAACTGGCAACGTGCCAAAACCCCCAGCCCAGTCCGAGTGCGATGAGCCTACTACAAATATGGTGACACCGACGGTTGAGACATTTGCCGAGGCGGAGAGCGACCCCTTCGATGAAGGCACCATATTCGAAGAGGATATGGAATTTTGTTGGTTTTTACGGCTACACACTTACCTTTTTCCTTTAATGGGTTGCTCGTCAAAAGGACGTATATTTTCTGTATTTTGGATGGCGATGGTGTCAAAAAACAATAGTTTAACGGTAATATACAGCAGAACGTGCAACGATTTACACATTTCTACACACTCAGACTCGCCGGAAGCGCCAGTGCAAACAAACCAAGTTCCATGCGCGGCACCTGAGCAGGCAAGTCCCACGGCTTCATTTGCACAAAATGCGTCATCCGGACAACTTCAACAAGCTCCGCCCCTTTCACAGGTTCGTAAGGGTCTGAGGGAATTTAGGGCCTGCAACAGAGAGGTAGCCTGCTGGGCTTCTCGAGAATACACGAGTTTTTCTGATCTGGCGCCAAAAAATCAGAAGAAGATATCTCGCTTTTTGAAAAATGCAATTAAGATGGGAAAAATTCCGGAGCAAAAGCTCATGAGAGACAGATCTCTGCAGAATACTTTACTGGCGCCGATGAGTGTATTGAGACGTTTGAAAATCATGGCTCCACTTGGCCCCCAGATGGGATACAGGGCATCTGATGGGAGAGACATGTATTCCGAAATTGACGACTTTTGTCCCAAGAACTGCCCTAAATCAGAATACTTCCTCACAATATTTGTCACTGGAGACAGTACCAGCATGGCCCTGAAATCAGAAATAATCAGACAGTCAGAGGGGGAAAATATCAAAATTCACATTGATTCAACTGGTTCGATTTACTGTGGTCAGAGATTGAACACGATTGGCACAGCGCTCAAATACAACACTATAAAGACTTCGTATGATGCAGTCATACTAAGGGCGGTTCTAGACAGTTCAGATTTGGAACTGGCCATAGCCACAGAAGTAAAAGGTGTAACAGTCAGAGATAATTTCCTGCAGCCAGTGTTTGAGCTGATCAAGCAGGTAGAAGATTGCAAATCATTCCAACTGCAACCACACGGGCGATTTATCCTCAGTTTAATTGGCCCTACCTTACCCGATTACAACTTTTCGGTGTGGTGCGAAGAACTGTCTGCCGAGATATTTTACTTTTATCTGGACCTCGAACAAGCTTTAACTGATTTCCTGAAAGCCCGTAGCTCGAAAATACTGGTCCTGCCAATCATGCACTTTTTAGTGAGCAATTACGCGAAAATTGGCATGCCGACCCCTGTGCGTGCCATGAATAATATGGTAGCCAGGGATGGCTTACATCAATCCAAAACCGGGACGAAAATTTTGGGCCACCTGCTGTTGCAGACCCTAAAATCCATGTTTGTTTTGTATACTTTGGTAATATACGGTTTGGGCTCATATTTACACGAAAATGCTAATTTAGAACATGCTTGTTTCGGTCGATTCTCCAAAACACTCAAAAATGGGATAATGCGATTAGAATCTATACATATACATAACATACAACGTCCACATATCACATACGGCTCCGTTTCAGGTGGAGAAAACACAAAAAAGGCGTGCAGATCTAGCAGCGAAAAAGTCAAGCAATCAACGTTCGATTATGTCGTTTCTGGCGACGCGCGAATAATGACAACGGCATACGTTACTAACGTAAGTTATCTAACAGATATATTGTATCGGAAAACGGGGGAAACTGCAAAACTGAGTTTACTACTGTTTGGATCAAAAATATCAGAAATTTGGTACAAATTAATTGTCTACTATCTCGCAGATTTTACGTCAGGTTTGCGCGCTGGCCTGTTCAGATTATGGCGCGCTGTTCTGTTTATTTTTAAATCCGGTGAGGAGAATTTGTTCTTGTCAAAATGTGGCACCATACTGAGAAAATATTACATTTTGGATATAACTGTACAAACTGCTGGTAAATTGATAAAAATTGGCAATGTGACATATAAAAACATCGCTAGACAAAAACAGAGACACTTTGAAGAACTATGTACAAAACTTCAAACTACTGCGAAAATTATGAAAATCACCAAGATTTATTCATTTAAAATGAGCGTGGATATCTATGGTTTCAACTCTTGGCTAAGAAACATTCAACTAATACGGCGATTCCCCACTGCAGTTTCGAGTACGCATGTGAATCGACTTTTAGCGGCGTATTCACGATTTCGGCATGCGGTGCTGGAAAGAAACACTTTCGCGTCTATGTTATTGTGTCATGATTTGTTCCCTTCTGGTCAGTTCTGGGGTATGGGTTTGAAAACATTGCTCTATTGGAGGTGCATTTTAAAAGATCTGGTTTTGACAATATCAGTGGGTATTATAGTAAATCAAAAATCCCCCCAACATTTTTTAAAAGGCATTAAGGGGCGATTTCGGACATTGAAAAATAGAACAATGGCCAATTCGCCAGATTTACAACCGGAAGTAATACTGTTTCAATACGTGTACACGCTACCGGTGCTTTTGTCGAAAATATGTACACATGTTTCAAAAACCACATATTTAATCGCAGACATATCGACAGGTCTGTGGGCCGACCTGTACCAACTATGGCGCACTGTTTTCTCCGCGGTCACTACGGTTGAGTTTGATCTGCACTGGATAGATGACAGCGTTTCTGATTTTAGTACCGAAAATTTACCGTTTAAAGTACTAAGTACTAAAGGGGGAAAATTTTATATGGAAAAAGTACAAAAAGTACAAATAAAACTCAAAACTACTGCTACTATGGGAAGAAATCTTACAGTTGGTGCAATTATTTTGATACAGATTCGCGTTACAATTGCACAAAGCACGATAATCAGTACATATACGCTAGATTTACTTATAAAATTGGCGTATAAATATGTACCCATTGCGCAGGCGATTTACCGCATTTACGTGTTCGAGACTGGCTCTGAAGTGGCGACTGGGTATCCGGCGAGTGCGAACACAGCCAAAAGGTGTTACGATTCAGTGACTTCAAATTTACAAAAATTACAAAATGTGATTGAATTTTCTCAATTCACTTCAAAAAAACGTTTTCTCGCCAAATGCAATTTCAACTCTAAAATTTCTTTCGAAATGCAAAATGCGTGCCCTACGTTAAATACTTATTTCGCAGTAATCACCGTTCAGAAAAATACCAAACAAGTTTACGAACTGAATTGTTGCATTTTTGCATGGTTAGAAGAGGTGAAATTGGTATTTTCATTGGATCTGTGTGCCTATACATATTTACTACTATGTGTTTTTACGGTGCGAAGCATGTCGATGGGCCGCAGATGCTCATTAAGTTGTAATTCTATACGCATTGATACACACACTTTTATAAGCATTTCCATACGCAATGTCTTTGAGTATATCGTGTGCTGTAGTAAGCTAGAGTTTGATTGCGATAATCATATGCTACGTTCTTTCTGTCAGTGCAAGTCACACGTGACATTAGATTTTTCACATTTGCTACAAAAAATGCATTTCGGTTATCTTTCAAGTGTCCCGGTCATCCCGATTGCGTGGAAAAATCATCAGGAATTTCGAACACATGAAAATTTATGCATTTCTGATCGTTTTCTTGATAAAATACTAGCGTTTATTAGTTTTATCACAAATTATCTAAAATTTGAAAAAATTAAAAATAAAATTTGTGGAGAAAGCATTCATGGTTGTCATGCCGGTAATCATGATAATGAAGTATTCATTTTAAAGTGTGAAGACGATAATTGCATACAGCCGATCGTTAGTCAGACTGAACGTTTAGGTAAAAACACATCTCTCGTTGATAAGATGATATTTACACTGCTATCGATCTTGAATCTCCTCTTCTACTCAACTGTGAGGGGGCCCGCTCAACACTCGTGTGGACAAACGCGGCATACTGATGTATCCATTGTACCTGTTCGTTTTGTCTCATACGAGAATTTAGATACAGTACGGGTAAAAAACCGTTCTAAGACAGCCGTGAATCTTACCAAAATAGACTACAACCTATCGATACTTGCCAAATGGATTTGTTTACTACTTTTTATGTCACTTTTTACATCTGTTAATGCCACAGGGGGTGGCGAGGCTCATCATTATGTGCCAAACTGTGTTTCCATACTTCTGGCACTGTCAATACTATATCAAAACGTACGATGTCTTAAAACCCAGGCCACTTGTTTACTTGATACAGTTAAGAAGAGTGGTGCTGAAATACTGTGCTTTACAGAGACACAATATGATAATGCCTCTGACTGTGCCTGCATAGGTGGATATGCGGGAATACACAGGTATAAAAATACTATGAAAACAGGTGGCCTGTCAATGTACATCCGCAAGGGGATAAAATACACCTTGAACAGGGTTGATGATTATTTGACAAATAATATATTAAGTGTTAAAATAACAGATCATCCCTGTTTTGACGACGGTACCTCGGAATATTCTATGAAGCGTTCAACACAAAAAATGAAGACACAATGCACAAATATAAATATAATTGTAGTATATCTAGAAAACAATAGTAAAGTTAAAAAATCAAAAAATGTGTTGAAATTAAATGCAGATATATTAGAAGCCATAACTCAGATGATAGAATCCAATAGAAAAATAGGCGAATGTACTCTAATAGTTGGTGATTTCAATGGTCACATCGGAGACGATGACTTGGGGGTCGATGGAAATGATCCTAGTATAAATACAAATGGTGAACTTGTTCGTGCTTTCATGTGCGCAACAGGGCTATCACTGGCCAATAGACAAATGGATGGTCTATGGACGTTCAAAAGGGTAAATGCTAAATCCGTTCTAGATCTGTGCTTCGCAGATGGCTCACTTGGTATGAGTAAAGGTGTTGTTGATGAATGTGATACATACAGTAGTATACAATCAGACCATAATGCGATATTTATGAAGTTTAGCCATAAGGTCATGCTCAGTCAGCCAAGCAAAAAAATCCTTCGTCCGAAAAAAGAGGAAGATGAGATACATTTTCAAGCAGAATTAGCGAAAAGTCAACCGACAACCTATACAGAAGTTGTTAGAGCAATTAATGCGGCCTCTATAGTGCCACTGAAAGAAGGATCAAAGAGGCCAGTGCCAAGTGAAATTAAGAAACAATGCCGCAAGATAGCCAAAGTGAGACGGAAATTAAAAAAGGCAGAAAATGTGCAAAACACATATCTGCAAAATTCGCTGAACAGTCATCTAAAGATGGAACGGAGAACACTTCGCAATATGAAGAGTACCATGGACCGAAAAGAAAAACAACTACAAATAGAAAAGTTGGCAAAGCAGGGTGGTAATTATCAGATGCAAGAAATCTTTAGAAAAGTAAACAAAATACGTGCTGGGGATAGAGACGTGATACATACAATCTATGATGAGGATGGTGCACCGGCTGCATCGGTTTCCGCAATGAATACACAGATGGAGAAAGCGTGGCAAGTGGTGACCAAGCCAAATCCAGGGTGTGCACTATCAGAAACCGGGGAAATACCTAAAATTACGGCACCTGCCAAATCTACAAATAGATTGACAGAACCAATAACACTTATAGAAATTGAGAAGGCAATTATGAATCTAAAAAATAACAAATCGGCAGGCACAACTGGTATTTATCACGAGCATCTTAAATTACTGGAAGAGGAATACCAAAAAACCCTCTGCACTACATTCAACAACTGGCTGTGTGGTGGCACCATACCAGAGGAAGCAGCTCTGTGCAAAATGATACTTTTACACAAAAAAGGCGACAAAGGAAATCTGAAAAATTACCGCACCCTGGGCCTATCATGCAATATCAAGAAAGTATATATGTCGGTGTTGAATCGAAGGTTGATAAGATGGCTAGAAGAAAACGATGCCTTGACCGAGATGCAGGGGGGATTCCGCCCGGGTAGAAGAACACTTGACAACGTACAAATATTAAAAACATGTTACAATTATGCTCGGGTAAATGGCAATCCATTTGTAACGTGTTTCATCGATGCAGTTAAAGCCTTTGATCGGGTGGACAGAGACAAGCTATGGAAGAAAATGACTATGATGGGAATACCGAGCATCTTAGTATCAGCGATATCAAATGTCTATCAAAAGACAACGGCAGTCATGACATATGGGGGTTATGAAAGTGATAAAATGGCCTACCCAATCGGAGTAGCACAGGGGTGTGCCCTGAGTCCTACGCTCTACGCAATATACATACATGATCTGGCAACGGAGCTATTGAATACCAAGATGGGAGCAAAATGCGGTTTGGGAAATGAAAAAATTCCCGCACTCTTCTTTGCTGACGACATTGTAATAATGGCTTCAAGAGACAGTGAGCTCGAACATCTTATGAGTGTGTTCAGCTCTTGGGCATGGAAATGGAGTGTGAGTATAAATTCATCAAAAAGTGAAGTGCTGCGATGGGGTGATAACAAGATTGCAAAAAGAGAGTGGTACATTGATTTAGGGGGTGGATGCAATAGAAAGAGAGAAATAATTAGTGAAACGGATCAGATAAGATACTTGGGGGTGTTAATAAACACCGGTGCAGATCCATTTAAAGCACATAAAGCAAACGTCATAACAAAAATGAAAAGGCTCAGTATACTACCTCTAAAGGCTGCTAAAGGGACCATTACACCGTTACACACAGCCAACATCACATGGAAAGCATATGTGGAGCCCGGGGCAATGTATGGGGTCGAGATAACAGGCTTAGACAAGAACCATCTAATGGAAATGGACAAAATATATGTACAAACAATGAAGAAAGCTGCACGACTCCCAATTAGCTGTAGCACCAGCTCTTTGTTGTATGACATAGACGGGGTACTACCATCAGACAAATATAACCAATTAGTATTGACAAATGACAATTACATGCAACGAGCATGTAGGACCAGGTGGTTAGTAAGAGCTCATGAAACAGATAAGCAGATTTTAGACAATAGTCGTATGAAAATTGACAATACAAACAAGAGGCTAGTCACACAATGTATACAGTCATCAGAGATCAATACGGTTATTTCAAACCTTAGAGGATCGGATATAAAAAACTATATTCACAGAAAAAGGATGATTTATGCGCGTGATAGGATCATGTTAGAATCCGCGGTCACGAATAGAGGTGGGGTGTTGGATAAAGCTGAAATAAAGAACATTTACTACAATGAGTTAAACTGGCTAGCTGCCCGATATAATGCCCTCAGGACTAGAAACGGTTCAAAAAGGAAAGTTTGTATGCACTGCTCATGCAGCAATGTAAAAATAGTGGCAAACTTGCATCATATTATGTATATGTGCCAGATCAATAAGTCTGAGCGTGACAATCTGGAAAAAATACATTGTACTATACCCTGTGACTGGAGAAAAAATCCCTTAGGAGCTAAACTATGCCATCGCCACAGAATGGGTATTGACAATATGATACGTAAATGTATTGTGCAAATAACGGATAGGTGAGAAGAATAAATACTTTAAAGATTTCTAATGAGTTTAGCTGTATTGCTTGTGTCGGGGTAAGGCTGATCACCCTCAGCCACTCTCGGCCAAGATAGAAGAGAGAGGGGCGGAACCCAGCAATGGGTATGGCCCTAGATCTCATTTTTGCTATAATAATAATAATAGAAAATAAAAAAAAACAAGTTATGGTATGGTAACCTAGCAATAGGATAACACCAAAACTATGCAATAAATTATAGGCAGAATAAAGGAATCAAATATACTTGAATTACTTAATCAGAAGAACCATGACATGATTAACGATCGCTTTACTCGCTTTTACATTTTCCTGGGGAAAAAATATTTTACTCACATTTAAGATTAGTACGGGTAAAAAAGTAAATTGCATTTAAGTAAAAAGTATTTTGCATTTTATATACTTTGTGGCGAGTAAAAAAATACTTTACGTTACCATACTTTTAAAAAGTTTAGTAATTCTAACAATGCTGCTGTCGTGGAGTAAATATAGCTCATTTCATTCTATTATTGTCGCGTCCAAATATAAATGACATTTGTTTCGCAAAAACTTATAATCCGACTCGCCTACGCCCTAAGCCAGCAAAGTTAAGCGGAAAAAAACAGCATCAAATATTTTGGTATCTGAAAGCGAGCAAAGTGCATTTATTTCTGACAGGATGATGTTATCAGCAGAGTTGCAAAAACGTATTTACATTTACCCGAAATACCCGGTTATTCGGGTATTTATACTTACGTTTACGTTTACGCTTTCCAAAAATACCGTTACGTTTTGTTACGTTTTCCTGGCACAATTACCCGGGTACCAGAGAAAACGTAAAAAATAAGTTAACGGAACTGTATTATTTGACAAATGTAGTGTATTATGATGAGTTAATCATGCTTAAATGATGAGAAGGTGCCAATTCTGCAAGTGGAGAACTGGAACAATTTAAAAATTATAAGTAAAAATTTGAGAGGAATGTAAATTTATGAGTGAGAACTGAAATGACGTCAAAAGTCAAAAACTAGTGTCGTCTTGTGACCTGCCATGTGTCCTTTAATTTGCCATTTCATTTGCCACTTATAAATTTACTGTTTTTTTTACTTTTCATATGCCATTCAACTTGCTGTTCTCCACTTAAGGAATTGGCACCATATGACCCTACACGCACTAGTTGACAACGACGCCAAATCTCAACCGGTTTCGATCCTATCCCAATTCAATATCCCGATCCCATAATTCTATATAAAATATAGGTAAAATACAGGTATGTAGGTAAACAGATGATGATAATGAAGATCATAGGAACACACATAATGTTGTAAAAATGTTCTTTTTATATTCAGTGATAGTGGATGCACTTAATATTACTTTTTACGTTTACGTTTTATTTTACGTATTCCCAGGTATTTTAAAAATACCTTACGTTTTAGTATTTATACTCCAAAATTTGAAAAGGTATTTACGTTTACGTTTACGTTTTCCAAAAATACCAGTATTTGTACAACTCTGGTTATCAGTGACTAGCTGCAACAAAATGTGCTCTGTGAAATGTGAATTGCTATTCTCGTTGCTCAAAAAGCCAAAGAACATCCAGCACAGTCATTTTGATAGCATTTTGATGCACTTTATGCTAAAAAGAGCAATGCATCTTTATGAACTTTATGAAGCAACTCATGCATGGAAAAAATGTTATGAGTACGGGCAAACACTGCAGCAGATTTTCCGTATATTTTCGAATTTACGAATTGATGAGTCTTGAAAATGAAGTTTTAACCAGTTCTCGCTCATCGTTCACTTTGTATATTTTTTGACACTCTTCTAACATAAAAACTTTCTGCCTGCCATTGGGACCGTATATTTGGGACCGCATACTTCTAAGCAAAATGGGTAAAACGAGCATAAAATATATGCAAATTCTGCGGACAAGAAGTGGTGTCGATGCGGTGCACACTAGTCGCGCGCAGGACACACGACCAAAAATGCCCGCAAAAATTAAGGGATGGAAGAAACAGCTGTTTCGTATTTTGGTGCCGAAGTTTGATACATAAACTTCAAAAATTTGTGGGTACAATTTTTTTTGGAAATTATTGAACTTTAGCATATTGTGGAATGATCACACAATGATGTCGTTACATTCAATGTTTCGCACAAAAATGTGTAAAATTACCTGTGATGTTATACTGTCACTGCTCTACAGAAATGTTTAGATCTAGAACTAGGTATGCCGTATCTTTTTGCTCATAACCAGTATTTTAAAAGTGTAGATGACAGTACTAAATGACCTACCTATGCTTGAATATACACTAATCTTAAATAAATGATGTTAAACGATTTTTCCGAACGTTGCAGGAACATCAATCAAGTTGGGCACGGGCGGGCGCCCCCGCCAAAAATAATAAAAAAGTAGCTATAATAGTTTTTTATTGGTGTCATTGAAATTCTGTTAAGTGCAGTGACGTTGAGAATTTTCAAAGAAAAAGGACCGGGGTGCAAATGAAGTCAAAGACAACGGTAGCAATTGTCGTGTTACACCGAATGAAGGTTTTTGGAATTATGCACGGTATAATCCAGCGACATTACACCTCATAATGAAATCTACCATATCCCATCTGAATAAAAAAAAACACAAACATTTTTTTTCATCATATTTATCAAATTGCTTTGATAAATATGATCAAAATTTTTTTAGGTTTGTTCTTTTATTCAGATGGGATATGGTAGATTTCATTGTAAGGTGTAATGCCGCTGGAGTATACTGCAGATCTTTCAACAAACTGGACGAAAATTGTAAACGCGGGGATGTAACTAAAAGTAACCAGTGAACAACAATAACTTCAAGATAAAAATGGTGATAATTAGAGAAAAAAGCAATAACATTTTCATAATTACGAGTCGTGTCGACTGCAGGTTAAGGGTAGAATGCCCTAACCACTAGTTATTGTAGTAAAAATGTCATGTAATTACCATCGGGCAGACTCGTTCGTGTAAACTAATTTACCTATTGTGCCTGCGCACATTAGTTTTCACACTCAATTTGGAAAACTCACAAATCAGCTTAAAACGCATTTGAGTTTTTTTACAGTGAGGTGGCCGTCAACTACAGTTGACGGACATAAAAATGATTCATTGTGGAAAACTCAAACACGTTCAAATCTCTTTTATGAGTTGACGAAATTTAATGTGAAAACTAGTGTGCGCAGGGCCATTTGTCCGTATTTTTACTAAATTACTGGATAGGTATTTATTCTAGAGTCAGAGGAGCAAGGCAAAGTAAATTGGATTGAATTGGATCTCAGGTGACTAAATAAGCAGTTGTTTTTAAACAAATAACTACCTATCCATTGTCTGTGCACCAATCTGCTAGTTGTATTTATGGTGTATATCTCTATATGGCAGAACAAAATTTATGTGTAATTATTATGAGTTAGATAGGTAGATACCGGTTGTTCACGTGAATGCCTGACTTTAAATACGTGTAATTTGACCAGCGTACAGATATTTGAAACGTTTCATAAATAGCGCCCGTCTAGACGTAGTTCGCTTTTTTGAACTTATCTAGCTATTAGTGTTTGAAAACTGGATGTCATAAATTACATTCTACGACACAGGGTAGACTAATCTTGTTGCACAAATTAATTTAAAAAATTATAGACACACCATTTCACACAGATTAGGGGCATTTATGGTTTGACAAAAAATTAAAGGCAAAATAAAAAAAGTCACTGAATAATATCCATAAAACTAAATAAATCCAGAAAAAATACTTGTTTCTTAAAATGGAAGTTGCTTTCCCTTCCCTGCCTGAAATTGGTTCGATTAACATTTGCTATGAGTGTTTTGTGGCCAGTTTCAAATTATTTGAGGAACTTCATTTGCTAAATGACATGACAAAATGACTAGATTTTCACAGACTTGATTGACATTACTAGTGATGTGAAAAATGCTAAGGCAAGAAATGCCAAAACTACCATAGTGCTTTTTCAACCCTCAGCACCAAGTAGCAATGGTGCCAAGCACCAGAAGCACCATGGCGCTTTTTGCTTTGACACTAGTGCCATGCGCCAGCACCAGGCATTTTGTTCTCAGCACTGCACCAAAAGTGCCATGGTGCTTTTGCATACAAGCCCGGCTCCAAGCGCTAATATCCTAATAGCACCACAGCAAAATGGTGCCAAGCACCATGAATACCATGGCATTTTTTGCTTTGAGGCAAGCCCCGGGATCAGTGCCAGGCACCAGCATTCTGACGTTTTTTCATTGCTAGACAGGACTCACCCACTCAGCAAAAATTTGGAGCTGTGACTTTGGGAAAAAGCTGTGACTCAAACTCAGTCTGAAAAAATCGAGTCCCAATGTATTGACGAAGCCCAAAAACGATCAAGAATGCGTCATCTAAAACGCCATTGAAATCAAATGTTCAGGCCGCGTTTTTTTGTCATAACAGAAGCTGCTGAGCGCCTGAGACGAACAAATTACGGAGGGCTGGGTATAACTTACGGAATACACCAAGGTGTGCGGTTCGAGACGATTATACAAAAATGAAGCTAAAACACATGACAGATGAAAGATAGTTTGTCAGTTTCTCCACTTATCACCGCATGACAAAAAAAAAGAATTATCGTTTTTAAATGTCTGCTCTATTCAGATAGGTGGTCTTTGAAGTTTGATGAGTAGGTGTGGGGTGGTAAGACTGCGCTTTGAAAAAATGAGTTTTGGACAATTTGTGGACCGCTATTTATTGTATTGAGTCGTTGATTAAGTTTGCTATAATCGTATCATGTGCTAAAAACATGCATGTAGTTTTAAGTTCAAGGAAATAGTTCACCGGTTATTAAATATTTCTGCGATCAAAAAATGAAACTATGTGTCGGGTTAGTCGTTAGGATGTAGGCTCGCTTGGCATGTAAACCCGCTTGGCATGTAGACCCGTTGCGGGGGTTTCACTGGGATTGGCTGCTCAGCCATCTATCTATCCCGATGCTATTTACCATCCCCTGAGCCTCCCACAAATCGCTTGATTATCTAGGTATCTGTGTGGAGCAAACTTTGAGCCATTTCGCCCCAACCTTCACACAAAATCGCTAAATTTTGCTCCATTTTGTCAATTTTGCCATTCATATCATATATATTTCGCCCCAGCGACACAGAATAATTTTCAGTTATCTATGCTACGTATCAAGCTCCCGCGAGGGTCAAAAGTTTGGAAAACCTGATCCGTTGTTTACATGCCGAACGGGTTTACATGCCAGCGGCACATGGTCGTCGTTTCTGCCTGGATATTGTGGAAACTGCCTCACAGCATTTCAACAAAGTGTTGACAAAAAACTTCAAAGTGTAAGCTATGAGTAAAAATATCTGACTGTGTATCAATAGGTTTTTGTAGCGCATGTTTTGTTTACATTTCAAGAGCATAAATACCTAGATACGAGCGCGCAGACAGAAAGGGGAGTTAAGTGAAAAGAGCCATATACCGTATTACCTCGAATTAACCCCCTTGAATAAACCCCCTCGAATTAAACCCCCCCTCAAATTTTGCTGGCGAAATAATAAACCCCCACGGGGGTATTTCGAGGTAATACGGTATGTATGTACCTATGTGTTCTAACAGCTAGGAAATATAAATAGTACCGACAAATAAGTAAACTATCCGTCTAGACGCTGAAAAAGTGGCTGAAAATTCCCGAACATTGAGTGATATACTTTGCCGGTTTCAGTGAATGAAAAAATTGCAATCTGCCGCGGCGAGCGGCATTTTTAGAGCCAAAAGCCGACTGAATAAACACTATCCATTCGTGTATGGAATGTGTCCATGTATGAACACGGATTGTGTCCAATCTAGAACACCAATGTGGTGGAGGTGTCGCGTGATTGGAATAGCGGCGGCAGCTGGTGGCGCGCGGCACGTCGGTGCTGTCGGTGCCAGGCAGTCGGCCGGCCGCCGTGCTCGACACGACCGCGGCCGCGCCGCCGCCGCCGGTCACTCGGATGAAATAGTGCGACGAGCAGAAAATACGCACCCACTTGACTGGAATATGTTACGCGACTTAAAGCTGGTAGAAAGTAAAATAAATCGCCCGCATAGAACCGCTGGGAACGGCGCTGTGCCGCCGCAGGAATGTTACAAATGAGCTTGTCGCTCGCCGCTGCTTCTCCGAGACTGGTCACATTTCACGATGCGATCTATTTATGTATTTGTTTTTGCGGGCAAAAAATCCGAACCATATTTCCTCGAACGAGCTCGTTCAATAATCTTCAAAACATTTTATGTACATTGTGGTGGTAATTTTGAGCAATTACGAAAAATGTTTTACAGGGTTCAAACAAAGAATCCTTTGTAAGCTGGTTACTACCACTATAAAATGTAAATAAAATGAATAAAATTTCTTGCCTTCTTTGAAAGGAAACAAAAAGAATAATAGGGCACCATAAAATTTCGGGCAAAAACAGGCAAAACATATTGAAAAGAACAGCGAACGTCGGCGCCAATCCGTCGCCAGGCGCTGCGTTTATCGAAAAACAATCCCTAAAACGCCGTTAGCCCCCACGCACACTAGTTTAAAACTGAAATTTCTGAAACTGATAGATCAGCTTTGAACGCATTTCGAGTTTACCGAAATCAGGAGTCAGTAAATTACTGCTTACGTAGATCAAAAATGATTCATTCCGTTAAATTCGGATGTGTCTGAAACAGATTTTACTGTTCCTGAAACTTCGTCCGTAAACTGAATGGTGTTTGGCCAAACTATATTTAGATCAGCATGTTTGCTATTTTAGCGACTGCAGCCAAGAACCTACTAAAAATAGCACGCGGCTGAAACGGATACACTGATCCAATGTGAAACCGCAATAGAGTCGGGATAAGCCGCACACCGTTCAGTGGACATAAAAAGCGGCAACGAAATGGTTGCAGTTTTGGATACGAATACTCGATTGGGATACTGGATCAATGAAGCTATAATGCAGCTTTTGAGCTTTTTTAACCATTTTTCACTGCTCATTACTCAAGCTCCGAATACAGGCAAGGGACCACATTTATATTTTACCCCTTACTCTACAACCTAATTCCTCGGAGAATGTGGCTACGTATTTTACAATTAGCTTAATTCCACGATTTTCCATGATTAAGAGTGCCTTCTTCACGCCTACACAATTGCGCGATGCTTTACACGCAAATTACATGCACTCCACAGTTCAGAATCAGCCCAACCAGGTCGCAACTTCACCCGTCTAAGTATGTGTGTGTATGTTTATAGCTCCATGCAGCTTTGATACACCTATGTGCTCAAATACAATTAAAAACTGGGGTATTTCGGGCTAGGGGGCTTATTTTTCCGTAGCCTTCTCGGAGCTGGGGGTATTCGAGGTAATGCGATATATGCATATGTTAATTAAGTTGCTTGTCCACTTTGTCACAATTCTGTCCATGTGGCCCATTCCAAATGTTGAAAAATGTACACATCACCAATAAGATTCTACGGGTTTCCCTCAATATGTACAGACAAATAATATCGCAACACCATTCTAAGAATGAAACACGATTTCTAATTTAGTTCACAATATCACACCCGAGCGGTTGATCGCTTCCCACGCGTTACAAGAATGTCCGATCAAAATCGTCGCTCGAGAAAGTTTGCACGCGAAGATTGGCATTTCAGTTTTCATTACTTTCTAACAATACTTTTTGTGACCCCGCCGAGAACGCAGTCCGTTTGTCAATCGGCCAGGGTGGCCATAATTTCAAGACGATCGTTTACTGCCAAACAGTGTTGTTCAAACCTATTTACGTTTACTCGAAAAATACGTATAGGTACTCGAGTACTGAATAAATACGTTTACGTTTCCCCTAAAAATTCCTGTACCGACCTTTACGCGTACTCTTTGAAAGTATGCGAGTACAGAAAACGTAATTCAGAAAAGTTAATGGGGTGCCTAAAAAGAAAAAATAACTGAAACGAATTGAAACAGCTGCGAAAATGATAATGGCAGTGCCAAAAATCGAAGTTGCGAAAGGTAGGGAAAGCGATGACTCTCACTTTTACTTTTACTCACTTTTATGTTTTACTGGGTACAAAATTGAAAAAATACTCACTTTAACATTTTTTTGTGAGTAAAAATACTGGCTTTAATGTCTACTCGGTTTTTAAGCAGTGTAAAATAAAAATTTGACTTACCGTAACGTTTTCTGAACCCAGAGGTGTGTAAAAAGAAAATACTTTATGTCTATGTTTATTTGAAGAATGTTCAGTACTTTTAACAACTCTGCTACCAAAAATGAAAATCGGATTTTCGAAAATAGCTTTCTGCTGATTAGAAAAGTAAAATAAATTATATAAAATAAAAAATTAAATAAAGTAAATCTAGTAAAATAATAGTTTTGTCAGATTTACTGGGTATTTTAAGAATACCTCATGTTTTCAATATCGATAGTTGAAATTTCTGTATGACAAACTGTGGCAGAATCAAGGGTCAAATCAATCAGTACAGGCTTCAGTTTGATAATATGGAGCAATTTGATAAATACGCATCAAATTGCGTTATTCAGTATGAAAAAATACATTGAAGACATTTTCTATCTTTTTACAGAAGTTTTCCCACCGTTGTTAACCCGCCACAGATTTTGAAGAAATTCACTTTGGGTCATCCTGCGTCTGTGCGCGCATCTTCTCAATTTGGGATTGGCGTGGATGTAAATAGTATCGCGATGAAATCGAATCGAAATCAGCGAAATCTATTGTGTAGCGCGACAAACTGTTGCGATCCGCCGCTGGAATAATTTAATGAGCCGCTTCGGTCAAAGTTCACGCGCGACGGACGCGCTACAGTATGCTGACGAATTGAAATCCAAAATCTTTCATGTTAGAAATTTAAACTACGAAAGAAATACAGAACATTATCAAATAAATTACGCAAGTAAAATATTGCCAGGTCAGGTCACCAAATAAGATTGTCACTTAAATGCCGCGGTTACGGTATTAGTGAGCGGCAGAGAGCACGCGAGAAAACGACTGGTGAAATCGGTTTGAATTCGGATGACCCGCCAACGGCAGCAGCGGATAATGAAAAAGAGCTCACATTAGTCTTCTTCACCCGATGTTGCAAAAAAAGTAAAATTTCACTAAGTTCGTATTTCTTGCTTTGTTGATAATTTTCGTAAATATTACAGGAACCGTATTTTCTCCACTAATCGGCAGAAAAAACGGTTTATCACACGGCACCATGCGACAACTTGGCTTAATGTTAGCAGCCGCGTTAGCGTGCTGGAATTGCGGAGCAGCGGCACAGGAAGCGAATATTGACGCGCGGCAACAGTTCCAAGAAAGTGTATTCCTCAATGAACTCGCCAAAGGTGCGTAAGCTTAGGCTAACAAGAATGACATGAAGTTTTTTAATCGAAGCTACGATGGCAAACTTCGCTGCGGCATCTGTGCATTTTTGATATTGCGCATTGAGGGCGACGTGTTGTTTAATCCTGGAACCTGCAGGCAATCCCAGACCCTGTAAAACGCCGTGCAAAATGTCCAATGTCATGCAAAGTGTCAAGTCATGTAAAATGCACTGGAAAGTGACTTTTGCAACTTTGCGTGACATTTCAAATTTGACAGGGTATTTTACGGGGTCTGGGATTGGCACATGGTCATGATGACAGACAATCAAAAGACAAACCGCTCGCCGTACACTCAGTGTGCCGCCCTCTGGACCGGTCGATCGACGTGCTCTTCGTGCTGGACGGGTCTGGCTCGGTGGCTGGCGACGTGTTCGACACGCAGATGCGCTTGGTCCGATCTGTGGTGAACATGGTCGACGTGGCGCCCAACAAGACCAGGGTGGCAGTCATGCAGTACAGCAGCTGGACCAGGATGGAGTTCGATTTGAAGGACCACGGCGACAAGCGCAGTCTTTTGCAGGCAATCAACGAAATTGGCCATTATTCAGGTTGGTAATGTTAACTTGGAGCACACACACAGAAGTAAACTCAAATTGGGTGCTAATAAGCTATATCTGGACATTTGAGTTTACCAGAACGAGTTATTTTTATCTCCACAACTGTAGTTGACAGACACCTCATTCTGGTAAACTGAAATGCGTTCAAATCCGATTTATCAGTCTACCAAAATCCGTCTTCATTGGCAGTAGACAAGCGTGCGCAGCGCGAAAGTGTCAAGTTAGGTAGACTTTAGGCGTTGAGCATTTACTCTTCTGGGGTTGAAAATACCGTATTTCCTCGAAATACCCCGTAGAATTACTCCCCCTCGAAATACCCCCAGGTGTTTTCGCGCTGAGGATAAAATCAAAACGCTGGGGGTATTTCGAGGAAATACAGTAGTATGTTTTGGTGCAGCACCCAAAAACCCTCTAAACACCCCCCCCCCCCCCCCCTCAGGCGGGACGCGCACGGGCCGCGCACTCAAACGGGCCCTAGAAGCCTTCAGCGTATCCTCCGGCGGCCGGCCGAACCGCAACGACGTGGCGCAAGTCGCCGTAGTAGTCAGCGACGGGCGCAGCATCGACAAGGTGGTCGAGCCGGCGCACGAGCTCAGAAGACACGGGGTCACCGTGATGGCAGTCGGAATTGGATATCATGTCTTCATGGACGAATTGTATCGTATTGCTGGAGATGATTATGAGAATCTGGTGTTTACCAATGAGACCATGAAGGACTTTCTGACCACGTTCAGGAAGATCGCTATTGGGGAGAAGTGCGACTATGCTAAAGGTTGGGTGTGGTGCTAAATATTATTAAATTCTAGGATAGCCCAATGCTTTTTTTTCTGAAAGTAGCTCTTCACAATTCAATGTGATTCTGATTGTCAATGGCAAACCGCGCACCAGTTGACACTTGTGTGTCAACTGGTTTGTCTTAACTCAGATTTCGGCTTTAAGTATCGCGGAGCGATCTCAAATGCACTTGCGTGTGCTGGTCGTTTATGTGCCAGAAATCCGTGTAGGGCTAATTGTTATTATCATCAGCTTATAATGATTTGCCACGTGTAGTATAATGGCGATTTAGTCACTGCGATCGGTTCGCAGGCACCCGTGGCGCCGAGGTGATCTGCCACGACAACACGATCGAGGTGAACGTGCTCACCACCAAGCCGTTCGTCGGCCACCTGTACGTGCCCGGCTACTTCGAGGACGCGTCGTGCCGCGCCGCCGCCAGCCAGACGCACAGCGACGACCGCAGAACGATCAGCTTGCGCCTGCCGCTGAACAAATGCGGCATTCAGAAACAGTTCTTGGTCAGGCAGTTTGGAAATAGAAAAAAAACACATACATTTCCAACAATATGGCGGCCGGCGCACTAGTTGACACATGTGTGTAGGGTTCAAACGATATATCGTATCGGATATTGGATATCGACCATTTTTTAATATCGAATATTGAATATCGATATCGAAAATTTTGAAAAAATATCGAATATCGATATCGAAAATTTTGAAAAAATATCGAATGTCGATATCAAATATCGACCATTTTTTCGATATATCGAACCTGTATTGTGTCCCCAAATTTACTTTTCATTTTCATTTTGAGATGTTTATGGTTGATCTGATGTGCTTATAGTATTGTATTTGATGAGTAAAAGTACAGTATTTATAATGTCATTGTTGTTGGAGTGCTAAATTTGAAGCCAGAAAACGCTGATATACTTTTTTTTGCAACATGCCCTTAAGCAATTAGGTTATAAGGATGAACTGTAATATCTACCAATTGTTATTTGTCTGATACACTTTGATTCATCATGTTTTTCTTCTATTTTCTACCATTGAGTGATGTAAAGCTTGTTAAAATCACTTGTACCATTCACATTTCAGTAAAGAGATGATAAAACATGTGTGCAACCACATGAAAATACAATATGCCACTTGAAATATGCCTTGCTATACCAAAAGCATATCGCAATATCGAATATCGAAAATATCGAAATATCGAATATCGAATATCGACCATTTTTCAATATCGAATATCGAATATCGATATCGAGGTTCCATATCGTATCGATATCGAATATCGATTTTCAGAAAAAAATATCGAATATCGATATCGAAAATTTTGAAAAAATATCGAATATCGAATATCGATATCGAAAAGTCATATGGTTTGAACCCTACATGTGTGTCAACTGGTCTACGTCAACTCAGATTTCGGCATCACTGTTGTGAGCGATCTCCAAATGCACTAGCGGCAATGTTGAAAAACAAATATTACGGCGAGTGCATCGGAGGATCGCTCTGCGACACGTGATCTGAGTTGACACTCACCAGTTGACACGCATGTGTCAACTAGTAGGTGGGCCACCAATGCAGCACATAGACCAAAGTAACATGAACATTTACACAGTTCTCGCCGCGCGGACTGCTCTTCGAGACGGGCGTCATGCTCAAGTACCACCCGCAGTACAACTCGGAGGTGGACAAACTGTTCTCAGTGCGCTGCTTCTACCCCGACATGAAAGGTGAAAATGACGTCGCATTCTCGGTGGACGATGAAAAACAGTGAGATATACATTTATATTTCAACATAATTTCAAGCGCACTGTCTACAATCAAAAGTCCGACTGCAGCCCTTTGATCGCGAGCTACGCGGCGCCCGAGATGCTCATGCCGTGCGGCTACATGGTGACCAAGGACAAGAGCAACAACTGCCTGGTGGACAACACGCGCGTCGGCGAGCACATCACGCACAAGTGGCAGTGCGATCAAGGTACTGTTCAGTCCAGAGAATGTTCATGGCAAAAGTGTAACATAAAATTATTGTATTGTGAATTGGACTATAAACATGGCAATTTACATTTAAAAAACTTTGCAGATATCCTCGGCGCAAACTATGGCATGGTGGTGCATTCGTGCTATGCTGAATCAGATAAAGGAGCCAGATGGATGATCATTGATGAAAATGGGTGAGTGAAAAATGGAATACTCTGTGGAATGGAATGAATAGTAATAAAATATAAAACAAGTCTGCGTGATTGATGGACCAGATTTTCCGTCGACTTATAGACGTACTCAGCGTACTCAGACGTACACAAAACAACAGCGTTACATCCACATTATTCAAGCACAAAGATATATAATTTATCACTAGAACATAAGATCCCAATCAACAATCAAACAGACAGACACAAACACGTACACACCCACCCACAGCTGCGCCACGGACCAGCACGTGATCGGCGCGCCCGTCTACGCCGCCAACAAGCTGGCCGCCACCGTGACAGGCAAGGCCATCAAGTTCGCCGAGTCGTCCATGGTCAAGTACAGCTGCCGCGTGCGCTTCTGCACCAAGGACAACGGCGAGTGCGACACGCTAGTGCCGCCGCGCTGCGACGATCTGGGTTTGCAGCGAGTGGACGCGGAAAAGACCAGGTGCCAGTCCCAGACCTTGTAAAATGCTCTGTAAAATGTCAAATGTCATGCAAAGTGTCAAAAGTCATGAAAAATGCCCTGCAAAATGGCAACCGAGTTGCCATTTTGCAGGGCATTTTCCATGGCTTTTGACACTTTGCATGACATTTGACATTTTACAGGGCACTTTACAGGGTCTGGGACTGCCCCCAGGGCCAAGCGACAGATCATTAAGACAGACGTGATGCACGGCATGCCCACGCTGTTCATGGAGCAGTTGTTCGCCAGACGCAATTTCATGTCCATGGTGCGTCAAAGACAACAACAAAAATTAATTAAGACAACGTAAACAAGTTAAAAGCGCACAGATACACGACGCGGGCGTTCCCATGACAGACACCACAACAGTGGCACCAACTACAGCTGCTCCAGAAACCGAAACCGAAGCACCAGAGTTGGTGGTAGATCAAGAGCCGACCGGAACGCGCACCGAAGCCATCATCAACCTGGCAGAGGAGGATGAATTGATCGTTGAGCCGCGCAACAAAGTGGACAGAGAACCGCTGGCAGTGTTCACTGTGGGCCCGCCGGCCACATTCCGCCCGCTCAGTGCAGTCAATTCGGCTGAAATGAGAAACGATCCTGGTTTGAACTATGAATGATTGATAATTGTAATCGTGTAAAAATTGGTGAAGGCTGAAGCTTTAGGCGGTGTTTACAGGCAACGACCATGTGACGACCAAGGCTTTGATTTTTCAACTATTTTTAGGACAAGAATGTAATGTTTAATATGTGTGACGGCTTGATCAATCACGATTTGATAAGCTTCGTAACCTAGGAAAAACGTAAAATGTCAAACATTTCATAATCATGCATACTAAATCTTTTTTGTCGTCACCGGTTGTCGTGGAAATTTGTTCCATGCAGATTAACGTTCCATGCATTCCATCCATGTTAACGATTTCGTGCATGAATGTGAAATGTGGGTTTGATGTTGTTCCTAGCTTGTGGGCTGATCAAATCATGGTTGACCGAGCTTGTAAGATGTTTCATTCTCATCCCAGCAACGTTTGAAAAATGAAAAATTTTGGTCGTCACATGGTCAATGCCTGTAAAGACTGCCTTAAAACGACACTATGTCACAGGTGAACTGCGGCAGCAGCGGCCGCGCATCATCCCGCCAGCGCTGCGCAACGCGTGGCGAGCCCGCGCCGCCGCAAACGCGCCGCTCAGCTACAATGGACAGGGCGCGCAAAATAACGGGGCAGATAACTTCGTCACATTGAGACCGCTGCCCGCTGGCATACACGTGCAGACGCCCAGACCGAGGTACAACAGCCGCGAGGCGGTCATCGCGAACGTGGACAACGGTCAGCCGATACAGTACAAAACTTCACGCAAATAGCAATGTGCAGAATTGCCACACCTACACAATCCGCGCAGACCCGCGCCCGCCGATCTTCGTTCCAGTGCATAACATCGGGCGGACGGCGCCGGTGTGGCGCAACCAGAACATACCGGACAGCATCGAACAGGTGCGTTGAGCTAACGCTTCCCTTGCTAGGCAGCCAGTGGCAGTGCACGACTGTAGCCGCCGGCAGGGGACACTCCCACAGCCTCTAAAATGCTCTGTAAAGTGTCAAGTGTCATTCAAAGTGTCAAAAGTCACGTAAAATGACCTGTAAAATGGCAAGCTTTCGTTTGCAATTTTACACGGCTTTTATACAGTACGTTTAACACTACGTTTGCATGACATTAGGTAGACATTTTACGGGCCCTTAGAGTGGCACCAAGGCAGGGGGGGGGGGGTCAAGCGCATTCCATGGGTATCTAGAACTAGCGGTAGCATTGCCACTCGCAGCCAGTGGAGGGCAGCGGTGACAGCGCCGAGACAAGCACAACCGAGCCGCCGCCGTCGCAGACAACCACAACCAGCCCTGCCACCACAACCACAACAACCACCAGCAGCAGCAGCACGAGAGCACCCACTGCCGCAGTGGTCGCACGGACGCAAACGGCCGCGTCCAAGTCTGCGGCGCCCAAGGCCGTCGCGCCCAAGAATGCCGCCAAGATGAAACTGAACGGGCTGGCGGACAGCGTGGCCGCCTCGGTGGACTTCATGCAGGTGGACGTGTCCTCGCAGTACATGCAGGTGCACGACCAGCAGAATATTAGAGAAATGGGCGCCTCGCCCGTCAATTGGTGTCCCAGAGCGCATTTTCCTTGAGGAGAGGAAGTTTGAGTGGCTATAGTATGCGCCGTGCGCTGAATTCACCCAGTGTGGGTGGCTTCAAGTATTTATAAGCCAAATCGCGCAATGATACTCATGTAAATAGTGGCATTCTATGAAAATTATATTAATCTGTGATTATTTTGAAATATTTATGCCTGCAAAATTTCGCTTTCCCATGCACTCCATTTCGACAGATTTCGAAGCTCGAAGGACACCATTCCAGTAAGATAACTAAATATCTATTTTATTTTTATTTTTATTTATCCTTACTTACATATTTACCGCAAATCCTCGAATAAGACCCCCCCTCGAATAACTCCCCCCCTTGAATAAGTCCCCCCTGCTGGCGCGGTGAGGAAAAAATAACTCCCCCCCTTGAATAACTCCCCCCTCTCAAAAACTCCTCCCTATGATGAAAAGGATACAACGCAAAACTATAAAAGAATAGTAGCCTATGACAGCGACAGCAGATACATAATGTGTATGCAGTGTATACACATTGTTATGTTGTTATTGGACGGTGAAATACCTGAATTAAACGAGTTTACATACTGCATCCATACAATGAATTAAGTCCACGTTTCCTGAGGAAATAATAACTCCCCCCCCTCGAATAACTCCCCCCCTTGAATAACTCCCCCCTCCAAAACGTCTGACACAAAAATAACTCCCCTGGGGTCTTATTCGAGGATTTAGGGTATATTTGATTTGTGATTGGGCGTTTCAGGATATTGTAACCTGATAATTTAATGTGATAATTTACGTCTAAACTTAATTTCGCATGCAGATGTGATTATTGATGTGGTTCTAATAAACTCGTTACTCGTTTGAATACATTGTCATAAAAAGCAAAGTCCACACAAACACAGAAAACATTCACAAAGACAAAAAAATTGAAGCAGCGGCATACACAGAGAGATCATATCCTTCAAGCACTTTCAGATGGTTGTGTTTTGGGAGTGAGCGCCAGCGGCGATTAGCTCGAGTTGGCGCAGTTTTGAAGACCTGACAATGGTATGAAAAAAGAACATTCCTACTGTGTGGTGTAAATACACTTGATGATCAGTCTCACGGAAACAACACCCCATGAAAACCCCTGATAAAAGGTACCACTTGATATAATTCCCCCGCCTTACGTGAAGATGGTTTGCAGAAAGATAAAAGTCATACGAGGGCTGTAAAGTCTCACTCACCTGACAGGCAAAAACCTTGCGTGCCCCAGTTTGACCTCCGTGCCCTGCGTGTTGCCCAGCCGCCTGCCCATGGCGTGCACCCTGTCGGACAAGCGGTTGGCTTTGGTGCGCAGCTGCGACAGCTCGTCGGCGCCGCGCTGCTCCGCGTGCGACACGATCGACGAGTTCGCCGCGCCGTCCGTCGACATAGTCGTATATAGCTGAACGTCAATTTAGGGATGGCCGGGCTTTTTTAAAATGTTTAAAAAACGTTGTTTTTTAAAACCCAGTTTTAAATTTTGCAATTTTTTGAGCTTTTGAAAAAATGGTTTAAAGAACAACAACTTTTTTTGAAAAATCGGGGTCGTTGTAAAAACGCTTTTCCATCCCTAGGTCAATCTAGGAGCGCAGAGTGTCAAGTCACACTGAAGATGCCTTACCCTGTCTACTCTCTGCATTAGTTCTTCATGTCTTCGCAACATATCGGCCGCACGGTGGTGGGCAGTTTTCTGTCGGTCGCCCACGCCGCGCAGCAAACGATCGCATTCCCGCAACTGCCGCGTCAGCTCCATCGCTTGGCCCGCCAGCACAGTGCACCTGCAAGTGAAGGACAAAACAACTATGCGGTGTCAACGGCGACGCTATTCGATGTCTTGAGCTACCTAAATACCGTATTTACTCGAAAAATTCCCCGTCTTGAATAATTTTCCCCTGTTAAACGAGTGACTAATTTTCCCACTAGCCAAATTTGTTGTATATGATTTGAACAAAAATGGGGTTATGCATCTCGTTAATAAAGCATATTTCATGAAATGAGTTCATCGAAAAATCCTTGAAATTTTGATAAAATATTCCCCCTTGAATAGCCCCATCCTCAAACAAAGTCCGGCGAAAAATAGTTCCCGCGGGAATTATTCGAGTAAATACGGTAAGTCTCGGAAAGCAGCACTAACTTCCCCTGTATCATATCAGAGACCGCGGCGACTCCAGCCGCCCGCATGAGCAGAGAATCCATGGATGGCGCAGCGGCCGCGGGAGGCACAACAGCTTTGAGCCGATGCAGCCACGAGTCGTCCCAACGCGGCACGGAAGCCGCGTTCTGTGCCATTTGATCCGTTTTCTGGCCATCTGTTTCTGGCTCGTCTTCCCAGCTGTGATGGGGATATTTAGATGAAATCATAGCCAGATAGGAACTGAAATTACTAGGGTTAAAACGGGATCGACTTTTCGGGATCGGGATAATGATTGGTTTTCTGAGATTTGGGATCGGGATCGGGATTGGTGTCTGGGGATCGGGATAGGAACCGAGATTGGCATTTTTCGGGATCGGAATTTTTGGTCAAAGTTCTAATCTTAATGGTTTTTCTCTACATTGCCATAAAAATGGTCTCAAAATACACTTGGATGCCAAAAAGTGGCGAAAAGTGGAAACTTCAGGTTTCCGTTCACATTTATTAGTGCAAAAATGGCATTTAATTCAGTTGGCAATTTTTTCGGGATCGGGTCTATGAATTGAAAATTTTAGGGACTGGGATCGGAATTAGTTTTTGAGATTTCGGGATCGGTATCAGGATTGTTTTGTCGGGATCGGGACCGCAAAATCCCGAAAATCAATCCCGTTTGAACCCTAGAAGTCACCACAACCCTATAACCTGATCTGCGGCAGCGGCGGCTGTACAAGTGGTATGTTACACCGTTCGCCACCCGATGTAGCGCACTGGCGAGCCGATTTGGCAACTGCATCGTTCACAACCAAAAGATGGGTCTTGTAGCCGCACATCGTGGGTGCAATGGAGATAGTGCCTGGGCCGGTTGCATCGTGGGAGCAAATTGAGCTTAGATCAACTGGCTGCACGCGAACCGATGGACCGGGATTGGTCACTGAATTAAAAAGTTACGATTTGAAAAATTTATGATGAAATTTGTGGCGCATCACTAAAAAAATTGATTGAACTCACAAACATCAAAGCAGTGAACGCCGGACAGACTGTGAGCGAAGTAGCGGCCACTCCAAATAGGATCTACGCGGTGTCATAAATCGAACGCCCGAAATAGTGTATGGAAAAATAAGCTACGCACTCACAACAGACTGTACATACCTGGATAAAGCAATACATCTCCAGCCTCGCTGCACACTTCGACAATTTCGAGCACGCGCAAAGAATACTCCGATCGACCCTGATTGAATCAAAATGAGGTAGTTTTTCAAGGGAGTACGTGATTTTCCGTGAATATTTGACACAGATACCTTGATAGAAAGATTTGAAATGAAGGCTCAATTACAGCTAGATAAAATACTAAATGTAAAATGTCTTACACCGTAAATGTAAAATTTCACCGCAAAAGCAATTACAGAAAGAGTGCAAAATTATGCTGGTAAAACTCTTGTTTGTGACAACTATTTAGCAGTGCCGTGCTCAATAGTACGTGAATACGTAAACAAAAAATGTCAAACAAATGCCTCACCTGACCAAAGCTCTCACACAAAACCTGGCAGTTATACACAGTCCCAGAAGCCGTTGCATACACAAAAATGCAATTGTTTTCTGTTTCATTTTCAGCCTCTGGTTCGGGTCTGAGCACCAAAGCGGAGCACACGTCATCCCCGTAATTGTCCGCAGAGTCGGGCTCAATTCGTAAAGGGCCGCTGACTGTGTACTGCCTGTAAAGTTTAAAGTACCGGTAGTGCGACTTAGAGCGTTTGAAAGGCCTGGTGCCATTTTCATAATGTGACAAGCATAATGATAAGAAAATGACCAGGGGCAGTCCCGAGCTCTGTAAAGTGTGAAGTCAAGTGTCAAATGTTATGCAAAATATCAATCAAAACAAAAAAGAAAATATTTTAATACAGAACTTTGTATAGCAATTTATTGAGCAACTGACACTTTGCATGACAATTGACAAATTTGTATGACATTTGTCATGACACTTTGCATGACAATTGACAAATTTGTATGACATTTGTCATGGCATTTGACACTTGACTTACACAGGGAATTTTAGAAGTCACTTGTCTCGAAGATGAGGAGTCGGTCCTACGGCAGCAACGTGAAAGTGAGAACCAACCTGAATGTAGTCAGGTCGAGCTGCAGCGTCTTGACCACGCCAGCCGCGCTGACCGCCAGCACTAACTGCTTTGTATCGCCATTGCCCGAATTTGTCGAACTTGGTTGGCACACGTCAAAGTCGACTGGAAAACGTCACTTTTTTCGTCCCAACAAACAAGTGTAGGTAGACAAATGTCGACTGGTGGCAGTCCCAGACTTTGTAAAGTGTCATGTGTCATGTAAAATGTCAATCAAAACAAAAAGTGAACTTATTTTATTGAAGTTTAAGTTTATTTCACTTGAAAGTGAAGTTTATTTCTGAACTTTGCATTACAATTGAACTCTACTTTACATTTTACATAACGCTCGACACTTTATTTTACACTTTACAGGGTCTGGGATTGGCGCCAGGACTAACCAAAAGGATCATGCCAGCCGAAGTGGCGCCTGGCGGAAATGTTTCCCCCCTCGTCGAGTAGAGAGTAAGTGAGGCGCGCGTAGGCACACGACGCACGTAACTCGTACACTCTATAGATATGTTGCGTATATGACAGATATTGATTGGAATTATCAGTGATTGGTATTTAAAGCAGATTAAACAAAAAAATACACAGTTGAAAAACATTTTTCCACACCAAGTACCACTTTTAATTTACATTTGAGCCAAACTTCCACACCATTAAAAGTATACATAAATCACGCTGACAAGTTTCTTCTCACCTGACGGTGTCATCGGACCACAGGACAATGAGAAAATCATCGCTATTCGCGTGCGGCGCGAATCGAACCCTGACCGGGTGCACATCGTTCGATCGCGCATTCGTATCGATAGGGTGCGCTCTGAAAAATTTATGTCATCGCGAAACCAATAATCATTTACCTAGTAGGTGAACAAAAGGTGCACAAAACTTCCATACCGGCACTGCAAAGATCCCCCTTGGGGGAGCTGCTGCGGGGGTATGACACAGTGAAGTTCTGTTTCGGTCTGCAGCGCGACAACGGTACCGGTGCGGTTGGCCACCACAGTTGTTTTCGCATCACTCAAGTCCACGTCGATGTTCAGTACCTTCGACATTTGGGTCAATAAAAAATAGTGATTTGGTGGCATATTGTCAGTGTCATAAATTTTAAAAGCGATGGGACGAGTAGCAGTCTCGAGCAAGTCCCAGTGCAAATTCAGCAGTGTCATGCAAACAGTAATAAATGGTAACCACAGACGATACTGGCCACACAGCACCATTTCCATATTTGTTCGAATAATTCCCGTGGGAATTATTATTTCGTCATATTTTTCTGGGGGGGGGGGGGATTATTCAAGTCGAAGAATTATTATTTCGTCAAAACCTCCAAAAAAATTTCAAAAAATCATTCCACAAGGCACAAAATATGCTTTATTTGCAAAAAACATGCAATTTTCTTTCAAAATTGGACAATTGGTTCTTGATCGTATGCCTTAAGGGGGAATTATTCAACGGGGTGCCCCTTTACCCCACACACCTAACAGGGGTGAATTACTCAAGCAAATACGCTTTACTCGCCCCAACTTCACGCAGCAATGGCACCAAAAACCTTACCACACAAGCATCAGCCAGCAGCTCGTTCTCACCGAGCACAAACTTGTGCAGTAAGATCAAAGCATCGCCGCCGGGCGGGCACGCATAGCAGCGCCGGCCAGAGTTGCACGCAGTCAGCCACATTGTGCTGCGCGGCAGCCATGGCAAAGTGTGTACAGATGGCATCTAAATGGCTGTGAGTGGCGGTAGCGTGTGGTCTGAACCGGCTGACATTTTTATCGTTCACGAGACTATTGATGGTATATTCATCGATAATTTTTTCAGCGAACTTTCTTCATTATATTCATTCGACAATCAAAGCGGATATTCGTGGTATATTAAAAAATTATGTACACAGTTCAAGTGGAGTAGGATAAACAGTGAATAGTAGCAAATGCAGATATTTATTAGTTATCGAGGGAATGGACCGCTATGACATTCCAAAAATGAAATAAACTCCCGCAGCATTGTCGAAGAGTTGGCAACATATTTAAAAACCATAATGCATCGCTCATAACTATATTTATGTTGTGTTGTCGTTAAACGGCGGCTATGTCAGTGTTTAATTGCGATCGGGTTATGTCAGATAGCCCCATTAATTGTAGACGCCGTCTACCCGAACCAGTGCGGTTCTGAAAGGTCCTCCCACATTACAATGTACTGATGCCTCAAAATGCCATTCCAGTGAGTTGAACAAAGTGGTCCTATTTACATAATTAGGCCCTACACACGCTGGTTGACATCGACACCAAATGTCAACTGGTTCCGTTCCCAATTCGAAGCTTGCGTTTGAACGTCGTTCGTCGGCTCGTCAGCAAGCTTTGAATCGGGACCGGCACCAGTTGACATTTAGTGTCGATGTCAACTAGCGTGTGTGGGCCCTTACTCAGAACTATTAGCTACACGGAAAGGGGTGCAATCAATGCACCCCCCTCAAAAAGTGAATCTGCTTTGCTTTCAAGTTTGTAAATGCAAATGCTAGCTTACTAGGAAAAAAATCTTAGCAACTACCCAGCCTAGATTAATATTACATGCTGTGGCAGCACGGAACACAACTTGACACTCACAAGTCATGAGCGATGCAAAGTGTGGATATCACATGTGAGCATGACGTACAGCGGTATGTAAGCTTGTTCGGTTAGGTGGAGTGGAGACAGTATGATAATGATAACAGTATGATCTGTGCTTACATAAATGCAATTCAAGCATTGCAGATATTTATAGGTTGCAATATGTTTAAATCATTTTTACAGAATTATATGAATAAATACATATAAATACTCCGTAGTTCGACACCACTACAAAAAGTGTGAAAAACACGATTACGTCGAAACCGTGACCGCAGCGAGAAGTGTTTCAATATGTACATAAATACATACATAACGCGGTAAATTGATGTAAAATATTTATGTAAAAATAAAGATTTGGATTATCGAATTTGAAAAATTGACGTGGAGCAAATAGTATAAATGTATCCGCTACGCACATCGTTTTGCATCGTTGGCAATTTGACTACAGATCACACAAACGGCGCCAAATACCAGGGGCCAGTTCCGCAAGTGGAGAAGTAAAAAAACCATTTGATAAGTAAGAAATGCAATGGCAAGTAAAACGATAAGTGATAAGTAAACAAATGAAAGGCAAAGAGAAGTGAGAGGTAAAATTAGTCAAGGTTTTTTTCGATTTCGACTTTTTGTCATTTAACGTCTTTTTTCACTTGCCATTCAACTTCTCACGTCGCATTTTACTTGCCATTAACTTATCACTTCTCATTTTACTTGAAATTTCACTTCTCAAATGGCTTTTTATATCTCCACTTACGGAACTGGCACTAGCTCGTTCACTCCAATTAAACTCAAAACATAAATACGTTAAAAAATGGTGACATCATCAAAGGCCGCAGAGGCAACACAAAACATCGCAAACATTTAAACAGCCATAGAGCGTAGAGAGCTCAATGTGGTCTCACTCATATGCACGCTGCGCTTGAGACTAATGGAGAATGCATAGCAGTTGCGCTCGCGCGCAAAATGCTACTCCGAGCAGGGGGCAATCCACACGTGTAACGTCAAGTGTTAATTGTCAATCAAAACAATGAAAAAAATGTATTATTGAACCTGTGACACTGTACATGATAATTGACAAATTTGTATGATATTTTACATGACATTTGACACTTGGCTTTAAGCTTTACAGGGATTTACCAAATTAACACTTTCTCTCGTTGAAATGACTTAATTTATTTTTGATCATCCATCAAATGTCGGTAACACGTGGAATCAGATGAGCAAGTGTCACCGCAGCATTGCAAATGCCTGAAACCCTGTCGCCGATGGTGTAAGATAAGCACAAAAACACACCGGCCGGGATGGCGAGCGATAGCACTCGGGAAAACGGAAGATATTACATACACCTCATGCACATAAATAAATGGTAAAAAAGCTAAAATTCGTTGCTCCAAAGACAAAACAAAGTCGAAATACCTAAAAAATGGAACATATCATAGGATGGCGCACTTCTTACGCCAGCCCCGACGTGACTTTTTTGTTTTTTCCTCACCCGCGTTGCCGTTCGATGTGCCCGCAGACGCTGCCTTTCGTCGTTTGATTTCCCGCATCAAGTCGTAAAATACCTGAGTGTTTGATTCAACATGAGCGCTAGACGCAGATTGCTGTGGAGACTAGGCCCTAGGGTGTCAAATTTCCACTTTCTGGAACTTTACGGTACATTTTCCGGAATTTTTTTTCGTTTTTTCCGCCTCATTTTCCATTTTCTGACAATATTTATGTTTTTCTGCCTCATTTTCAATTTTCCAATTAAACTTTCTCAAACAACACAAAATTTGGTAAACCTGCATGCAGGTTTCTCATTATGCAAATTTTTTCTTTCCAGCAAAACTCAAGCAATTTTCAGCAATTTTGTTTGCAGCAAAATTTGTGTTCATTTTTTCCCATTTCTGGCAAAATTTCTGTGCTATTTCTTTGTTTCCTGCTAATTTCCAACCCTAATCTATCTCCTACTTTAAAGCATTTGCATGAAGCAGCTACAAATCATTATGGTCTAGTCCGTCTAGTCAATTTTTATTTTCGGAGAAACCCATCACTATAAGGACCAAAATCTCAGCTACCCCTCTCATACAACGATCATCCGAGCCACACAAAACCCAAAACAACCTTATCCACATTGACTCTCTCCTTGGCGCTGGTCTCCACATAGGGCACATTCCACTGCTGGGCACGCCCAGCGGCACTCTGTTCACTGACGCGTCTGTCCGAGGGAAGGTCGCATTTGTTGCCCACTAGCAGCAATGGGATGTTTGTGTCGCCGGATTTCACGCGCACGATTTGTTCGCTGGAAAAGTAGAGGATTTTTGAACGCGTAGCTACGGCTTCTGGGGATAAGGGACTTGAAAACTGACCGAAATTCTTCAATTGCATCAAATGAATCGGGATCAGTCAGTGAAAACACACACACAAATCCTTCACCAGATCGATAGTAGTTATCCCTGAAAATCAAATTGACCATTAGTTATATTTAATTATGGTTCGGTATCAAATTATGACCAATTTTTTATAATGAATACTGAGATTGATAATTTTGCAAAAATATTGAATATTTTTTCGGATATCTCAACTTGTATTATGCCAATAAACTGAAAGTTATTATTTTGTTATAAAAAGTTATAAAAAATTACCTGATCGCAGAATAATCCTCCTGTCCCGCGGTATCCAAAATATCAACCGAGCACTCTTCACCATCCAACACAACACGCTTTCTGTAGGAATCTGCTTTCGTCGGTTCATATTCCTCTACAAACTGCGTGTTCAACGGTCATAAAGCAGTCATTTAAATCTATGAATATGAATTTACTATGAATCATAATGTGCGGCACATTTCCAGGTGACACAAAACTGCACAGACCAAGAGTCACGCGCAACAAGACAGTGTTTCTGTTCCAATAAATATTTTCTTCTACAAAACAATGGAAACGACCCAAGCAAACAAAAAATAATCAATCTAAAAAAGAATGTTTTGAAAAACAAACCTCGTCATACATGAACTGCAAAGTGAGCGCCGACTTGCCCACGCCACCGTGCCCGACCATGATGATTTTGTGAACGGTACCGGGACTGGTTCCTTTCTTCCCCAATGTGCCGCCGTTCGAAGCCATTCTACCACAATTATGTGGCCCGATCAAGGATTATTTACGTTGAGTTCAAGTTTTTCTTTTTCAGTGGAAAACTAGCATTCGTTTAGGCTGCGCTCGGTTATTCAGGAAGATATTTACATCCGTAATGCGTTTTGACACGATTTTACTTGCAAAATTTGCAAGTTAATACACAAACAGAGCCACTATTTTTGCTGCGGTCGAATCAGCGCAAAATGGAGACTGAATTTCATGTAATTCAACATGCATACAGACAAACACATTTTGCCACTTTGTTACAAAGAAGACTAACACAATTCTAAATTGTTGACATCATCAGAATTTTAGTTCTCACGTACCGCGTTCAGAAGTGAAGGGCTTTTTCAGTTTCAAGCGTAAAGGCTTTAATTTGATCGAAAAATCTGTTTCGATCAATTGTCTTGCAAGTGGATAATTGTTTTATTGCGTATATCAGCTTTTTAAACCCGGAAACTTATGCGCAAGCCCAATACAAGTGTTACCATTACAAGGGAAGAGACCCGTATTGAAATGTGGCAGCCGGCCAAAATTTCGAAATCCAATATAAATAGGAATAAAATATGCTAAAATTGTTATAAACAGTTAAATAACCACGTATATAGACAACAAAAACGATTACGAAGGTGAATATCGGCAAAATGGGGCAAATTTTACAAATTTTAGCTATATTTCAGGTTTCACTCTCGTTCGTATAATACGCAACAGGTGACTTGGACGTGGGCCAAGTTCTTATACGTGACCATCCGATGCAAGAGCAATAGGCTGACTGTCCACAGAAGACCATCGAACGTCATTTCATCATCTGCCACGCGCCGAAATGGTGAATCCGAGCGACAAAAAGAAGCGTCCGGAATCCAAGCAGTCGTCCGAAAAGAATTCTGCATCCAGCTGCGATCCCGAACCAGACTGTTCGAATGCACAGGTCCTTCATTCTCACCGTTTATCATCCATTATTGACTAGCCTCGCCTATCACCAACCTACTTGTCATCTATCCATCCATTCCCAGAGTTACATAATCGGCGTGCGCTACAAAGACAGACAGTCGCCGCAGTTACGCGCCTGGCCCTCCCGCAGTAATGCAGGCAGCCGTGCAGTGGTTTTCGCAGAGCGAGACTTTCTCAGTTGTCAGGTGGACATCGACAATGTGCCTCGGTTTTGGGATGAGTACTTGGGTTAGTGATGGGCGGGTTTTTTTTTGTTGTTGTTACTGTTGGTAATTGAAAGGTTTTTTAATCATTTGGTACCCAAGGTAGCTATTCTTGTTCAACTACTTGACAACTAGGGGGTTTTATTGTCGGGAACGGGATTGGGGTCACGGGTAGTGATGGAAAAGCGCCAGAAAAAGGGCGCCATGGCGCCATTCCTTGAGTGCGCGCCAGGCGCCAATGGCGCGCAGAATATGGCTCCAAGCGCCAATGGTGCCATGGTGCGGCGCCCTTAAATGGCGCCAGCGCACTTAGATGCTATGGAAGTGGCATGTAATTAGGGTGTCAAATTTCCGTTTCCGCCTTTCCGCAGGAAAATTTTTTACCTTTCCGTTTTCCGTTTTCCGGCAGCCGAAAAATTTTTACCTTTCCGTTTTCCGGCAGCTGAAAATTTTTTACCTTTCCGTTTCCGTTTTTCCGGCCCATTTTTCCGTTTTCCGGCTGAAAATTTTTTGCCTTTCCGTTTCCGTTTTACCAGGCCATTTTTCCATTTTCTGGCTCGATTTTCAGTTTTCTGGCATTTTTCCATTGTTTTTCCAATCTGTATTGATCTTCAATTGGCTCATCCCATTGTGTTGTTTTTGTCTCTTGGAGCAGCATAGACAACTGGGATTTCAGGGTCAGTGAAACAGGTGCTGTGAACCCAATTGGGTCATATGCTGACACCAATAATTTATTCAAGTTTTGTCTGGTTGGTGTTGTGATGCTGTCAATTTGCAATTTTGGTGTTGATATTGCCAGCATGTCTGTTCGGTGATTTTATTTCATGCCCATTACTGCAACAATTTTATTCACCTTTGGACTTCTGTCATTTTCTGCTATTTCATTCATGACTGATCTGGAGTTTGACAGCCATTCCCTCATGTTCATAGAACATTGGTTAAATAAAGCTTTGACTTTGTAATATAGTTCTAAAGCTTCAACTTCATTAGTGACACTCATGATGAAGTTATCGACGTAAATGTTGTTTATTATCATTGCCAACTGGTTTCATTCCCCTTCATTTTCTTCATATTCATTTATGTTGTTTATTGTCACATTTAAATTGTATTTTATGACTGCTCCCAAAATTGCTTGGCTGCAGACAAGTCCAAACAGTACGCGTTTAAAACGAAGTACTATTAAGTTATTTTCAGTTACTGGTTTTGAGGCATCTTTCAGCCAGAAAAATCGTGTGTAGTCTCTAGCTTGGTCATGCAATCCTATTTGCAAAAATGCCTTTTCAATATCGGCAATTAATGCTAGATTGGCTGCCCTGAACCTCAGGAGTAGGCCCAGTGCTAATGGTGTTGTAATTGGTCCTCTAAAAAGACACTTGTTGAAACTGGGCTTACCTGCCGACCCATTGTACACGATTCTGCATGATGTCGATTTGCCCGGCATGATTACTGGCTGGTGTGGCAGGTAATGAATCCCCTTGTTGTCTGTTTTGTCGTCACAGATCTCAATTATTCCCTTTTCTAGTTGGTTGTCCAAAACTTTCTGGTATTGTTCGAATAAGTTTGGATCTTTGTTGAATCTTCTTATCAGTGATTTAAACCGCACCAAGGCTTCTGCTTTTCCCGTGGGCAGGTCACTGATACTCTCTTTATACGCCCAGTCAATATAGTATCGTTTGTTGTTGTCGTTGAATTTTATGCTATTTATTATTATCTCCTCTGCAATGTTGTCATCAATTGCATAGGGGTCATCAGTGATTCCCACTGCTTCTAGACTGAAATTGTCATACTGTTTCCTTTCCTATGGCCACTATGGCTACTTTTTGATGATTTTTTGTTGGTTCAGTTAAGCTTGAACTACAAGTGAAGTTACAGGCATGATCCGTAGTTGCAGAATGTACAGCTACCACAATCAAAGCCAAACAGGCAAACCTGCATGCAGGTTTTCGTTCTGCAAATTTGTCTATCACCGTGCTAATTTCACTTTATTTTTTTCTGTTTCCGTGAAAATTTTGGTTTCCGTTTTCCGTTTTCCGGCATTTCATTTTTCCGTTTTCCGTTTTCCGGCCGACAATTTTTTTTTACCTTTCCGTTTTCCGCTGAGTGAAATTTTTTTACCTTTCTGTTTTCCGTTTTCTGGCAGAAATTTTTTTTTACCTTTCCGTTTTTCGTAAAAAAATTTTTTTGACACCCTACATGTAATGCTTCATTGGATGTTTCCATACACATTTCGTGGCAGAAAAGGTCATTTGACAAATGTTCCATTCACGTTGCTACAAAAATTACGCCACAGGCTGCGAGCAGTGTGACTCTTTCTACGATATCATGTGCGCCAAGCATCCACTGCTGTTTGTGGGTCAAGTACAGGTAAACTATGACAAAATTCATATTGTAGAGCTTTACGGCACTGCACTATTCCGCATGTTGACCCGGAACACATTTAATTATACCCGACATGCTGAAAATAGGTAAAAAACACATGACTTGATGATTTTGAAGGTGAAAATATAAAAGAAGTATGGGTGAAAATTAGGGTAAAATTGCCCAAAAGCGCTCCAGATAGTTAGATAGCTGGGTAATTCGGGGGGGGGGATGTTCAGGGGAGTGTTGCCAAAAAAAAATTTGTCCCAGGGATAGATAGCTGGGCGGTTTGGGGTCCCCCCTCTCTTACCCCTACGGGTATAATGTGTCGTCTATAATGGGTCTGCATGCGGGATGGGTTTACATGCGTAATAGGCTTGACCCGATTACACCATTTAACACGGCTGTTACATGCACAGAACTTACGGCCGCGCATGGAGAAAAGGGCGGAACTGAGCGTGTTACCTTTTTTGCGAATAGACTCATCGTCTGTTGCTGGTAAAGGTGTCTTTGCTAAAATCGACCTTCCTACTGGCATTGTGTTCGGTCCTTACCAGGTATGCCAATATCGGTTTACATAGCATATTTGGGTAGGGTGTAATGTTATGTGAAAAATAATGTGGAACATGATTAGGGTTGGCCGATGTTTTTTTTTAAACGTTTTTTTTTTTTTTAAACGTTTTTTTTTTTAAAAAAACATGACGTCCGAAATGTTTTTTTTTTAAAAAAACATCGGCCAAAATTTTTAGTACTAAGCACTAGGTATTTTGCAAAATTTTTGCGCGCGAGCGCGCAATTTCACACACAAATTGACATTGGTGGTTGTTTTCATTGGTTTTGTTGCATTTTTAGTATCAAAACATCCATTTCTATGTGCTACCATGGGTGAATAAGCCGACATATGTTGCTGTAATATATAATATTGAGGTAATGTGCTTCCATGTACCTCCACAGTGTGTAACTTCACTCCCAAAGTAACAACCTCCTTTTATAACCTTGTTTGATCACCATTCCGTGCCAAACTTTACCTGAAGTCACGAACATTCGACTATAAGGCGATATACGAACGATATGTTGACGAAAAATGGATATTTTTGACACAAATCACCACTTATAATGCTATCCCATGGCTCCACAGCCATTATATGGTCATATTTAACATCACAGAGTATTGCCAGTGTCTGATATACCTATATATGTTGACACTAGGTCATATCTGGGAGCTTTTAAAAAAAAACATCGAGTTAAAAAAAAACGTTTTTTTTCCAACCCTAAACATGATTACTCAATTGCTTTTGTATGAATTTTCACAGCATGTGTGGTGAAGCGAATAGTAAATATGGTGTCAAATTGCACTGATTTCAATGTTTATTAGATGAAAATGCGGCTACAATACACCTGCTTTCTATAAAATAGGCTATTTTGAAAGGAAAAAAACTTATGTTAATTTTTTTATCAAGACCCTTTTTAAATCAATTAGGCCCTGTTTACACGGTTTTTTGTGACGACAGAAAATTCGTGTAAACGCTGCCTTAACTGACTCATCAAGATAAATAAAATCGGTGATTTTCCAATTTTCAATTCCAATAGTTGAGTGCATCCAGGATTTTCGAGCGGGGGGGGCTGCTTGTTTACGGAGCCCGGCGAACGGGGGGGGGCTCAGCCCCCCCCCCTTGAAATTTCGCCTACATAGTGACGGAATGGCGCCATGGCGCTAGCGCCATTCATAGGCGCCACGCCATGGCGCCATTGGCGCTGGCGCCAGCGCCAGAAACCGCTGTATATGTATGAAATACACGTTCATACACAGTGGAGGGCACACAATTTCATGGATTTGTGTCACCGGGGACCGATCCGCTGATAATTAGGTGTTGGAGGGGAGGTCGCGCGCCAGCGCGCGAAATTTTTTGCACATACCATGAAAAATGTATAGGAAAACTTGCTTTTCCCGGGATTTTTTAGGTCTCACCCCGGGAGCGGGGGGGCTGCAGCCCCCCCCCGCCCCCCCCCCCTGGATACGTCCTTGATTTCAGGGCATCCGGGTTCGCAACTCGCGAGCGGCAGCGAAGCATGGCTACGCGTGGCGCATCGACATGCCACCCAATGAGGGCCCAGACCAGCGCACCAGGTTTCTGTACGTGGACGCTTTTGACCCGGACACTAGCTGCTGGATGCGATTTGTCAACTGTGCCAATGGTTTGTTGACATTTTTTTGTGTTGGTTAGTGCATAGGTGTGGGACTTGCAAACAGGGGTCTCCAAGATTTTGGCCCTCACAGGGGCTGCATAGATAGCAAATCGCTCCTCCGGAGGGATAGATAGCTGAAAATTTTTCTGGGGGGGGGGCTCGCGACGGCAAAATATATAGGCTTATTCAATGCATAAAAGGTAGAAATGGGAAAAAATCGCTAAAAACAGGTTTAAAGTATTTAGCTAAAATAGACTAAAAATAGGTATATAAACGTGTGTATAGGCGAAAGCCCCGATTTTGAAGGTGAAAAACTATAAAACGGTATGAAAATTAGCGATTTTGAGCGAAAATTGGAGCGGAATTTCTCAAAAATCGCTCCAGACAGGTAGATAGCTGGGCGATTTCGGGATAGGTAGCCGAAAAATTTGGCTCCTGCATAGATAGATAGCTGAGCGCCCGCCGGATAGATAGATAGCTGGCGGATTTGGGGGGAGCAGCCCCCCCCCCTCCCTAGGAGACCCCGGCTTGCAAATTTGTTAGCTGATGCGGAATTATTTGTGTAAAATCGCAACTGAGTAATCTAGGCATTTGCGCATGCAAAAGCAGTATTTTCTTGTCTAGAATCAACGAGCACGCTGTAAAAGTCAACGCCGCGATTAAAATACTAACAAGCAGTCGACGATTTTTCACATTCCAATGCACGTTTTTGCCTACGCACATCTCTGTGACGTGTCACTTTGTAAACACTACATTCTTGTGTCAGATGAAAGTGAGCAGAACGTGTTGTCATTCCAATACAAGCGCAACATCTACTACAAACTGTTCAAGCCCGTGCGCGCTGGCGAAGAGCTCCTGGGTTGGTTGGATATATATTTCTGGTACCATATACTCTTGAATGAGTTGCCTGAGAGATATACTTTGGTCAGGCAATTTCGGCAACGATTTCTACGGGACGTATCAGAATGGAATGAATTGGCAATTATTGAACATTATTTACCTTTTCAAATAAAACTTTACAAACGATCATGTAATGACGCTTAACGTCGCGCTGACGGTATTTTCATTCAATTCAATGGACTTCTGGTGTGGCTTGTCAGGAGAAGATTACGAATATACACGTGTATTTTAGTTTTCACTATGTCGCAATGGCCCTGCGCACACTAGTTTTCACACGAAATTTGGAAAACTCATAAAAGAGCTTTAAACGTGTTTGAGTTTTCCACAATCAGTCATTTTAGATTTTCGCCAACTGTAGTTGACAGCCACCTCATTGTAGAAAACTCAAATGCGTTCTAAGCTGTTTTGGGAGTTTTCAAAATTTCGTGTGAAAACTAGTGTGCGCAGGCACAATAATTTCACTTTTATTTTCTCATTTAACCAATTTCAGTTTGGTATGGCCGTAGCTACGGCGAGGACCTCGGAATAAAAGTTGTGAACAGCCGCCGACGTCGAAACGTTCGCAAGGCTGCTACAAATCCCTTCATTATGGCATAAATTTGTGTAGTAAATATTCACAATAGCCTTTTGTAGTTTGTAAATTTTACCTGGCTTCAGGTTGGCTCTCAGGGTGCCGCGAAACTGCCTATGATATTGCATTCAATTAATTTTTGGGGGAGATTTTTTTTGGAATCTGTAGGTTGTCCGTATATCCGTTGTGAGAT
Organism: Sphaerolaimus hirsutus; assembly: GCA_964036195.1. Taxonomy (NCBI): domain Eukaryota; kingdom Metazoa; phylum Nematoda; class Chromadorea; order Monhysterida; family Sphaerolaimidae; genus Sphaerolaimus; species Sphaerolaimus hirsutus. Next base: position 16,895,208 of record OZ038451.1, on the reverse strand, counting down.
GTTTCAAGCGGCATACCCATTAGGTTGACATATGCTTAACAATGAAAGCACCAAATGAATCGACGTGTAGTGGCCTGAAATGTCCCACAACGGACTATTAAACGAAGAATCGCGCTAGGTAGTGAAGCATTTCAGCTAGTGCTCGTTTGTGAGTATCATGTGTTAATTTGTACAAAAATTTGTATCATGTTACTGTCCAGGTTGCTGGACAAGGTCCTGGCTCTCTCTTCCAGAAAATATGTATGTTTTTAGCTGTCGATCACTCCGGAGAAATTTCACGGACGATACGGCTTAAGATATGCGTCTCGGATGAAAATATATTCTGACGCAAACAAATGACGTCTTATGTTTGCTCAATATTCTGCGGTATGTAAATATTTTCATATATTTCGACGCCCCCACACTGAAAAACTGCGTCCGCACAAGTGACAACGATAACTGTAACTGTAAAAAATGTCTCGCAACAAGGAATGCTATGAAACGGTCAAATATCTTAAAATGTCTTATTCAAACCATTTCCCAAAAAGGAACAACTCAGCGAATACAGAATACAAAATGCAATTTCAATTTGATTTGCGTAATTTGAATTTTCAGTGTGTGACGCGTCAGACTTGAAGTCTGGTCAACCCCTGCTTATTACTGTCATCGATTCGTTAGGCTTCATAGGATTTTGAAAGCATCATATCATCTTTTGTGAATAAATATTTAAATGTATGAAGATTCATCAGTGTCTTTTTGTAGCGTATCTACTCCACCTATTCTAGTTCAGCCCATACTTAAATATTTACTAAATTGAACCAAAAACAAAGACATTTACATGATGTACATTGTCTACCCTAGTCCCACTTTGCACCGCCCTATTTACCAGTTCTTCCATTTTCATGTGTCGGGTTCACTCCATTCCTTAACGTTTGATATTTTACATACGACCGGATGTTATATTGGTGTTATATCTGTTCTGTACTGTTGGTGCCTTTCTGATGTGACTCATGGTGAATTGTTCAATGAATATTATAGGGTAATTCATATTTTGTTTTTTTTATGACCCTCTTTGTTGTTATTTGTCCGATAGGTTATTACGGAAGCCTCACTTACACCAGGCATTTTCTGTTTCCCATTAACATTTTTGCGCACATTTAGCGATTTTCCAACATCTTACAGGACGCTACCGCAACCATGAATATTCGGCTGGCACAGGTGAGGACACTATTAACTTTTGTAAACCTGGAGTAGCCTAGATTTTGACCCTCCGATAAGTAGTGCGTCACTCCTCCGGGGTATTGATACCTGAAAAAGATTTTGGGGGTTGCGGGGGTCAAATGCGGTGTAGGATGAAAAGGGGAAAAACCTTAAAAGTAGGTGAAAACTTGGTATAAAAGAACATTCAGTTGTAAAAATGACTGAAAATAAGCAGTTAAGAAGACAGATAGCTAGTGATTTTGGGGTGAAAATCTATATTAAAGTGAACGATTTTCAGCAAAAATATGGGTATAATTTGACTAAAATCGCCCCAAAGATCGCTAAAAAATTTGGCCGATTTGGGGGGGGGGGGTGGCGGTTCAGGGGATAGCAGTCGAAAATGTGCCTCTGCGATAGATGTATGTGCGGGTTGAAGGGGGGGGGGTCACCCCCCATCGGAGACCCCTGTTATGAACGTCCACATCTATCTATCGCTCCCTTTGCAGCCGGCCGACTTGCAGAACATGCAGCATTGCAACCTGCTGTGCCTGCCGGAAAATTACCAGATGAAGTACTATTTTTATCATGGTCTTTCCTGGCCCCAGTTGTCTTATGTCGCTGAAGATCTCAACGGGTCCATAGTGGGATACGTGCTGGCAAAAATGTTGGTTGTTTTTGTGAGGCTGCGGTCTATCAGCTTCTTTAATGGGTGGGATGGCACTTGATGCTTCACTTGATTTTTTTAAAATCATGGTTGAAACTGATTTTTATATCAAAAAGCAAAATTTCTGATGGACATGCACAAGGTGTTTTACATTTACGCGTAATTTCACTCAGATTGACAATAAGTGATGTTTTCATTGGTTTTGTTGTCATTATTTTGATGTCAATGTCCATTAGTTTGAAGCCATGATGTACTTGGTCCGGCTGAAAAGTCTCCGGGCAGTGCTCGTCATTCGCCATAGGGGTAAGCTACTGTCATAAAATTTTGACGGGTTAAGATATCAGGTGTTTGTAGTTTTCACCCCTCTAGCTCCACCCACTGCGGAACTGTGGGGTTACAATTTCGGTCATTTTGTACTGATGTACACATGATGCTCTAGCTCAATGCTGCTTTAAGTTGTGATCATGAAACTTTGGCTAGTGTAAGCCAATAGTGTTGGCAATGTGCCAGCACTAACCAAGATTAGCTATGATATCATAAGCCTAGTGCATATTGTCATTACTGTCAATAATCTCACTACCAAATTCATCATTCTGCCTCATGTTTGGTTAATACAGGTTAAATACAGGATGCATTTTGCATGCACACTGCTGTTGAACACAGGTAATGTGTCCACTATAGATTAGTAATGAAACATAGGGAAATTTTATTCACATGATTCATTTACTGCACATTTCAAAACAAAATTAAAATCACTGCAATACAACATGATCTCAGATGATCACCAAAAACATCCATCACACTTCCTACGTTTCTTCCACATCACCCTTATCTGCACATTTATTTTACCTTAATAGCAGTGATGTCGATGAAAGTGTTGAATACTATCAGCACTTTGCCAACACACTGGCTTACACTAGCCAAAGTTTCATGATCACAATTTGAAGCAGCATTGAGCTAGAGCACCATGTGTGAGTACAAAATGACTGAAATTGTAACCCCCACAGTGGGTGCAGCTAGTTTGGTGAAATTTTGGGTGAAAACTCAAAACACCTGATATCTTAACCTGTCCAAATTTTATGACCGTAGCTTACCCCTAGCGCGAATGGCGAGCACTGCCCGGGTACTTTTCAGCCGGACCATGTACATTCACACCGTCGCGCCGGGGCCACCCCCTCCACCCCCTCCACCCCCTCAACCCTCGGCCCGTGTATCCGCAAGCAGCGCCGATCGCAGGGAGGACGAGCCGGACGAGGAGCCGCACGGGCACATCACCTCGCTGGCGGTCAAGCGGTCCTACCGCAGGCTCGGCCTCGCCGGCAAGCTCATGGACGCCGCCGCCAGGGCCATGGTAGAGACTTTTAATGGGAGATATGTCAGCCTGCATGTGAGGGTGTCCAACAGGGCTGCGCTGGCGCTGTATAAGAACACCTTGGGGTTTAGGTTGGTGGGAGGGGGGGTTGGAGTTGAGGTTGATCGGGAGGGTTTAAATGGGATCCTGTGTCTTTCAAAACGTCCTGATGCGGTGAGTTTCCGTTGGTATTACTGCACTGTGGGTATTACTGCACTGAATGGGGGGTCCCCCCAAACCGCCCAGCTATCTATCTATCCTGGAGGCCGCTCAGCTATCTATCTATCCCGGAGGCGAAATTTTGGGCTACTACCCCCTAAACCCCCCCCCCCAAATCGCTCAGCTATCTACCTATCTGGAGCGATTTTTCAGAAACTATACCCCAATTTTCGCTCAAAATCGCTATTTTTCATACCTATATATAGATTTTCACCTCCAAAATCACTGGTTCATGCGTCTGGCCCATTGTCAGCTATTTTAAGTACTATATGCTCTTGTATATCCATTTTGAGCTGTTTTACACCTACTTTTAGCGATTTTTCTCCCTTTTTTTTCTTCTATGCCCCGAAAAAGCCTATATATCGAACCACCACAACCCCCCCCCCAACCCCCCCCCCCCAGAAAATTTTTCAGCTATCTATCCCTCCGGAGGAGCGATTTGCTATCTATCCAACCACTCGGAGGGTCAAAATTCAAGATACCCCTGCACCCAATTGTCCGCTGATCGAGCGCAGTTGTCCAGGAGTATTTGCTGCCGAAAGATCAATCACCCATAAAACTCGCAGCATCAGCGACGTGGAACCGAAATACTACGCGGACGGCGAGGACGCCTACCAGATGAAGCGGGACCTGGTCAGCTTCGCCAAGGAGCACAACATCGATCCCGCCTGCCCAGGCACGTTTTTCAAACAGAAAGACACCAAGGATAGAGCGAAAGTTGAGGAGGGAACTGCCAATGTGCTCCCGCCTGACGGCAATGAAGCTTCCACTTCTGGGGCCGCGTAGTTCGTGGGATTTGAACAGTGAACTGTAATTTGAAATTTGTGCAGAGGGTATCTTTGCCTTGATTGTTTGTTTACTGGGCAGGTATCTATCTTACTGCCACGTTCTGGACGCGGAACATTGTCCAAATGTGCTTTGATTTGAGTAGATCCCTATAACTTATTAATTATTTGGCTGAACGTCAATAGTTGCTCATTGTTACCCGATTGTGTCCGTCTTTCTCTAGTCTCAAAATGAGAGCGTAAATTTTTTTCATTAGGATTACGATATGTATCGATCAGTATCGCTTAGAAAGGATGAAGATCTCAGAGGAAGTTACAACACTCACTTGTCTGAAACGTTGAAAACTTGTCTCAAATATCCAACAAATCAAGCTGCCGGTGCCTCAGATAGTTTTTACATCAGTTACAACATTGCTGGGTTGGGTGGGAGCTGCACGCTCCTCGACAATTTGAAATCCATCGAAAAGTTTCTTTCTAGGTTCGCGGGCTTGCTCTGTAATCCGCCAGCATTTCTGCACCTCCATGCTGCCATTCTCACAAATGGTCGCAATGTCGATGTCGATCTCATTCTGCGTTTCGCCCATTAGTGGGTTTTTATAAATGACAACCCAAATTCTAAATTATTTACTTGATGAGGTGTTCTCACTTCGCTTGCGCTACGTGCGCAGCACAACTTCCCGTACATGATACCGATTTGTGTGCGTGCCGAGTTGGAGAAATAGCCGTAAATGACGGAGTTCAGCAGTGCGTGTAGCGCCAGCGAAATCGCGCACAACCTGCGCATTCATTGAGTGTCACATTAATCACCCATCCAATCATGCAATCGTTGACACGATGACATAGGCTCCCTAGACATGTAAACCCGCTCGACATGTAGACACGCTGCAGGGCTCTCCAGGGTGGGGGGCTGCCCCTCCCCCAAAATCTCTCAGCTATCTGTCGATATACGCGGAGCAAACTTTGAGCGAATTTTCCCAAATTTTGACTCAAAATTGTTTATTTTTGTTCCATTTTCTAAATTTTCACGTTAAAATAGCTATTTTGGGATATATATGTACATGTTTATATACCCATTTTTAGACATATTTTACATGTTTATATACCCATTTTTATATATATTTTACCTACATCTCGAGCGGGTTTACATGTCTACAGGCACAGGGCCACATAACTCACTTGTTCAAGCCGATCATAAATTCATGCCGCCAGTGGCTGTGCTGCAGGAGCACCGAGGCGGCGATCTGCCCCGCGAGCGGCAGTCGGCACATCACGAAAGCCGTGACGGCGCAGGTGCCCAGCAGCAGCGTGCGCTGCCTGGCTCTTCTGCGGCGCTGCGCGCGGTCCGGCCGCCTTTGCGTGTGATTTCATACTTTTATGTTTTGCGTCGTCGCGTTAAAGTGATGTGGCACTTCACTAATTGTGTGGACCCTAACTGCCCGCTTTATCAAGCCATGGCGCTCTTCATAGGTGTGGCGCAAGCGCCAATGGCGCCACAGCGATCTAGCGCCATGGCGCTTTTTCCTTTGGCGCTTTTCCATCACTAGTCGTAGATGACGTACCCGCACTCTGACAGGCTCTTCGTGTCCGCCTGCAGGCAGGCCGTGCTGGCGTATCTGCGCGCCGGCACTTGGCCGGGCGACGGGCTGCGCTCTCCGGTCGAGTTGGCGGGACTGGGCAGTAGCGCCTTGTTCTCGTGCAAGTGGCTCGTGTCGAACGTGCCGCGGTCGCGTGTCGGCGTGCCCGCGTGGCTACGCGTTTCCTGCGGTGTCGCTTTGGGGTGCAACGTTTGCTCTAGTGTACACAGTCTTTTCCTGGGTGACAGGTCCTATCCATTTCAAAAACAATGCTTTCGATTCAATGTGAATACGGGCTCCCCGAACCCCGTAAAATGCCGTGCACGTGTGATGGAAAATAACGTTTGTAATGATCGCACTTTTAAGTAGCCCAAATGTAGGCTGCACTGACTAAATGGTGTGCCTAGCGTCCCCCAAAAAGTAGCCAGCTAGTTATTTCATTTCCGCTCGAAATTCGACATCTTTCCGATAAATCACTACAGGGTCTCCAAGATTTTGGCCCTCGCGGGGGCTAGATAGATAGCAAATCGCTCCTCCGGAGGGATAGAAAGCTGGAAAATTTTCTGGGGGGGCTGGCGGGGGCACAATATAAAGGCTTGTTCAAGGTTAAGAAGGCAGAAAGGGAAAAAATCGCTAATAATCAGTTAAAAGTAGCTTTAAAATGGCTAAAAATAGGTATATAAGTATGTATATAGCGGGAAAGCACGATTTTGATGGTGAAAACTATAAAAAGGTGCGAAAATTAGTGATTTTGAGCGAAAATTGGGGCAAAATTTCTCAAAAACCACTCCAGATGGGAGGGGGGGGGGTCTTTGGGGGTAGTAGCCAAAAATTTTGCCTCGCGATAGATAGATAGCTGAGCGGCCTCCGGGATAGATAGATAGCTGGCCGATTTGGGGGGGGCAGCCCCCCCCCCCCAGCCCCCCCCCTAGGAGACCCCTGAATCACTAACTAGAGCCACGGATAGCGTCCTGCGACAAATGATTTCATGCCTCGCGATGGCCGACTTTTCACCGATATTTGCGTTTGTCACGAATGGGATGGGCGCGCGACTCGTTTCTGGGCTGCAGCATGCAGACGCTGCCACCGTTGGAGGTAATCCCATCGCTGTTGATAGGGATTTGCGTGAAATTTCGATTTATGGGTCACATTTGTCGTTTTCGTCTGTCGAAATGTCACTTTCGATGTCCCCTAAAATACGTTTTATGTACTCATGTACTTTCAAAAATTACGCGTAAAGGTGAGTGCCGGTATTTTTCCCAGAGAAAACGGAAATGTATTTACTCAGTTCTCAATGTATTCATGTATGAAATGTATTTACTCAGTTTAAGAGTAAACATAACAATACGTTTTAACACCTAGGTATTTAATGGCCATGTAAATACACCAACCGTTATCGCGATCCATTTTGGCCACGCTGCTGCCGCAGCAGATTGTGTACGTCGTCATTGGGATTAAATAGGCTATGCACAACAGATACATTGCTGCCGCCTTGTGCCAGACAGCAGTGGATGACTCTGTAGACATCTTGTTATCACCTTCCTTTGGAAGCATTTGTTCCCATTGATGTTGAAAAGTTTGGTTGCTTGTGACATTCCATTTGCATATTATAATCTTGTCACAGTTTACAGCTTCTACCATGTACAAAATTGTCTGTAAAGTTTGTGAATTTCATTGTTTTCATTCAAAGGTATTTATGTTCATATTCATAATCCACCAAAAGTGTTCCTAACCGATGAAAAATCATTGGCCATTATCAACTATGAAAATATTTTGAATCGAATTTATTGAATAGGTATCCCAGTGTGAAACAGCCGATATTAGAAGTAGGGTGTCAAATTTCCGTTTCCGTTTTCCGCAGGCAAATTTTTTCCGTTCGTTTTACGGCTGCTGAATTTTTTTTCCGTTTTCCGTTCCGTTTTCTGGCCAATTTTTTTCCGTTTAAGTTTTTCCGGCTGATTTTCTGTTTTCCGGCAAAATTTTCAGTTTTTCCACAATTTTTCTGTTTTCCAGCACAATTTCCAGTTTGTCCGCCTTTTCTCCGTTTTCCGCCTCAATTTTCTGTTTTCCGCCTCATTTTACCTTTTTTGGCTCAACTTTCTGTTTTCTGTTGCAGCCAAACTGGGAAAAAATTCATGCAGATTGTCAATTCTGTAAAAAAAATTCTGTTCCCAGCAAAATAGCTGCAATTTTTTTCCACTTCCAGCAAAATTTCAGCAAATTTTATCTGTTTTCTGGCAAAATTTCAGCAAATTTTTCCGTTTCCATGCAAATTTCATTTTTCCGTTTCCGTTTTTCTGGCTTCTTTTTCCGTTTTCCGGCCACTGAAATTTTTTTTCCGTTTCCGTTTCCGCCAAGTGCAAATGTTTTTCCGTTTTTCGGCCGCTGAAATTTTTTTTCTGTTTCTGTTTTCCATGAAAAAATTTTTGACGCCCTTATTAGAAGTTAATAAAAACTACTCACATTTGGAAGCGCAGTGATCATTGCCAACATCCAAACTGCTGCCAAGACTTTCCACAATTTGAACCTGGGCCGTGTGGCATAAAATGGTGAAATGATCGACATGGCTCGATCGAACGCAATTGTGCCCAATATGTAGGTTGAAGACAAAATGGCCACCATGTTGCAGTACATAGCCACCCTGTACGTTCATCGCATTCATATCCAAAGTACTGCATGAAAAGTGAAGAACACACGTGAAGCTCACGCATTCATCAGGTTCGAGTCGTGAAAATCATTCCACAGGTGTTTGACGCCATTTGTTCCTAGTCCGGCCAGACTATCGCAAGCTCTAGCCATGTGGCACCAGGGGGCAGTCCCAGACCCTGTAAAAGACAATGTAAAGTGTAAAAGACCCAGTAAAATGCCATGTGTCATGTAAACGACCCTGTAAAGTGTCATGTGTATCCACATCTTATTGTATCATCCACATTTTACTTTTGGACATAAGATTTGGATACAAAAACATAAGATTTAGATTTGATACAATAGGATTTGGATACACATGACACTTTACAGGGTCTTTTACATCAAAACATGGCATTTTGCAGGGTCCTTTGCATGACACATGATATTCTAAAGGGTCTTTTACACTTTACTGCGTCTTTTACAGGGTCGCGGACTGGCACCAGGGCGCATTGATCACTGTTATCAGAATGTCAGCAATGGCGATGTTCAGAAACAGCTCGTTCACTTTGTTCGCCCGCAGCAGCGAGTGGCCGGATGGAGATTTGTTTCTCAGCGGTGGTCCGCTCAGTACGAAAACCTGTTTTTGCTGGACGGCTGCGGTCGCGCTACTAGAATTGCAGCGCCGGCTGCAGTCGCGTCTGGGCGCGCGGAGCATTTGAGACGAGCTGCGCCAATTGGCACCGTCTCTGAGGTGGCGCGGCCGCTGCCTGCATGTGCATTGTGCTTGTTTTATGGTTAATTCGCACGTTTGCGGATCAAGCGGTGGGTAATCAAATTACCTACCTAGGTAGATATTTTACCAGAACTCCTACAAAAAAATGTTAAGGCAGCACAAGCGCGCGTGACGAACACCGAGAGTTAGGTAGCTAGTTAGTCACCGTAAATCCTCGAAAAAGTCCCCGGGGAGTAATTTTTTCCTCAGAATTTTTTCTCCTCAGGGGCGACTTATTTGAGAGGGGGGGGGGGGTATTTTTTCGTCGGAATATTGAGTAAAATACTTGATCAGTATATAATCTGAATGGGGTTAAGTAGGCTGCATAAACGTGTGAGCCAGAATAGAAATCCCGTAATTCATGCAATAAAATCAATGCTCGTGTGCAAAAACTGCAAAATAATGAATGCTTTTAATGAACATATACATACATACGTTTTTTATACGTGGACTTCGTTCCCACCCATAAAAAAGGAGGAGTTATTCGAGGGGGGGGGGAGTTTTTTTCCTCAATCAGTTTACAGGGGGTAGTTATTCGAGGGGGGAGTTAATCGAGGATTTACGGTAGCTATTTTTCACTGCACAGCGACAGCGCACATTTTGCAATTTTCCTGCGCATGCAAACGCACAAGCACGTGAACGCTTCTGCATGTGCAAACCTTGATCTGGCTGGTGGAATAGGGGTTTCTGCATGCATCTGGCTCCTCTTTCCATTTCGCTTTTGTCCCTTCTTGTCCGCATCGGATCGGTTTGAGGTGACTGCCTGCAACGTTGCCCATGTGAATTGTGTATTTCAACTGTCAAGTGAATGCAGCGGTGCACTTTTTACCAGGATCAGTGTGATGTTCATGCACATCGACATTGCCATCAGAATCAGGTAAAATACCAGAAAAGGCCAGTCGATAGTGTCCGTGGCAGTGGATAGGTCTAGAGCTATTGTTGGCTTGCTATCTATAGTGTGTGTAAGTGCACTGCAGTTGTACATTGCCAACGTAGTAATGTCACTTTCAATAGTCATGTTTGGTGGAATGCTGTAGGGAGAGAAAGGGCATTTTTTCAAACGACTTAGAACAATAGTATACTGAGACAACGCAAACGTATATATTTAGCTATTTTGTAACGCAAAAGACGACAACGCTTAGACGGCTATATTTTATGGAGCGATTAGAGCTCGGACGTAAAATTCCAGCGTAAAATTCCATCGCAAAATTGATTACATGAAAGTGGATGATGATACAGGTCTGCAATTTTTCATGGACAATATGTTAATCAATACCTTCATTGTGACCAAGGGTCATCGTCCACGGTCATTTCTATTGGATTCTGAAAATTCTAAAATTTCGATTCTACGCTGCAATTTTACGCCAGCTGAAGAATAACCAATTCTACGCTATGTCATTGCATGCAATCACCTGGCGTAGCTGATTTATCGATTGATTTTCCTTCAGCTGGCGTAAAATTGCAGCGTAAAATCGAAATTTTAGAATTTTCAGAATCAAATAGAAGTGACCGTGGACGATGACCCTTGGTCACAATGAAGGTATTGATAAACATATTGTCCATGAAAAATTGCAGACCTGAATCATCATCCACCTTAATGTACCATATTTCCTCGAAATACCCCCTCAAAATGGGCACTATGAGTTTGTGGTCCGAGAAATGCATAACAGACGTTCAAAACACTTACTGTGTTATGTTAGAACATCGTTTATACCATCTACATCCTTATATAAGGCTGTAAAAACTTATTAATTGTGGTTATTGTTGCATTTTTCACGTTTTTCTCTCAAAATTTTCACTCTGAAAAAATAAACCCCCGGGGGGTAATTCGAGGAAATACGGTAATCAATTTTGCGATGGAATTTTACGCTGGAATTTTACGTCCGAGCTGTAATCGCAACATTAGGTATAATTCAATCGATATCCAACAGAGCAAAGGAGGAACGTAGGCATCGTTTAAACCATTCATCCATCATATTATGCACTGCATTCTTAGCGGAAATCATGCTATTACATGATCAATCGAAAATACGAATCCAGTTCATTGTTGTTTGTAAATCATGATTAGCATTGAAAAAATCTCTGGGAGATTTATATTTAAAAAATCTCAGAAAATCTCAGAAAATATAAGATTTTCTGAGATTTATATTTTTTCCACGATTTTCCAGAGAGATTTAATTATCTTTTTTCCTGATTGATAAAATCTCCCGAGAAAATCTCTCTAAAAAGTGAGTATTTTTGAGAACTTTTGCCCCAATTTTTTCTCAAAATCACCAATTTCCTAACTTAAACACATTTTCACCTTCAAATACACTACTTCATGTACTTTTTGCCTATTATCAGCTATTTTTAACTATTATGTACATTTATGCCCATTTTGGCTATTTTCCCTTTGTCTATTTTAATGGTTTTCTCTCCACTTTTTCCCTTCTATGGCTTGAAAAAACATTAACAAGTTCTATTTGGAATACATTTTCTGTACTCAAGTTCTTTGAAAACATGTATGTAAACATGAGTACTGGTAGGGTTCAAGCAGGATGAGATTACCAGAAAAGAAGCATAAGTTGGACATTAGATGTTTATGTTCACATCTCATGGTGCAAAAACTACACACATGCAGTACTGGTACTTTTTCAGAGCAAACATATACATATTTAGTCAGTACTCGAGTATACATATTTTTGGAGTAAAAGTAAAAGTTTTTAACCACTATGTAGGACTGCATGCTTTGCAAATAAAGTTACCACAATTTGGTGACAAAAGTCATCTGATTAATTCTGTGGGGCACGTGAACATGGTGCATTCTATAATGAGAAAAAATGTACCCAAATCATATTTTCAAAAAAGAAATCAGATCCCATATCAGAAAAGCTTCAACAACACATGTTGATTAATATCTACTCTTAATGGTTCAAGCACCTTGAAATATGATTATAACTTGATTTAAGTGGAGAGATTTTCTGAGATTTTTTTTAACTGAAAGAGATTTTCTGTGAGATTTAATTATATTTTCAAAAATCACCCGAGAGATTTAATTATATTTTATTCTTGAGAGATTTTCTGAGATAATATTTAATTATATTTTCTCAAAATCGGTCATTTTTTTCAATGCTAATCATGATTCATGAAGCAGTGGTTTCTTACCAGCACAACTACGCCCTTGTCCCGTATTTTATTTGACGCTGGTGTTATATCATATTTTAGTTTGAGCTTTTACATTTTAGCTGTAATTTCAACAGTTCCATCTTTCTCAACACCCCCGTTGGAGTGATGTTATTGTCATTTCAGTTACCTAAGAAAGCCTAATTGAAAACAATGCCACTGGCCACGGGAGAAATACAGCTCATAATTAAGTTGACTTGTTTCACGGTGTAAAACATCGCATTATAAAAACATTTACCTACTGTAAATCCTCAAATAAGTCCTTCCATCGAAAAACATCCCTCTGTTAGCCAAGTGAGGAAAGAATAACATCCCGTGAATAACACAATTTAACCCACTTTGGTGGGTAGGGAATCCACATGTATAAAATATGTTTATGTCAATATTCTGTAAAAACTAAACTGGTGGAAAATATAAATGAGAAAATCACTTAATTGTATTTTACAAATCCCACGTGCAAGCTGTTAGGCTTTCATCTTGTGTGAGGGTGCCCCCAAGTATTTACTATATATACCCTAGGGGGCACCTCCCTCAGGCCACCTATGGCGCAGGAAAAAAAAATTTTCACATTTTTTCTGGAAAATATAAATGAGAATTCTATACAAATTTTTGTTCCTGATGAAATTTAAATTTTCAATAATTTTTTTCTGGACATTTGAGACCAAAAAGTTTTTTAACATTGGTAGATTCAAAGTATGTACAACTTTTTTACCCCCTCAGAGTCCCCAGAACCCCCACACAATGATGGCGTTGTTGATCAAACTGAAACATTTTTTTTGAGAAAAACATAGGTTTTAGAAAGTGGACAATCCACTATCCCAAGCTATTCATGGAGCACATGGGGGCCAGAATTGTCTTGTTCAGTGTCAGGGGCAACATATGGCTGCTCCTGGGCCCTGTTTCTGCACTCAAATATTTTTTATAGCAAAGGATAAAAATGGCCCTGTGTAAAGAGGGCACTTGCGTGACAGCGTGTCCGATGCCTGCAATGTCACAGCACAAATAACAAAAAAATTGTGCCCATTCAATGTGGGCACTAATTATCTGTAAAAAATCTATTGGGGCCAATGGGCAATGTGTTATGTATCTAGTTTTAATGGGCCAGACAAAAAACTATGTCATGTCCAGAAAGTTGAAAATCATGGTTTTTCAATTACAATCACAATTTGGATTAGGACAAAGTTCAAAATAGTTGTTGAGATGGCTTCATAGCACATGTCTGCATATTGGGGCCATTTTTAATTGGGGGTAGTGGAATGGGTGTCAAAATATACCCACAAATGACCAGCCGGTCAAAATATGGCTTTTGGCAAGCCACAAGTTATTTTTATTTTTTGAAAAAGCACCAACACAAGTGTAATCATCCCTTGTGTTGTCAGCACACCAAAAAATTGCTGCACACTTTACCACAGCTATATTTTGTTTGGTTTTTTGAAAATTCTCATTTATATTTTCCGGGAAAAAATTGGCAAAAAAACTTCATCAATCTGTAGCAGAAGAACAGGGGGGTGCCATGGGGTGCCACTTGGCATACATGTAGACAAATGTTGTGGGCACCCCCAGAGAAAATGGCAGCCATATTGGGCTGCACGTTTCCCTGTGAGGTTGTTGTGAAGAACGAGGTACCTGGTTTCTCATTTATATGTGCCACCAGTTTACTCATTATATTGCAGCTGGTGATCATTAGCACTGATTTTGTCGCTTGAATTACGGAATTTACCCATATTCTGTCTTATGATTTACCCCATTTATACCGCAAATTGATCATGCGATTTATGAAAAAATCGAATGGGAAAATACCTACTTACCCTAAGCCCAAAACACTCTCCCCAGTCAAAAATTTTTGACGAAAAAATAACTCCCCTGAGAACTTAACCGGGGGTATACAGTATTGTTCATTTAATCGGATGATTCACACCACGTAGGCGTGCTTCTAGAAGTAAATAGGATATTAAACGAAGGTGGTAGCAATGTTAAGAAGGCATTCATAGGCGACTTCGTAAATGAGAAACGCGTAAGCTCCAGCTGGGGGTGGTCGCGCCATCTCAAAGAGATGATGTGACACACACAACCCTATATACCAATAGCTGAGGCTTTCTATGATGGTAGTTGCTATTCCATCATCATGGAATTAAATGACAGTTAGTGACAAAAGAAGGGCAGGTGCAATTGGGTATTTTTTATAAATACAGAAATATTTATTTTTATTTACGTGCCTGGATATATAAATACTGGCAGATCCCCCTCCGGAGCTTGGGTCCAGTTTCTCGGTACTGTATTCGACTTTTTCACACATGGGTCCGTATTTTCCGAATAATTAATCGAAATATCCAAAACACCATTATCTGAACACTGCGCTGTGTACCCCAGATCAAATGTCTGACTCTTATCGAATGATGTAGTTTGAATAACCCACCCGTTGAAATGACCGGAGACGAAAACCACACCAAAGATTGACAGTGAATGAAGGCGCATCCCGGACAGCTTAAACTACACCGACACTTATTCCATAATTCATGAAGTTCATTTTAATATTATTAGTTCTATTCATCTCATTTAGTGATTGAACGGCGCTATGGCGCTGGCGCCATTTGAAGCCATTGGCGTTTGACGCCCTTTTTTGTGTCGCCGTTTCAGAATGCGCCCTGTTTTTCCCGTTTCACCTGCACCGTTTCAGAATTCAGAATTTCAGGCGCCGTTTTCTGGCGCTTTTCCATCACTTATTCCATTGCAAAGTCAAACCAATCAGTTCTACCTTCAATATAACGCCAACTTACTGCAGCTTCAATAACTCCAAGAATTCGTCCATCACAATTGCCTAATTAAAATGTTCCTCGAGGGACTTTCAGGAACAGGAACACTGTACGTCTTGTAGATAGGTAAAGTCGGCAGACGTATCGCCCTACAAACATTTGCGTCAATCTCTCCAGTGGAGAGTGCATGACGGCATTAGGAATTGTGACGCAATATTTTAACCATTGGAATAGATCGGGTCACGTATGAAAACTTGCCCCTTATCCCAGTTACCAGTTGCGTATATTACAAATGAGAGTGAAAAGTGAAAGTCAGCTAAAAATCATTAAAATTTGCTTTGCTTTGCCAATTTTCACCTTCATAATCGCTATTTTTGTTTATAGACATGGTTATATAGCTATCGTAAGCCTATTTTATTCATATTAACAGCGGATTTCGAAATTTTGACCGGCTGCCAAGTTCTCTTCTGTTGGAACGGAGCCAATGAATGAAAAATAAAATAAAAACAAAAACGGTAGTTTGAACGGTCAAATTCTTTACGAGCAACGTTGAAAATGTAGATAACTAGGGCGCGGCACGCACGGACACAGCGAAACGTCCATTTTTCTTTTTATATGATTTCTTTTTCAATTTCTAGCGTCCGCGTGGGACACAAGTTTCGTTGTTCGCTCTATTCACGAGCGAATTCTAACTCTCCGATTTTGTAGGGTGAAATGTCCGCCGACTTTAGATAGAAATTAATAAAATATGTGACGATTGAACGATATGGAAAAACATTCTAAAAATAGGAAGCAGCAACCATTGGCGCTGCGCACACTAGTTTACTGTTACATTACCATATTGAGTTTACCAGAATGGAGAGGTATCTGTCAATTGCAGTTGATGGAAATTAAGGATAACTCATTCCAGTAAACTCAAATGCGTTCAAAGCCAATTTATGAGTTGGCCAATATATGGCAGTAAACTAGTGTGCGCAGGTTCAACATGATGTCAAAACTGTGCACATTAAAGCAGCGTTTACCTACACGACCATGAAAGAAAAAAATGTGACGACAAAAATGCTGGGCTTTCAACTTTGCTATAGTCATGAAAATTTGTGATTCATTGTGTCAGACACATTGATACTTCCTGCCTAAGAGAAACATAATATTTCATAGACACGTAAATAATTATGCACAATAAGATTACCTTTACGTACATTTTTCTCGTTGTCGGGTATTTGTTCTAGGTATCCTCATTGACCAGGCTGCGCAGAACCACTATGACCGACAGAAAACTATAAAAATGTAATAAAATACTATCGTGTATGATTACTTCATCTATGAAAATTTACGTTTGTCCTGGGCGACAAGGGCGATCGAGAGTAAGTTGCCCAACGCGATCTTCAATTCAGAGTTGTTAAAAGCACAGTTGTAAAAAAATGTACGTACATTTACTCAAAAAATACGCGTACGCGAGTACGCGGTAAATACATATACATATACTTTTATGAAAAGTAATGTACTCACTTTTACGCGTACATTTTAAAAGTACACGCGTACAGAGAAAATGTATTTTTGTTGCTAAAATCACAATTTTCTGTTGCTAAAATAAGGAAATTTTGAAGAAATCATATAATTTTTCTAAAGAAAGACGAAATAATCACTAAAAATCGACATCCATTATGTCTTCCAGTGTAAAACTCACTCTAACATGTAAAAGTGGCAGATTTTACGTTTTCCAGGGGAAAAGCACTCGATTTTACATTTTCCTGGGAAAAAAAGTATTTTACTCACATTTACACAGGAGTACGAGTGGAAAAAAGTATTTTACATTTTCAATACTTTTTGGTGATTAAAAAATAAATACTTACATTTACATATACTTTTGAAAAAAGTTCTGTAATTCTAACAACTCTGGTTAAAACTACCAAACTTTTTTCAAAGTATAAGTCGATGTAAAGTATTTATTTTTTACTCACCCCTTGAGTACAGAAAACGTAAAATAAATTTTTTACTTTTACTCATGAGTAAACGTGAGTAAACGTACTTTTCCCCGCAGAAAACGTAAACGTGAGTACTTTTGAGAAATGTCACCAAAATTTTCGCGAAATGTGGCTCAAAATCAGTCATTTTTTTACCTATTTTACGCAATTTTTGACTATATTTTTGGTTCTATACCCATTTTTGTCTAGTTTCCCGTATTTTTAGCTCATTTTCTCCCTTTTTTCCCTTCTATGCCTTAAAAAAGCTATATAAAAGATGACCTAAAATACGTTTTCTGTACTCGAGTACTTTCAAAAAGTATACGTAAAAGCGAGTACCATAACTTTTTTCGGAGGAAACGTTAACGTATTTACTCTGCACTCGAGTATACGTTTTTATCGAGTAAAAGTAAATACGCTTTAACAACTATGCTTCAATTTTCACAACTACCTATTTCCGCATGTTCTTCACTAGGTTCCCATCGTCTTAATTCACTTGCGGTAGTAGTAATAAAGATGTGTTTACGCATAGTTGTGCACCTGCGCCCCAACACAATCACAAGCAGGGTTGGCAAAATCTCAGAAAAAAATAAAAATAAAATAAAAATAAAATGGAATATTCAAGAATAAAATAAAATAAAATGGAAAATATAAGAATAAAAATAAAAATTGTATAAAAATTCGAATTTTTGTAAAAATTTTGTAAAATTGTATAAAAATTAATATTTTTGTAAAATTGTATAAAAATTCGTATTTTTTGTAAAATTTTATCTCGTTGCTTGAGTTTCTACCTGTTTATTCATGGACCTGGGAGCAGTCCCAAGTGTAAAGTGTCCAATGTCATGTAAAATGTCATGCAAAGTGTCAATTGTCATGACAAATGTAAGGTCAAGTGTAAATTGTCATGACATGTAAAAAATAAAGTATCAATTGTCAAGTAAATTGTGTCCAAATCTTATGTTTTATATCTAAATCTTATGTTTTGTATCCAAATTATGTTGTTGTTGTATCCAAATCTTATGTGAACATTTGGATACAAAAACATAAGGTTTGGATACAAAACATACTATGGATACAAAAACACAAGATTTGGATACACAATTTACACTTTGCATGACATTTGTCATGACAATTGCCACTTTGCTTGAAATTTGACATGACACTTGACATTTTGCATGAGAATTGACACTTTACTTTATATTTGTCAAGACAATTGACAAATTGCATTACATTTTACAAATGTGCCCAGCACACTCCACTAGTCCTTCTACTGAAAATGCAAACCATTCTTATCAATAATTGTAACTTTACACTTGCAGCTAGCTAACAATACTTTTGCATGCAACTTTTGAAAAGTAAGGGAAAAATTGGTCACAGGTTTTTCATGTATAGGTCTAATTATAACATTTTTTGGCCTTGCATGCATGATTCTGTTTTTTTGTAAAAATTTTGTAAAATGTGTCATTTTATTTTATTAATGACTTTTGGGAATAAAATAAAATAAAATACAATGAAACAAGAATAAAATAAAAATAAAATAAAATTTTTATACAATTTTACTAAAATGAATTTTTATAAAACCAACCCTGATCACAAGACCTATGCAATTGTAGCGGCTCTGCATGAAAGATAAGAACGTGTCAAATGCAAAATCACTAATTATTTACCGATGAGCTATTTTCCCCAATGGCCCCGTAGATCCCCAGGCGCAATGAATAAAGATGATAATCAAAGCAATGACTTATTCCAATGACTTAGGTGGGTGCCTGATAACTCATGCATTGAGATGGAAAAAACGCCTTGACCCCGTGGAGGAATGGCGCCAAGTGCCAAAATCGCCAATCGCTTTTCTGGTTCACAGCGCCGGGCACATGTTTGCACAATTGATCACCATCTTTGGCACTTTCTGGGCTCCATTTGAAATCGAGAAAATGGTGCACAGCGACAAGCGCTTCCCATAGGATTCTAACCAGTGACATAAAATGTGGCGGTGACGCAGTGATTGTCACCGCCTGCTTTTTGGATGTCACCGCCACAAAATGAGATGTCTTCGCGGTGACAATCACCGCCACATTTATTAATCAATTGAAATATGATCCAGGGCACGTTCTTGGCACACTCGATTGTAAATAAATAAAAGTGTAAAAGAATGTAGCATCCCAGGGCGCTATTTGCGCTCATTAGCATTTGGCGTGCATAAAAAAAATGCACTGGCTGGCGGCGGCTCTTTGCACGCAGCTGATGCAGAACAAATTCAAAAATTTTTGAATAGCTTTGTGTACCCAAAAACATGGAAAGTGAGCATTACATGGGAAAGCATTTTCACTACGTTCTTGTGATTTTGTTTTCTACCTTGTTACCTATATAGCAGTATTTATTTTTGAGACTAAAATTTTGTGCTTCAGTTTGCTAGATTTTTCAACAACCGTCATTGCTGCCTTTAGTTTAGGACCTTTTTCTATCATATTTCATTTGTTGATAAATATGTATTTTTTGCATACATTGTGGGTTTTGTAGATTTTGACTCATGTAGGGGTTTATATAGATTGTAAATCGCTTTGAGCAATTTTTCCCCCTAACTTCTATACCTTGGAAAAGCCTATATATAGAATCTCCACACATTATTTGGGGTGGGGGACGGGGGTTCGCGGGGGTTCAATACCGTATTTCCTCAAAATACCCCCAGGGCCCAGGGTTTTTTTTACAAAGCGTGAATTTCGAAGGGGGTTGAATGAAGGGGGGAGTATTTCGAAGGGGGTTATTATCTCGCCAGAAAATTTTTCAAGCTCCCAGTACGAATTTGTTGTTTGTAACATACGCAGATGTAGAAAAATGGATAAGGTGATTTTAAAGGTGAAAAACTATAAAAGTTATGAAAATTGGCTGTTTTGAGTGAAAATTGGGCAAAATTTCTCAAAAATTGCTTCAGATATACGTAGATACCGTATTTCTTCTAATAGAAGGGTGCTGGATGATTTGGGGGGGGGGGGTTAGGGATAGTAGACAAAAAATCTGCCTCTGGGATAGATAGATGGCTGAACAGCCTCCAAGATTGATAAACAGCTGGTGGAAAGCCCCCCAACCCCCTACTAGACCTCTGGGCTAGGGCTCTCCAATTAATGCCAAGCTATTTATCTATCCCATAATCTGCTTAATTATCTATCCTGCAGGCGAAATTGTTGGCTACTATCCCCTGCACCCTCCCCTGCCAAATCACTCAGCTATCAACTCTCTGGAGTGAATTTTTTAAAATTATACCAAAATTTTTGCTGAAAATCACTAATTTTTATATGTTTTATAGATTTTTAACATCCAAATCACTAGTTAATGTGCCTAACAGCCTATTTTCAGCTATTTTTAGTACTATATGTTGTTATATACCTATTTTGAGCTATTTTTCACCTATGTTATAGACTTTTCTCCCTTTTCTTCCTTCTACCCATTGCCAACCCTCAAAAAAATTTTTTAGCTGTCTATCCCTTTGGTGGAACGATTTGCTATCTATCCAACCCCATGGAGGGTCAAAATCTAGGATACCCCTGCCCTGGGGCACTGCATATTACACCAGGTTTACTTGGTCCTTGGTCATACGAATCACTGCATATTATAAGCAATATATGCGTATCGGTGTCACTGCCACAAAATTGCCTGTCACTCATTGTCACTGCCAGAAATTTGGACCATTTTATGTCTATGATTCTAACACCAAGCGCTAGCGCGCCTTCTAAATAGCTAGCGGTAGGCACCGACACCATGGCGCTTTTGAGCCACTAGTCATCAAATCAAATCAAATAAAGTTTACTCGGCTCGGACCTCTAGAGTCTAATGCAAGTAAAAAAAACAACACACATTGAACACCCATCGATTACTCCTAAATTGTGGCCTTACACAGGTGAGTTTTGTGCGACGCATAAGCATATTTATACCAACATCCAGGCGGTATCTGAATTAACTTAATTTGAAATTGAGAACGGTGGTCATGTTTTATCACTACCCAGTAACATTTTACTATGCACATGCGCTCTATTTACGATCCGGCTAATATTTACTAGGCATTCGACAAGTTTAATAATTGCGCTTATTTGCGTTTAGTTGCGTTCAATAATTGCGCAGAATAGCGAATAGACAGAAGTGTATTTGTGTCAAATACCTATTCATATTGCGTTAAAAACCACCGTTCATATCCAATTTCAAACAAAAGTAGGCAGACACAAGGGTGTAATGACAAGGAAAGACTGACAAAAAACGGCTACCAAATAACCAACATACAGTACGAATTTCACATATTTACATGCATTATAACACTGCAGTTGTAAAAACGTATTTACTTATATTCGAAAAATACGGATACTCGAGTATCGAGTGAATAAGTTTAGGTAGGTATCCTCTGAAAAAGTACTCACTTTTACGTATACTTTTTAAGTACCTGAATATAGAAAATGTATTTTTAACTGTACAGATTAACTAAAACTAGGTAAATCACTATATATTTCGGGAAAAATCATGGACTTGAAATATTTTTGGCAATATATTGTGGACGTATTGATAGGTGTTCCTTGAAGAACAATTGAGAAACGCTCCATTTGTCTTTTGATGCATAAAAATAGCAAAATATTTGTGAGAAAAATTCGAAAAATACAGCCAAAAATGGCTATAAGCACAGAAATATATGTATAGCTAAAAATAAGCAGAACAGCACATGAACTAGTGTATTTGATGCAATGGGCAAAAAGGTGTGAAAACTGGCTATTTTGAATGGAAATTGTGGCAAAATTTCTCAAAAATACTCAAATAAAATCCCACAATGTTTTCCAGGGGAAATTTTTCAATTATCTTTACTCGCAGTGAGTAAAAAGGTATGTATACTTTACTTTTACATTTGGAAAAATTCAATACTTTTAACAACTCTGCTCTGCAGCACACACTGGTTCGGCTTAAAGAGTACGTCGATAGGTAACGAAGTGGCCCAGTCGGCCATTCAATTTCGTCCCTGTGAAGTTTAGCGACAAACTGTCTGCTTACGTGAAGGACTAAAAGAAATGCATGCATATCACTTTGAAGCGGTGTGCCCATGAACACAAATATACCGTATTCCTTCGAATAGAACGGCATACGTCCAATAGAATGGGAGGTTGTGGCAAGAATTCACTAAAGAAAAATAGAATGGCAGCATCTAATAGAACAGGCAGCAGACAACTTGTTCGAAGAGAGCCAAAACACAACACCTTTTTTTTAATTGGTGGCGATAACATTCGAACTTCGAAGCGTTCAGAATGGTGGTTTAGACATTCTTGACATCACCGATAGCAAGAGAATAACAGTTAAATGACAAGGCTGCCCGTCGTTACAAACTTGCGTTTTTGCGTGTAGCTGAGTTAAAAAATTATGCCAGCAAAACACACAAATTCAGGCGTTCAGATAAATACTAGTGTCTAATGTTTAATTTCAAAACTAATATTTTTGTTTTGTTTCAGATCAAAAATGTGTGAAAAATGTGAGAGAACGGCATCCTGCAATATAACAGCACCTCCAATAGAACGGCAGGTAAAAAATGTTGACGAGAAGATAGAACAGGGCTTTTCTATTAGAATAAATATGGTATAAACTACTTTATTGTCTTTTTCCTAACTCACGGTGCTCCACTCCCCTCCAGTTGGAATGTGAAAGACATGTCGGATGGGATCACGGAAAAAGCATCACTTAGACCTAAAAAAGCTTTTTAGAATTTGTCATTAAGGCAAATTACGCCACAATTCCTGGATTGAGGAGAATTTTATAGGCTTTTTTCAACTTTAATCTAAGCTCGTCTTTCTTTTTTTCTACGATAGGGTTCAGTTTTAGTACAAAGTGTTCTAGATCTGTCAACCATTTAAATACTTTTCATTTGCAACGGATGAAGAGATTTGCCGTTGAGGAGTGTGGTTCACAGTCCGAACAAGTTTTTGCCCCTGAGAAAAATCGTCTAGAAGGGACAGCTGCGCGTAACCCAAAACATACCTACTTGAACCCCTTCAGTGTTTGTGGCATAAAC
This sequence comes from Sphaerolaimus hirsutus, assembly GCA_964036195.1. Classification (NCBI taxonomy): domain Eukaryota; kingdom Metazoa; phylum Nematoda; class Chromadorea; order Monhysterida; family Sphaerolaimidae; genus Sphaerolaimus; species Sphaerolaimus hirsutus. The sequence goes on along the minus strand of OZ038451.1, from coordinate 16,872,126 downwards.
CATAGCACAGAGAGCATCACTAGAAACAGCAGAAACAACAGGGTGTGCGTCTCAGCGCATCTAAACTCTCAGGGCGCGCCAAAAATCTCTGAGTGGTCAAATTAGATGCGCTGAGATTCAGAGTTTAGATGCGCTGAGAGGTTCCGCCAAATGATCACTTTAGACAAAGATCAAGGTAGCTCCAGTGCACGGTACACAGTAAAATAGCCAATGCTCATCACGCCTGGGACAAGGACCGTAAAATTGCTTTAGCCTGTCTCACTTGACTTTCCTCCGTCACTTTATGTCCATGTTCATTCAGCACACTGAGCGAGCCGTGCAACCAATAAGCTCTGCTACCGCGGGCGACCTCTTTTATGTCGGACGGAGTGATACCACCACCTGCAGTGGTGCTTGTTGGTAGGGTTGGGTTGGTAAGCGATTTTTTAGACTTTATGTTTGTAACCTGATTTTATTTTTTTCTCCTGATTTTAAAAAAAATCGCTGACAATTTTTTTTTGTATGAATGCACTAGGTAAAAATGCAAAAAATAATTACGCGCGCAAGTGCAGTTTCACGCCAAGAATAGTCGTCTTTAGTTTCGTGGCTTTTATACTAACTGATACTACGAAAAGTTATCATGCTACTGCGTGCCTCTGGTGATTACCTATATGTACTTTTCGAATTTTCGAATTTAGTTATCGAATTTTCGTTTCTTTTTTACTACTTTTCGAATTTTCGAATCTTTTTGTCATTTTTTGAATTTTTTTTGCATCAAATTACTGCATTTTCGAATTTTTGGTCTGACTTATGAATACATCTTAATGTTTTACAGCCTTCCCGCTGTTACCGCATAAGTACTTTGCATCTGCTGCATCAAAAAATACATGTGAATATTATAATTGTTGTCATGTTTCTGCATTTTTTACTCATTTTGAACGAAAATCACCAAAATATTCGAAAACGTTTTCTAGTTTTTGGAATCTTTTTTGCCATCGTTACAGGACAGTGGCTATCACTTTATTTTTTAATCAAAATCCCCCTTCAAGGTGATTTCGGAGGAAAATAGACGAAATAAAAACAAATAAATTAAAATCAATTATCAATTAAAAAGGGCGGATCAAAAAAGGCTTTTGACCAACCCTACTTGTTGGTGACAAATATGCATGGCACGACTGTTTTGCATGCGAGCTACGCGAGTCTAGATTCTGCTTGCCCAGTCGCTTACAAAAATACGACATGCAACTCATTCAGAAAATCTCTCCCGGGTATACATAAATAATATAAATTTGCAGAGAGACCATTACCGGTAAGAAAATACGTACAGTAAACAACACAATGCGATTTAAGAACACCGACCAGGGATGACACAGAGGCCAACTTGATTACCAAACTGCACAATTTCCTCCAGCGACTGCAAGTTGTTTCCAGCCCGCCCACCCGGCTCGCCGCCGCAGCAGAGAATGTTTTCAAAGCCGAGTGCCGCTAGTTCAATCATGACAACTTTGTAATCGGCGACGCGGGCACACGCCTCAAATGCTGATTGATGACATGGCAAATTGGGAAGTTTTATGTCGGATTATAATTGGATTTTTTATATGAAGAATGATAAATATTTACGATCTCACCCCTATGAAATGTAACTGGTTTTGTCCACCTTTGAGCAGCCGCCATAATCTGCTCACTAGCCTGCTTGTCAATGAAGTCGGTGTCTCTGAATGGAATTTGCAGGTTGACAATTTGCGGGTACGAATTACTTATTCCCACTTTTCACCCCATACGGTTCAAATGCTCACAGTTCGCATGCTATAGTGAGCTTATTTACTTGACAAGTGTGGCGGAATATATGCCAAATTTGTGTCAGGTATCACGCCAAATAAATATGCTACATTCCAGGCTGTGAGTAGTAGGGTTGGGAATTCAAAATTTTCGGTTCCGGTTCTCGGTTCTAAAAAATTTCGGTTCGGTTCTCGGTTCCTCAATATTTTCGGTTCCGGTTCTCGGTTCGGTTCTTAAGTATGGTTCCGGTTCGGTTCTTTCGGTTCCAAATTTTAAAAAATTTCGGTTCCGGGTAATGAAAAAATCGGGTATTGGGTAATGAAAAAATCGGGTATCGGGCAATAATAAGCTGAATAAAGGAAAAACAACATACAGTTGTAGTGTAGCAAACATCATACATGAAACAATGTGCAAATCCAAACAAAGCAGCTGTTCCAATCTCATTTCGTCTCAAACAACAATAACCAATACTAGAAATGGATATCAATTCAAACTGTATTTATAATCAATCTGTTTCAGTGCCCTCTGTAAAACGCAACGGTGCAAATGTTGCATTTTGTTAGGATTATTGTAAAAAATTTCGGTTCTTTTGTTCGGTTCCGGTTCTCGGTTCCAAAATAGCGCTCAGTGCTCGGTTTGGTTCGGTTCACCAACCCTAGTGAGTAAAATATACCACTCGAAAACGTAATATATTTTATTGGCTCCAAGTTTTTCTAATGCTATTAGGATAAAGTTTTCATAGCTACTTCCTGAGTGCAAATATTAAGGCAAATACCACCAACGAAATAAATGAACAACAAACATATCAGTGGAATCAATTACATCATAAAAACTATTTACATCAGATGTCAAAGATAAAATTTTGTAAAACCTCAATATCACTGCATAATTATTTTGCCACTAATGAAGCTCTTCCCATAACTCACCTGTTTACCGCCCCAAACACAAACCCGCTGGCCACATCACCCAATGCCTGGATACTCCCTAAACAGGTGTCCACCTCCCAACGGTCGTAGTAAAAGTCGCCCGCCCGAGGTCTGATCATGCAGTACAGTGGCGGGCAGGGGATTGATTCTGCTCTACAGTGCTGCACAATGGAATGAACCAAGGAGGGGTTAGGGGTGAGTCCGTCCTGCTCCAACGCGCTGCACACTTCCAAGCGGTCGGCGCCTGTAGACGTACACTGCCCATGGTGATAAGAATGGCCCCACACACACTAGTTGACATCGACACCAAATGTCAACTGGTCCCCTCCCCACAAAGCTTGCGTTTGAACGTTGTTCCGTCGGCTCGTCAGCAAGCTTTGAATCGGGATCGGAACCAGTTCACATTTGGTGTCGATGTGAACTAGTGTGTGTAGGGCCAATGACGGCACGCACAAGTCTGAGGCACTATTAGAAAAGTAAGGGCCGTGTGGCAGGGTATCAATCCCAGACGCTATTAAGTGCAAAGTAGCGTCGAATGTTATGTAAAATTTCAAGCAAAACATAAATTGCCATGAAAAATGTAGTGTCAATTGCCATGCAAAGTTCAATAATAAAATCTTTCCTTTTCTTTGTCATTGACATTTTACATGACATCAGTTTACAATTTGGAGTCACGGACTACCCAGATTTCCTCTATGAACCTCGACCGGCGTTAAACAGAAGCACGCACCCATTCCACCACGGCGCAGGCTTGCTTGGCATGTAAACCGATGAGGGGTTCCACCACTACCTTAAACACTCAAACTTTATCGCAAATGAACACTAACCTCCAGTGATCGCATTGACAGCAGATTCGAGTGAGTCGATGCACACCTCAAGTTTGGGCCCATCGACGCCTGCCATCGCCATTCGATATGTTTAGATGAAAGGTGCACAAAAAACGTCCATTAGACATTTTAATGAAGTGAATAGATCTGTCCGCATATAGCTATCATTACGCAGGAGATATATTGCCATGCCATCCCATATACGTAGGTAAATAAACTGGTGGAAAATATAAATGGGAAATCAGGTACCTCATTTTTCATAACAATCTCACAAGGAAACGTGCAGCCCAAAATGGCTGCCATTTATTGTGGGGTGCCCACAACATTTGCCTACATAGATGCCAAGTGGCACCCCCCGGCACCCCCCTGTTCTGCCGCTACAGATTGATGAATGTTTTTTTTCCAATTTTTGCCAGCAAATATAAATGGGACTTTTCAAAAAACACACAAAATACAGCTGCAGCACAGCCAATTTTTTTTTCTGCTGCCAACACAAGTGATGAATACACTTGTGTTGGTGCCTTTTCAATTAAAATAAAAATTACTTATGGCTTGCCCACAGCCATTTTTTGACTGCTGGTCAGTTGGGAGTATAATTTGGCACCTGGTCCACTCACCCCCACAAAACTTGCTCCGAGCAAGCAGGCATGGATGACAAAACCATGACAACAATGATTTTAAACTTTGTGATTATCAAAATTGTGGTTGTGATTGAAAAACTGTGATTTTCAATTTTCTGGGTATGACCTCTTTATTTGTTTGGCCCAGTCACACTAGATACAGGGCACATTGCCCATTGGCCCCTATAGGTTTTTATCAAATAATTAGTGTCCACATTGAATGGGCACAAGTATTTTGTCATTTGCGTCAAGACACTGCAGGTGCCGGACACGCTGTCAGGCGAGTGCCCCCTTTATGCAGGGCAATTTTTATTGTTAGCTATAAAAATACTTGAATGCAAAAACGGGGCCCAGGAGCAGCCATATGTTGCCCCTGACTGCAAACAAGCCAATTCTGGCCCCCATGTGCTCCATGAATAGCTTGGGATAGTGGATCGTCCACTTTTTCAAACCTATGTTTTTCTCAAAAAAGTTTTTCATGTTTGATCAACAATGCCATCATTTTGTGGGGCTTCCAGGGGTTCTGAGTGGATAGAAAAGTTGCACATAATTACAATCTACCAATGTCAAAAAAACTTTTTGGTCTCAAATGTCCAGAAAAGATTGTATCAAAAATGGTTTTTCATTGGGAACAAAATTTTGTATGGATCCCATTTATATTTGCCAGAAGAAAACATGAAAAAATTTTTTCTACATCAAGGGTGGCTTGAGGGGGGTGTCCCCTAGGGTATATATAGTATATACTTGGGGGCACCCTCACACAAAATGAAAGCCTAACAGCTTACATGTGACATTTGTAAAATACAATTAAGTGATTTTCCCATTTATATTTTCCACCAGTTTACTGCTGCAGGTTAAATCAGAGCGTAGTGTATCTAAGGCGCTCCACACGTTGGAAATTCTGGGATGTCAACTGGTTTGGAGTCAACTCATTTTAGCTGAATTTAGGTAGCAGGATTATTTTCAAGTGCATATGTGGCAATGTCGAAAAGGAATCAATATTGCCATGTGCATTTGAACAAGTTTTCGCGACCAATAAACTTAAATCTTGATGAAAACCATTTGACCAGTTGACATTGGGATGTCAACTAATGTCAACTGCACCAACCGGTTTTCATCAAGATTTCAGTTAATGGGTTGCGAAACCATGTTCAAATGCACATGGAAAAATTGCTTCCGTTTCGACATTGCCACATGTGCACTTGAAAGTGTCATGGAACCAAAATTGAGCTAAAATCGAGTTGACACTGAAACCAGTTGACATTCCAGCGTGTGGAGCGTCTAAGAGTGCACATGGAATTTTATTTTGCACGCATTCAAATAAATTTATCCTTCAGTAGTAAATGAATGAAAAAAAACATTTGCGAGACTTGTGAAAACCACCACAATTCACTAAAAACCACTTATGTGCTCCAATTTACCGACTGGACACTCATATTTCAATACAGAAACTATCACAGTTTTTGACCGATCAAAATGACACAACAGCGACACAGAAACAAAAAAATATGTAATCAAGCATGATCCCTTTCGGATGGAGTTCGGTACTCCAAGCCCAATGCTTCAAATACAGATTGCTCAGTTGGTGTTTCAATCAAATATCCTTGATTCAGTCTTTCTGAAGCCTGTAAATGAGAAATTGCTTTTAAAAACTGTTAGAAAAGTGGTTGGGGTTTCTGATCCCGATATGACAGTACCATGTTAGAGATACTTAGGGTGTCAAAAAAATTTTTTTACGGAAAACAGAAAACGGAAAGGTAAACAATTTTCACTTTACAGAAAGGTAAAAAAAAATTTATGCCGGAAAACAGAAAATGGAAAGGTAAAAAAAATTCACTCAGCGGAAAACGGAAAGGTAAAACAAAAGTGTCGGCCGGAAAACGGAAAAATGAAATGGAAAGTGAAATTTTCACGGAAACGGAAACAATAAAGTGAAATTTGCAAGGTAATAGACAAATTTGCAGAAGGAAAACCTGCATGCAGGTTTGCCTGTTTGGCTTTGATTGTGGTAGCTGTACATTCTGCAACTACGGATCATGCCAGTAACTTCAGTTGTAGTTCAAGCTTAACTGAACCAACAAATAATCATCAAAAGGTAGCAAAAATACACTACAACAACAATAAGAATTTAGCAAAAGTGAACTTTGATGTAACTGAACAGTAAAAAGTATACTCAGCGGACTGCAAAGTATGTGTCCAAAATTCCTTTGTGTTTTTTACAGATTTGGATACAGATAAAATATATGAATGACAGAAGAACCTGGTAGTTAAAAACACCATAGTGGAAAAAGATAAATACAGATTGGAAAAACGATGGAAAAATGCCAGAAAACTGAAAATCGAGCCAGAAAATGGAAAAATGGCCTGGAAAAACGGAAACGGAAAGGTAAAAATTTTTCAGCCGCCGGAAAACGGAAAGGTAAAAAAATTTTCGGCTGCCGGAAAATGGAAAGGTAAAAATTTTTCGGCTGACGGAAAGCGGAAAACGGAAACGTAAAAAATTTTCCTGCGGAAAGGCGGAAACGGAAATTTGACACCCTAGATACTTTCCGAGATTTTGCCTAATTTTAAATAATGATATTCGATATCAAAAAGAGCTTGCGATTTCCTATACGATATCAATATTTTTGTTTCAAATCCATTCCGGAAAAACCGTAGGCATTCCATGCGATACATAAAACCTGACTACAGTGCCTGGTGTCTGAGAAGCTGCTGGGATTAGTCAGATTGTCAGAATGGATGTCAATTGTCCTTGTACATAATACACCATCGAATAAATCTGTTTTGAATACATTTGAGTTTGCTGGCAACAGTAATTGACAGACTCCTCATTTAGGTAAACTCCAGTCTGTTCAAAACGGATTTATGGGTTTATCAAATTCTCGTGGTTTACTAGTCTGCGCAGCACCATTGTTTTCTGTATAAACCCCTGTTTACCTCGATCCGGATGGTTGTGAATTTTTGAAAAACGTTTCGTTCACGCCCCCCTGTAAAGTTGTCGGGAAAATTGACCCGACTCAAAAAATAGCCCAAAGAGTTGTCTACATGATGTGCGGATGGCCCCCCAATATAACGCCGCGTGGGCTGTGTAAGCGGGCCACGCATTTTTTTATACCAAAATGCAGTGTTTACCTCGGTCTGGATGGTGGCTCCAAATCTTATATAGTCTGTTTTTCAAGGCCAGAATTTGGCCAAAACATAGAACAGTGTCCTGGCTTAGTGCCAAATGCCATTTCAACGGCTTATTTACAGGCAGAAATAAGATTAGGATGTTTTCAATTTGCACTGTTTTGTACTGCGGATCACGATCAGCTGTGATTGTGATCATTTTATTGCCTCATCTTACATCTATTAACACAGAAAATTCTTCCACCAGAAAGAGAAAGCTTTGGTGGTGTTTTTAAAACCTACACCGTTTAAATTCACCCACCCAAACATGAGAATTTGAGGGGCGAAATTTAAAAAACATTGCTAAATTTTACTTACTACTAATTTCCTTCCCTGGACGAAATGTACTAACTTTTTAAAATTTCACCCCTCAATATCTCATTTTTGGGGAGGGTGTATTTAAGCGGAGTAGGTTTTTAAGAATACCGCGAAAGATTTCTCTTTCTGGTGGAAGCATTTTCTGTGTTAATAGATGTAAGATGAGGCGATAAAATGATCACAATCACAGCTGATCGTGATCCGCAGAACAAAACAGTGCAAATTGAAAATATCCTAATCTTATTTCTGCCTGTAAATAAGCCGTTGAAATGACATTTAGCACTAAGCCAGGACACTGTTCTATGTTTTGGCCAAATTCTGGCCTTGAAAAACAGACTATATAAGATTTGGAGCCACCATCCGGACCGAGGTAAACACTGCATTTTGGTATAAAAAAATGTGTGGCCCGCTTACACGGCCCACGCGGCGTTATATTGGGGGGGGCGATCCATACATTATGAAGACAACTCTTTGGGCTATTTTTTGAGTCGAATCAATTTTCCCGAAAACTTTACAGGGGGGCGTGAACGAAACATTTTTAAAAAATTCACAGCCATCCGGATCGAGGTAAACAGGGGTTTACCAGCTTAGTTCAATTACTAATCACTGGCAGCTGAGAAGCAAACAAGACGCTACACGGCATTCTCAACCATCCCAGACAACCGGGCCAAAAAGTAGACACTAAAAAGCAAGTTGTCATTTCAGCACTTACTTGTCTCATCACACCAGCGTACAAACCGTGCTGGTTGAGCCGCATTCCCATAGACTTCGCTTTGGTGTAAATGGAACGAGTGAAGTGAGCGCTGCCAGTGAAGTAGATCAGTGAAGTGGCGTACTCGCGGTAAGGCACGCTGATAATGTCGATGCGCCGGTGCTGAGCAAAGAGGGAAATGTGAAGAGGGGTGATGATGAGTGAAGGTTTGGTGATTGAACTGGTGAGCAGTCAAAATGTTTTTAATTTAATCACTTTACCTGGCTGTTTGGAGCTTTCAGCTTGCATACGCCCATGTATTTCTTCTGATTTTGATCCGCTGAACACTCCACCAAATGGTCGGTTAAAAATTCTGCAAATATACATACATCGATCATGTGAAGTTCACAAACCTCAAATAACAGCAATGAATTAATGCGTAATGTTAACAGAACCTTCATCCTGCAACTTTTTAATCAACCTTGCCAAAATGTGCTCATGCGAGGCGCCATCTTTATGTGTGATAAGAATATCCACATCACCACACGATTGTTTGCCCCTGCGATAGCTGCCGCATGCGTCCATTATGAATGATGCATCGATCCCGTTCAGTGATGCGCGCACCTTTAATTGAACAGAAACTTTTTTGTGGAACTGAAAAATTTCACGTCCATGGAAATATTTAGGAATGTACCTCGGAAACAATTTGTGTGGCTTCATTGTGTGGCATTCTCTTGAGGAAATCTTCATAGTGTTTGAGGCCGATTTCTTGCTGTCGGCTCAGTTTTACCTTCCCACGAACATCGTCCAATGTCCGAATACCCTACAGTAGAAAGAATACAAATGGGAATTTACATCGAAAAATGTGACCAACGCCACAATCCTTATGAAAAGCTCACTTTGGCATACCATTGATCTGCTATGGTAGGACCGACCCCCCATATATTTGTCAGCAAATTCATTGTTTGCACCCTCTCATTGTGGGCAAAATTATCGGCCTTCCTCAATGTTCCAGACTCAATTATTTCAACGATTTTATCCGCAATTCTGTCTCCAATGCCACGCAGTTGCAGCACCTGCACAAGAAATTATGATTGTGTAGTGTATAAAAATTAGCTTGATGAGTTCACGAAAGTGTGCATTTGCAAAGAATAGTAAAATGGACCCGCTACATAAATGCGCCGATTAGCTGGTAACTCAAGGACGTACGCAGGGGGGGGCGGGGGGGGCGGCCGCCCCCCCCCCGTTCCCGGGCCGGACATAAAAATTTGCCAGGAATGGCACTTTTCTAAAGCGATTTTGTAGGCACTTTCAAAAATTTTTGCGCGCAAGTGCGCAAATCACCATCCCATTGTTTTATGTGTATTTTCAGGAGCCTGAAAAGCATTAAAAGTGTCCAACATGTGTCTTAGTCCTATATATAGGTCTAAATCGGTACCTATAGAGTATACGTTGGCGCCAGCGCCAACGCCAATACTGCCATGGCGCTGGCGCCTACAAATGGCGCCAGCGCCATGGCTCCATTCCTCTCCTATAGGGCCAAATTTTAGGGGGGGGGGGGGGGGCGCCGCCCCCCCCCGTTCGCCGGGCTCCGTAAACAATCCGCCCCCCCGCTCAAAAATCCTGCGTACGTCCCTGTGGTAACTCATGCTGGTGGTTCATTTGTTGTGTGCGCGACATTGTTTAAGACGAGGCGGTTAAACTAGCGAATAATAAATATATGAAAGGGTAATGAAGTTGAAGCCGGAAGCAGAGGTATTCTATATTTCGACCCTCCCGGGGGTTGGATAGATAGCAAATCGCTCCTCCGGAGGGATAGATAGATGAAAATTCTTCTGGGGGGGTTGCGGGGGGGGGGTTCACGGGGGTACAATGTATAGGCATAGAAGGGAAGAAAAGTAGAAAAATCGCTAAAAGGAGGTGAAAAAAGGCTAAAAAATGGGTATATAAGGACTTAAAGTACTAAAAATAGCTGAAAATAGGCAGTTATATGCATGAACTAGTGATTTTGGAGGTGAATATCTATATAAAAGTATGAAAAATACCGTATTTCCTCGAAATACCCCCCGGGGGTGATTGTTTCATAGTGGTCCCGAGAGGGGGGGGGGGGTAAACGAGGGGGGGGGTATTTCGAGGGGGGGGGTTATTATTTCGCCAGATTTTTTTTCAAATCCTAGTACAAAATCGTCGTTTGTGATGTACACTGGGGTAGAAAAATGCATCAATAACTGACATGTATAGACTCCTGTAGACTAATAGTGGTACGTAGATGGTATAAACACTGTTCTAACGTGATCATGACATTGTTTTAACGTGTGTTCTGCACTACGCAGAACACAAACTGCAGTATTTGTCATGTACGTTCTCTTTACACTCAAAATGGGGGGTATTTCGAGGGGGGGTGATTGTTTCATAGTGGTCTCGAGAGGGGGGGGTCAAACTAGGGGGGGTATTTCGAGGGGGGTATTTCGAGGAAATACGGTATCGATTTTGAGTGAAAATTGGGGTATCGTTTCTCAAAAATCGCTCCAGATAGATAGATAGCTGGCCGATTTTTTTTTTTTGGGGGGGGGGTGTTTAGGGGATAGTAGCCCAAAATTTTGCCTCCGGGATAGATAGATAGCTGAGCGGCCTTCGGGATAGATAGATAGCTGCCCCCCAACCCCCCACCCTTTCCTACCCCTGGCCGGAAGTATCATGATTCATGACACCTTTGTTGCCTCACTCAATGCATAAGAATGTGTCACAACGCTTGGTGCCGTCTAGGGTTCAAATGGGATTGACTTTTCAGGTCAGGATTGTATTTTATGTTTGGGATTGTGATCGGAGTCTTGGGATCAGGGTTGATATTTCAAGCTTTTGAGATCAGAATTAAGGGTGTCTGGGTTCAGATGTTGGCAAAAAAAAATTATGGTATTCTGGGGTTTTTGCTAAATTTTCTACAGAAAGCTCTAAAAACACACTTGTATGCATAGAGAAGTTGACAATGGTCAAACCGCATGTAAAAAGTTTCCAGAAGTTCGACAAAGGTGATCTAAGCGTAAAACTCACCTGTTCTTTGCTTTCAATTGGTTCATTCAGTCTCTCAATGCATTTTATTGCTTTTTCATAACTCAGTGTTCGCCATTTGTCATTTGTACTCTTGTATCCCTCAGCCAGAACCTTCAGTGCACTACAAGGGTAGCAACATTATATTTATAAAAATGTTTTGAAAAACTCATATGCCCATACAGTTGGAAATTACCTGATTATGTTGGCATTTACACTGGTGATAGGGGTGTCTTTTGATGCTGCCCCCTCACAGACAAACTTCGCTCTTTTTGCTACTGGTTCCTCGCTTTCTTGTGAGATGTTATCTGCTTCTTGAGTGTACACTTCTTGTCCTTGAGTGTTTGAACACTGTGCTGATTCTAGGCTAGGAATTTCCACCAAAAAATCATCCAATTTCACAGTGCTATCTTTGACCCGTTTTGGTATGAATCCATTTTTCATGATTTTGAAAGGGCCGCCTTGAAACAACTCTGAGATCCTTTCAAAAGGGAGATCGTCCTCGACAAACACGTGGGTTACCTAAAAAATAGCCAAAAATAACCTTTGATCGTGGACAACTAAACACCTTCCCGGACAAGTTCACCACCCATTTTTTTATTTTATTCTTGACGCAATATCTGCGGCTATGGGGGGATTAACGAGCTGAAAATTTGTATATATATAGTTTCAACAATCCCCTACTCCGCATCAATGGGGGGATGCACGGCGACCCTCCCTGTAGTTCGTCGCCGTGCCTCCCCCCATTGATGCGGAGTAGGGGATTGTTGAAACTATATATATACAAATTTTCAGCTGGTTAATCCCCCCATAGCCGCAGATATTGCGTCAAGAATAAAATAAAAAAATGGGTGGTGAACTTGTCCGGGAAGGTGTTTATAAATCGTCACATACAGTTGCATCCAAATCTGCAGCACATCTTTTAAATCCACATTTGTTCACAAGTTGATTTTCCAGTGCCTTTCTCCTCGCAGCGCCCACCCTCACCGTGCACACATGCGCTGTAAATTCTCCACTCATATCAGTCATTGTAAATGGAGGTTAAAATGTTAGGTTAGAAGGGGATAAGGTAAGTTATGAACGGGATAAAACTACACATTTAGACATCCTTGCATTGACTTCCTTTCTATTTCCAAAAATAAATTACATTTGGATACATTTGTCTTTCTGCTTTGTGAGATGTGGCATGCACCGTAAGCTATTTATTAGGTGTGCGAGCACTGGATCACGGTGGGTGCAGTTTGTGGATGCTTGTAAACGCCCCCCCCCTGAGCGTAAAAACAGGATTGCAACAGAGATAGAGATAATATGTTCATGACCTGGATACACCCTTTTGTTGGGATAGGGCTTTTTATGACAAATTGGCACCCGTCCAAGTTACCGATTACATATTGTAGAAGTGAGAGTGAAAGCGCTTAAAGTGCTCAAAATCGCTAAAATTATCCACATTTTGCCAACTCTCACCTTCATAATCGCTTTTTTCGCCTATATACATGGTTATATACCTATTTTTAGCTATTATATTTATAGCGATTGCGAAATAATTTTTGGCAGGACTATTTATGGCAAGCTGCCAATTTATCATACGTGGTATTTCCCTTTTGTTGCCAAGCACTCCCGCAGGGTGTACGTCGTGATAGTTCCCCTTGACATTCAGAATAAAAATAGCGCAGTTCTTATCTGCTGAATCAGCTGGTCACGGACGCGGACGCTGTACATTTTACATGTATTTATGTTACTCCTGTCCTTGGCTGCGTGGGTTGACATAATGATAGAATGGGACATGTCTTTGCAAATTGTGCGTATGTGTGGGATGACTCAGCGCTTTACACAGTATTTGTGAGCGGCATTTTAAAAGGTGCGACATTTTTGTGTGATTGAAGTTTCTTCGCGCGTACTAAATTACAGATATGCGACATTAGACATTAGAATGCGTTCGTGTCTCAGACTTCGCGCTCTATTGTAGCTTCCTTTGTTGTGTTTGCATGAAATTTTACCGTGTTAAGAGCATATCAATTGCAGGTTATATCAATTGTGGGAGTATAAAACCTGAGTATTGTGCATGAACTTGAGCGGTGGAATAGCCCCAGAAAAATGGCGCAAAGGCAAAAAGCAACTGGCGTCACGGCGGTTACAGAAAAATGGCGTTGCGACGCAATTCATCCGCTCATGGCACCATACCATCACTTAACTTTACATGCAATGTGTCTGTGCATCAAACAGGTGGTTTTTCCCATTGTATTTATTCAAAAACCTACCTTCCCGTATTATATATTGAATATTTCATCAAACATGTACAGGTCAAAAAGCAATATACACATTTTTGTTATTGATTATTTTCGTTTTGTGTCCGCGGAAACTATGTGGCCGCGGGGGAAAGGTCCCCCACCCTTCAATTCACTTTCAGTAACACTCTTCGTTGTGTACAACCTTTCAATTTGCTCATCTTGGCACATTATGCTGTTTTACGCATCGATCACAAGGCGAAACAAACGTATGGTGCGTGTCCCATTTTCATTTTACGAAAAAAATTCAACAGTATACAAAGCGCTGCTGCTAATGAAGGCTCGCTTATGCGTTTTCGGAGCACCCATTATGCTGTTTTGCATTTTTGTTTACACAAATCAAGGTGCTGAATTCTAACGTTTGTCCCAGTTGATGGCCGTGCACTATGTTATCCGAAATTTAAATAAGATTTTAAAATCAACATGATCATAAAATACTGAAGAGACATAATTTACACATGTGTAATTGAACACAGCTAATTAACAGGTTTTTAAGATGCTAAGTTCAATATATTGTTTAAATCGAAACATCTGCCATATCTACGGATTCCGTTGACGCTACAAGTGGCATTCACTCAAATAAAAGTATTTGTTAGGCTCTCAGCTGGCAGCCGAATGTTCACAGACTGCAGTTGTGCATTCCCATCTTTGCACACATTCCAAAATGTGAAATTCATCACGGCGACGCACATTTGTCTTGCGTTCTCGACCTCCACTGTTCTGTCTTCTGTGACACCATTTCACGCTGTTTTTTTGTCGCATTTTTAGTTTTTTTTCGAATTCGAATGCAAAGACATAGAATTTGCATTCTGCCGCGTGTGGAGGGAAAAATAAACACAGTCTGTATCAAATACTTCTCGCAATATTTTTTCTAGCGGTAAGCTATAAGCTTCTCACGTGTTTCACTCAGCGCCAAAGAATCTCGTAATCCCGGCGACACGTGTTTCAAAATTAGCGTTTGCACTGCCAACTGTCAGAAACGTGCGGGCGGGAGCATTACGAACTTAAATACTCCGAATCTTTCTCTGTTTGTTCTTTCGTAACATGGCAAGACGCCAAAAATGTCAAAAACAAAAATGTTTCGTAATTTATAAAAAGAAAAGTTTCCTAACCGCGTGAACATCGCAGCGAGAACTGGCCCTACCCTACCTGCCCACCCGCCCAAATCTACCTATCGACCTAATTACTATCGAGCAATGACCGTTTTACCGTGCCGGCCGCGGCGACAACAAAGCAACGGCGGCGGCGGGCTGTCGCGCCAGTGGCTGTCGCTGCTGCGGCGGCACCTGTCCGAGCTGCACGACGACGCGGCGCACACTTGGTCGGGTCTGGCGCAGCGCGGCACCGCCGCCTCGGTGGACTCGGACGAGTGCTACGACACCGATGGCGAGAGCGTCAGCGTGGACGAGCTGTTCGACAGACACACCAATTGGTGCGTGCCCGGCAGAGCCAATGATGTGTTTCCGAAGTATTTTATGGTAGGTGGGGGGGTGGTTGAAAGTTTACCGTATATACTTGAATAAGACCCCAGGGGAGTTTTTATTTCGTCAGATGTTTTAGCGAAGTTGTTCAAGGGAGGATGTTATTCAAGCGGGGAGTTATTTTTTACTCAGAAATTTCTCGAAAACTTGCACTTTATTCATTGTATGAATACATTCCGTTAATTTACCTATGTAATGACGGTATTTAACAGTTCAATAACAACAAAGACAACGTACCCATGCTAAAATTCGTGTTCATCGACATCCGAATCCTGCAAATGCACATTGTGGATACAGATATTAAATACGCAGAGGGGTAGTTATTCAAGGATTTACGGTACTTTGTTTTTGGCTAGGACTCGAGCATTGGGTATGTGAGCATCGGTAATATTAAATGGACATTGTATATCGATATCAAAGTGTTAAAAAAGTCAAATGTGCCTGAATGCCTGCTTGTTGGCGTCATGCCAACTTTGTGGCAAATGTGTAAGTGGCCCATATGTAGCGTGTAGCGATCTCATGTAGCGATTTTTAACTCACAGAATTGCATTTCGAGATAAAATTGTGAGCCGTCCCACAATCAAAGTGATTCAATCGCAGACAATAGGTTTGTGTCACTTAGTCATTTATGAGAAATCCCTCTGTCTATCTGCATTACATTCTCCCTTTACATGATAAGATATCATACTCCTTTTTGTGGGGTAAGTTTATTTATGAAAAAATGGCTATGTAGTTACACATGTGCTACCATCCACGCATCCGGTCAGTAAATTTCAGTGTAGGAATGGCTGGAGTTTCAACTGTTTTTTTCTTCTATAAACGCGAGCATCAAGATCGTTTTTCAAACTGCAACTGAAATTTTCAGTACTGATTTACTAGGTATTTTTTGCAATTTTCAGCATATTTTGCAATTTCACGTGCAGATTAACATTGGGGGCTGCTTTCATTAGTTTTATGGTATTTTGAGTGTCAAACCTTCCTTTCTGCATACAGCTGCATATGCTGCCTTACAAACAAATTAGGCAGATTTTGAAAAACGTTTATAATATTTTTCCAATCACTTTTTCAGTGGAAGTTTCGATTTTCCTGTTGACTGACAAGTAATTGTAAAATATTCAGTTCCCTGTGAACTAGGGATGGCCGAAAAAGGTTTCTTTCAACGACCTGGTGTTTTTTTTAAATGGTCTTTTTTCAAAAAAAGGGTTTTATTTGAAAATAATACCGTTTTTTTCCAAAAGCTCCTAGATCAAAGCTCCTATCAGACAGGTGGCAGGATTTTGCGATGTTATAATTAGCCAATGAATAGCTGTGGAGCCATAGCATAGCAATATAAGTGGTGATTTCTGTCAAAAATATCCATTTTTATGTCGACTAGTGACATAATATCGCCTTTTGTCTTTTGTATTCATGACTTCATGCCGAACATTCAAAGTGAAGTTGGGCATGGAATAGCGTTTGAATAAGGTTATAACAGAAGCCTAATACACCTACAGTGATGTTTCACACTGTAGAAGTATGTGGGGGCACAGTGGCTGTATATAATATACTACACTAACATATGACGGCTTATTATGATACAATAGCACAAACAAATGGAAGCTTTTACACTAAAAATGCTTCAAAACCAATGAAAACCACCACCAAGGGTGCATGTGAAATTGCGCGCTTCTGCGCAAAAATTGCAAAATACCTGGTGCTTAGTACTAAAAAAGTTTCGATGGTTGGGTTTTTTTAAATAAAACGTTTTTTTATTTTTAAAAAAACTTTGAAAAACCTCCGGCCATCCCTACTGTGAAAACTTTTCATGGAATGTGAAATCACGTGTCACTTCTCACTTGAAATTTGTTTGATCTCTTAAGTTTGCCACTTGACAGGACACTAAATTGGCTCCACTGAAATCTATTAATTTAGCTTATGTCACTTTCAGAAAAATAACTGCATTTCATCATCTGAGCAACAGCAGCTGTTGTGCTTTTTCATTAAGATGTATTTTCTGCTCAAAGTTTTGCCTCTTGAAAAGTCACCTTCCTTGCTGATCCTGGATCTAGCGTCCTTTTCTTCACAACAATCCAAAGAGTTTTTTCTACTCCACACCCATGGCCAGTCTTGTTGTGCAACACTATTTAAGTATTCTAGATCGGTATCGTGATATGCTCAGTTTTACTTTTGCTTGACAAAAATGCTAAAAAAGCTACAGTTCAATAGCTTAGTATCTTTTGTTAATCATTTTTAATCATATACTGTATTTACACAAGTCAAGTTCCACACTTCACCTGCCTGTCAAAAGCTTCCGAACATTTCCCGCTATAGGTTTGAACAAACATCAGAAATCCACATAAAAACACAGTGGATTTGGTAGATCTGATGATCTTGTATGTTGACAGTTGTCCACTTCAGAACTCACAGCTGTACTCGTTCTGCAATAGGAAAAGCGCCATAAAAAGATGTTATACCGATTTCAAAATGCGAAAAATGCCCGAGTTGACGATTGATCACATTTTCGGAAACTTTTTTCTTGTCTCAGAAAGTTTGGTGTTATTTAAAGTTCACTGCTTACATTTTTGCTTCTCACTTTGCCGTGGAACTGCTGTGAAACCCCCCAAAAACACGAAATTGTTGCAAATTAAAACTGTCATCATTTTATACAAAACTATGGACTAAATTGCTGAGACTGTCCTGAAGATGTTCTGAACAATTTCTAGATACTTGAATAATGCAGTGAACATATTTTTATAAAGATAAACGTATTCAAACTAAGCCGGTGCAGTGTTTGCAGTGCTCTACACCAGAAGCGGTGTGCAACTGAAGTTTTCCCCAAAAAAAATACGTTTGCACACATATCGTCATTTGCCTTCATATTTCTTTTCGAAATGCGTCGAAACCAAGGCGGCGCGGCACAACTTTAGCTTAAGCACGGTGCTGCACAGTAGCCCAAAGTGTTTTTGCTAGGTGTGCTGTCAACCGAGTTCCTGTGCTATAGCCATCGGGCACTGTCCCCGAATTAGCGCGCCGTTGTGTCGCCGTGCCGCTGGGCAGCCCATTGTATCTGATGTGATGCAATTCGTAATTTGAACGCTTTTGGCCGACTTTTTTGCAACGGTCGATAAACTTCCTTTCAGGTGGTCGAGTGAATATAGACTTATCGCCTCTCCTGTTGTCTGTTCAACCCAACTTTTCTGCTCACTCTTCCTTATTTCCCCTGTACAATATTTATTGGATTTCGCGAGGACAATGCTTGAAAGATTTGGCTTTTCTCTCAAAGTCGCCAATAAAGGCCACAATGTGAGTTATCTACCAGTCAGATGTGTCTGATTTTGATGCGTGTGCGTGGTGTAGCCCCTGCTTCACTCGTACTATTGCATTCAAGACGAGTAAATGATGATTATTTTGAATTCCATGTGTAGTTCAGCACGTGCTTTTGGCTATGGACTCTACCTATTGAGAAAAACCAGCTTTTTAAAAGATCTGAGCGGCATTGCCTTGGCACTAGCGCCAGCGCCATGTGGTGATGTAACGGAATGCACGAGCAACCATTGCTGATTGTTGACCGGCGCCATTTTTTAAAGGTGCTCTTGGTGCTTGATGCCCCCTATCCCGCGCGGTAACATTTCAAAATGGCGCCAAAATCATTGGTGCTATTTTTAGCGCAATTAACGGCGCCAATTATCTCTGACGAACTAGACGCCACTTTCTGTGGCACCATTGGCGCCCGGCGCCACATCCAATTTGCTGGGTGTACGGATCAATTTAAACCACCACCTAAGCTTAATTTGACCGGAAATTCACGCACGCAGGGCGAGGCTGGCTTCGAGGAGTTGCGGAAGGAAACCAAGCTCACATCGGACCTATTCAAAGAAGTTTCCGCCGTGCTCAATGATAGGTGAGATCCATGGATTAAAAGTCTGACCGATAATGAAGTGACATTTATGTTTACTACTGGCAAAAACCTGAAAAACGTTTTCGCCTCGCAGAGCGGAGATGGAGGTCAACTACTCGAGAGGGCTGCAAAAATTGTCTGCCCGATTGGACAAGGCAACAAAGTGCTCAAATGGGTGAGT